>OY757245.1:50698546-51199330 GCA_963583935.1 Diaperis boleti | reverse complement strand
CAGCTTAAAATATTATTAATGTTACCATCCACTCCTTTAAATGCAAACTGACGGGAAATATGTTTGGCAAAATTCATAACGGATATTAAAATCTTTGGGAAAGTCGCATTGCTGAAATGAAATAGGAAAATCTCCGCAAAAGATTAAAAATTCTGTTTATATGAATTTGGCTTTCGGCTGTATATTATTTAAGTATGGAAATATACAATGTGATACTCTGTTACAGACCGGTCTGCATTCGTGGCATAAGTCTTCAATTAATAATGTTGAGTTTGTACCAAGATCTCTTGGTACAGGATTATTATCTCAAGAAAATTAGTGACACAGAACTTTTACTGTAATGAAAATTCGATTCGATGCAACAGTGCCTGTTCCAACCATTCTTCGCTCACATTTACTTTAATTGATAACCATGATTCCTGTCCAAAACCATAAAATTCTGTTTACATGGCCGCACCTGTTGCTCCCTACTCAAAATCAACTCCGTTTAAATAAAATTCCGATATCAAGATGTCCAAGTCGTGTTCCCAAATGTGATAAATAAAAACAAGCCGAGTGTCTCGTGCCGGATGAAGAAAAAAGATTCGAAACATCTGCATAGGGCGGAAAGACGTTGAACCCTGTGGGGTACGTCAAACGAAATTGTTCCTTGGAGATTGGCAAAGAGCGTCTGTTGATTTAATTTATTGTTCTATATAAGCAAGACGTTGTTATTCACAGTAAAAGGTCGAGAAAAGGGGAGTTTTTGATGAAGGAACGTTCGAGTTCGGGTTTGCAGTGGCGTATCAGAAGTACTATGACACAGACTTTTTATAAAAACAACTAATCATTGTTTGTGATTAAAATAATTCTCCTATTTTCCTCCTCAGATCCTTCTCTTTCCCGTTTTGCTTCTTATTTACCTTCATAATAACTCAAAAAAAAAGAAATAAATATATGTTAACAGTTTGTCGATGAATAGTAAATTTTTAAACGGATAAACCCAATCGAGTATTATAAATTACCTGGTATTTTCTGGTCGAACTTTCAGAACTCATTTGCTGCAAACGTCTCGTCCAAGAACCCGGAAATCTATCAACACCCGAACACATCCATAATGAGAATCGGAACTCGCAGCCATGGGTGATTAAAAACGGGACCCAAATGAGAGGGGAAAAACCGCGTTGGAAAACATCGGAAATGCTGGCTCGTGAGCCACTGCGTGCATCCTCCTCTCATTTAAAATGTCACTCACCCCATCGGAACTGAGCCGGCTGATGACTTGATCTCCTTCCGAATGGCTTTTTGTTGAGGCTGTGCAGTCTTTAAATTAACGCCCCGGCTTTCGTATTCCATTTACCCTTTGTGATTCATGAATTTATAGAGAGGATGGCGTATTGTGTTGTTTACGACAGATATCCTACTTTTAATGAAAAAGTACATCGACAGATTTTAATCTGGAAATGATGGCAAGGGAAGTTTCGGGAAATTAACTGGATGGAGGTGAAAATAGTTAAGCTTTTAAGATTTTTGCACGGTGAATAAATGTAAAATGGGGAATTCGAAAAAAAAAACAAGAGACTAGGTCTGGTAATTTGTCTTTATAGTGTTGTTTCGAATTACAGTACAAACGATTGTGAAGGTATAAAAACTGTACATCTATATTATATATATATATATATATATATATATAAGCTGACACAAAGTCCTCATTATAGCTTTTGAAATTCCTTCGTTCTTTGCATTTCTTTTACCTCTTATTTCTACAAAATTTGTAAAATAGTATGAAATTCACAGAAGAGCTAAATATCAAATTAACGAAATATCAAATCAGACGAATAACAAAACGCGAATTATCGAAATATTATATCAATTTAACGAATTTGCAAATTTAACAAACAAATAGGCAAAACGTCAAATTAAAGAAACTGTAATATACCGAATATATCAAATTGATAGTTGAAATCAAATCAAATAAGCGAACTGGAAAAACGCAAAATTAACGAAATAGCAAAATATTTAATTTATGAAATATGTATCTGGCGGGCGGGAAAAACAATACAAGTTAATTTTTAAAGACGTTTATACTATAAACTGAAAAAAAAGACTTGTATTGTTTTGCCCGCCCACCAGAGAAATACATATTTCATAAAGTATGAGTATTTGCAATAATTTTTAAAAAAATCCACTTCTTTCTCTTAAGTTTACAAATACTGTTGAAGGTCACGACCAACAACGGTCTATTTTTCGGAAACGCATGACTTAAACTGTTTTGACCATATAATTAATTTTGATTTATAACACATAATAAATTTAGCCAATAGTAATTACCGATTTTCCTTAGTTACGATGTATAGATAAGCGATTAGATTAGATTTTTATGCTCTTGTGATATTAAAACTAAAAATTTGACATGCCATTTTGAACATCACTCAGTAACACCGTCTACACGAATATTGCAGAGGGCCTCTTTTATCACAAAAACTTTCAGATTATCACAATATTGTACTAGGGGCCTCTTATTCAAGAGAAACCAAATACAATTTGAATACATAGATCGAGAAAGTGTTGGATTTTAAGCTCGTGAATTTTTATAGAACACTCACATATAACTACCGCTCTAAGCTATTTGAGCAAATGTTGAAACATTTCTTACATTATATTGTAAATGAGGGATACGGCAGCATAAATAATTCTACAAATCTGCAACCACAACAATAAATTACACGTCGTGTTAAGTGTAGATACAAGAACTTACCCTCAACCCTAAACGATTATTGATAGCAATATATTCTAAAAAACTCAAACGTCGAGGCTTAAGACTGAGGCATAAAATCGTTTGCAACATGATTCTGTTTTGCGAATTCCATTTGTACCATTTGGTTTCAGAGAAATGATAGAATATTTTTTCAAACTAAAACAATTTTTATTATTGGGATATTTTATATCTATCGGGTCTTCATAAATGATTCCATACATCTTGATGCCTCTATAAAACAAAATTTACAGGTAGTTAGTTGGAGAATTTTGACATTTAAAGACTACTGGATGTGTGAATTATTTATGAAGACCCTGTAGTCGTCGAGATTACCTCACTTTCGATAACTTGACCGCTTCTAACCACACTGATCATCGCAGAAATTGTAGAAATGCTATAAAGAGTAAATCTCAGAACTAATATTCCTGATGGCTGATACAGGAGCTAAAAATAATCAGAATTCAGTAGTAAAACTTGAGGCAACACCATTACTTACATCAAGAAACGATAAAACAATGCTCAAGGAAATGATGCAAGCACCAAGACTGAAAGGCACTATTAGGTTTCCCATTACAATTATTGCTTGGCTGAGCAACCTTTTAGAAGAAAGAATTAATTTGATTGGAAGTTTAATTTCGATGACTTTACCTTATTAAGGCGCAATGCCTTTTAATTAAAACAGATAGTCTAATATTAATTTCTTTCTGAACGGCAATTTCATAAAGCATGGGACTTTCATCTTCATCGAAATGATCCAAACTCTGTATCAATTTGTTGAACAAACACAATTGAAACTCTGAAATCTGTGTGAAGTAGACCATTTGGTAGGATTGTGCGAACATAGCATAAATTGCAAGTAAAGACGATGATTTCAGGAGCAGCCCCGCAAAGATAGAACAACGGGGACAAAAGTAATTACTAAAGGTCATTTCAATATCAGTTTCCAAAGGATACAACATTGAGAGAAAGTAAAAGCAACCTATTAACATATTTGAAATCACATAGATGTTAATTATCTTTGAATCCTTCTTGATTTTCATTTCGACCTCTGTGCCTGCAGAATTTTCATCTCTTAAGATGAAGCCGCTCATCCCGTCTTCAAGCAAACAGTTTTTATATAAATGAACCATAATAGTGAACGCGGCCTAAAATCACAACTGTAGGACAATAATAGTAACTATTATGATTACTGCTTACCCAAAGGTTTCTTAAAAAGATGTAGCCGTGTTTGCATAAGAGTACTGCATCTTGATCTAGTACACAACACCAGATTTGGTAGCAAGAAAGAATAATGTAGTAGGTCAGTGATAATTTTAGTATAATTTTTACAATGTAGTTTTGATAGACTTTGTAACTCAATAAGTAGACAATACGCAAAGAGTCGTCTGTAAAACACTTTGTTTAAAGAAACATACGATTTTCTAACTTCTGGATTTTACCTTTATTCATCTTGGAAAAGCCACACTAGAATGAATACTTAAGACGATAAAATACTACTTAATGATCTGCACAGTGTATTTTATTCATCTCTTGGAAGTTATCAGAAAGACATTATTCTATAGGCAGGAAATGATCTATAAATTGCTGTAGAAAAATTGTACTCATTAACTAATTTATTATCGACAAGTAGTTACCCGCATCTTTGGCCACGTAAATTGGAGTCGGCTTCATTTCAGTGGATATTTGGTACAACCGCTTAAATCAATTTATAATTTATTAAAAAAATAACAAAAAGCAATAAAAAAAAACAAATAACAACGAAATTAAAAAAAGAAAGTAAATTTACGAAAGAATAAATAAATAGAGAACAAAATAATACTACATAATTATTATTTGACTTTTTTTGTTCACAAAATTCGCAGTATTTTAAAAACTGACACAACCATTCAAATACGTTACGTAAGTTATTGTAGGTGTAAATCAGAACATAGGCGTCAGACACAGTTTATTAACAGCAATTAACTGATTACAATAATTACGAATGGTTAATACAATAGTGAACACAATTGCTGGCGAACACAGTCGACAATTGCAAAAATATTGTCAGAAGAACAACTTGACATTAGGACAATAACTATATCACTGACTATCAGAGAACTTTACAGGGTGTTATGGAAGTCCTAGCAGAAAATTTAACCACAAGTAGAACTCGTCAAAATAAAAAAAATTCTATTTACCAGTTTGCTAAAATCTGCAATTCTTTTGAATATTTTTCTGACCCCTTATTTAACCCTCCGCCTATGCCGACATGAACTTGAACGCATCAGAACGTTTTTGCCGAACGAGGTAAACACCTTCTACGTTGGTCGCGCCGCTATGTATTGTTATGTGTGCTCGCTGATTATTTTATTATGATTTTGGACGTCTCAGATGTGTATTCGAAGATGTGCTTCGAAGTGTATTCGAACTGTGTCAACACTTATCGTTTATCGCACGTCGACAAAGATTATCTCTGATCTTAGAGAGTTTATTATTACATGCTAACCTACTTCAATATTATGGTGGGTGAGTACATGTTTCCATTTAAACAGTTTTTATTTCGATTCACGGTCTCCACCACACTGGAGAGGTAGTTGTCACCAACTGGAATCAACTGTAACGGTCGGATCACCAACTGTCTTCTGCCGGGTTCTGTTCGCTCTTTTATAGGGGGCTTGTGACGAAACGGTGACGTTCTTCTCCTGCGTGAACGGCCGCGCGTGGGCTACTCATCCAAGGTCTTCACCGTCATACGATTCGGCGTCCTATTCTCCGGAACGATGGTGAATCCGGGCGGCGCACAAACTCCGAAACCACAGGGCCCGGAGCGCGGTGTCGCTCCGATCACGGGAGTGAAGGAATCATCCCGATACGTCAACGTTAAGCATTTATTCTTAAAGAATTATCCCGGTCCGACGCCTGGAAGTATTTTTTTGGCCAGTTAAGAAATGCAATTTTACGGCGTGCTGCGATAGATATGATTCATGCGGCAAAGACACAAGCGGGTGGGATTAACGAGCGGCGCCCGTTGCTAGCGGAACTCGATGCATTCGATCTTCTCAGAATTTGTAACTCCGTTACAAGTTTATCCTGCGTAATATTCTCAGAAGTCTTCAGGGATTCGTATAATTCGGAAAACTGGATGTATCAGAGGTAATAGTTCCAGTAATTTTTTCTTTTTCTCTGCATTTATGGTGGTTGAAGCCGCATGTTGGAGTTCCCCTTTCTGTGAAGACTTAAAGCTTCAAAGGCACATTCATTTCCCCAGGTAGATTTGAAATAAATCATAGCTGGCTCTTTGGTATGCTTCAACCATCTAGCGTCATGCCAATTGAACGGAAAGCCATCTACATCTTTTTTGCGTAAAAAAACAAGCCCGTTCTCTTACTATAAACTTTTATTCTTACCAACTGTACGCACAAACTAATACTGGTTATGTGGATGTTCGATCAATTAGCGAATGGTCGACATCGAATTCCATGCGGCTGTTACCACTCGCCATAAACTTGTGGTATATACATTTTAGGGTTACTTCTGTTAAAGAAGATATAGCAACATGGCTGCTACATGAGAATTCTTATTTTGGCCTTACGAGTATTTAACTTTTTGATGTCACGTAGCAGTGCCACTAAATGCAGAAAAAGGCAGGTAGCTGGTTGCTTGGCTCCGCGGCCACCTTCTGCCTCGTGCCACATGAAGCATGTTACTTTCGCTGTTCCTAAATCATGAATTGTAAGGCTGAATATCCATAATTGCCGCTTGTAAAAAGAAACTGATGACAAATGGGGTGGGCAAGCACTGCTGTCAATCAAATGTGTAACATTTTATAGAGATATCTCCTTTAGCTACTTTTTTATCAGACTGGTGGTCAAGATAAGCTACATCTGCTTCTAAATGATGATCGTTTTTTTCTCTTTCTATTGTCATTTTTTCCTCATCATCTTTCGCGACACTTTTTCTTCTCTTCCTTCGCAACAAAGGTTTTAATGATTTGTAAAGCAAAATGGGGAACCAAATATTTTCAATTATTTTCGCGCCTACCATTATGAGACTACTATGCTAGAAAATAATTTATATGATTTCTCACTTCTTGATTTATTAGTCCTGGTTGTTTTGGTGAAGGAGTATGACGCCCTCTTCTGTCATCATGAAGGTACTATTCCGAATGTTGAAGAAGTGCCAAGGTGACAAACATTTGAGTTTCTCCAATAGCACGTATAAAACACCCCCTACAAATTTTGTTGCTGTGGTCATCAGTTTCTAAATAAAATTCATGACAGACGGTTCTTACTTTTGGTCTAGTCGTAGTCTGTTACGACATCTCCTAGTTGTAGGTTCTTTTAAATCGACTAGGCTGGCGACAAAATTAACACGCCCTTGTCACGACTTCCCAAAGACCAATATTTTTCAAAAACCTTCTTATGTGCATCTTCCGGAAATTTTCAGCACATTTTATTCTACAGGCTGTTAAAGTTTTTCTTAAGCCTGGTTTACGCTCAATTAACAACTAACCATTAAGCATTAAGCACTAAAGGTTAAGAGAATAAATAACATTGTTTCCGTAAAACCGTTCATACTTCTCGTAAGAGGTAACAATTAAGCACTAACCATTAACCACTAAGGATCCAAGTTGGAAATTTTCAACTAACGGCTTTGGTGGATGTTAGAATTCGTTCATTTAGTAAAGAAGCCGGGTACGTCATAGCCATTAAGTGCGCGACCAGCCAGTTTTCGTCTATTTGTCGACCTTGACCACAGAATTGTCCGTGCAATGGCGTTGTTGGCGTAGTCGTTTTGGTAGTTTGCAGTCGTTTCTACACTTGTGCACGTGGTCTGTTCTATACGGACTGTTCGTTGTTTGTTGCCTTTGTTGCAATTGTAGCGCCATTTTGTTTCGCAAGTGCAATTGTTTATTTTACCAGTTTTGCGATTGTTTTTTTACATAAACTAAAATAAATAAATTAAAATTGAAATATATCTAAGTCGAACTCCACAAACTTTAATAAGTATAAAATTACAAATGGAACATGTTTCGGCAGAACACTACTGCAATCATCAGCCCTAATTTAACAAGAAATTAATGATACAATTGATGAATTACAGAGGGGTTCTTACCTTAAAGAATATTAAAAATTATGACGTTGACGTAATTTTGAATTAAATTTGACGTTCTGAAAGGGTTACATGATTTTTAAAAGATTTCGTAAAAACAGCATTTTATAAAATGTAAAAATTAAAAATGGATCAAAGAGAATCTGGTAAGTTTCTTTGAGTGGTAAAAATTAAAATAGTGAATTAATAATGGGATTATTGAAATTATTCTGTTCATTTAAACAAGATCTGTTTTCCAGTTTCAAAGCTTTCCCTATTTCCAAAGTCTCAAGAAAATCTAATTTCCGGCCTTTATTGCATTTATGAATCAATTTGGAATTTGATGGTGAAAAACTATGTTTCTTTATTAATATATGATTGGCGAAAGAAGAAGGTGTTGATGGAGGAAGATCAAGATCTGTGTTGTTATAGATGTGTCTGAAATGTTCTTTAATACGGTCTGATATTTTGCGACCTGTCTGACCTATGTAGAATGACTCACAAGAAGAGCAGTTCAATTTGTATGCACCTGATGACGATTTGTAATCTAATGGATCTTTATTTTTAATAAAAAATCTGGATAAGTTGTTATCTGTTTTAAATGAAACCTTAAAACCGTTTTTCTTAAGTATTTTAGAACATTTCTCTGAGACGACACCAAAGTATGTTAATGAATTTGAAAAGGAAATTGTTTCTGAAGGATTTTTAACCAAGTGGTGTGTGTATTTGAATTTGTTGTAGTATCGATAGTATAATTGATTTATAGTTTTTAAAGAATAGCCATTATTTGAAGCAATTTGTTTAATGTTATTAAGTTCTGTTGATAGATGAATCTGATAGTGGTATAGAAAATAGTCGGTGGAAAAACGAATGAAAAGCTGCAAATTTATGGGAAACATGGTAACAAGAGTCAAAAGGTATTACGCAATCTGTGGTACTAGGTTTTCTATAAATGTCAAATTTAAAAGTATTATGTATTATTATTTCTAGTGATTAACAAGTCTAAAAAAGGAATTTGGGAATTGGTTTAAAGAATTTAAGTTGCTGAGTGTGTTATCCAGTTCAGAATCAGATCCTTTGAATAAAACAATTATGTCTGTCGAAAATAACATAGAGTGCTCTGATGATGATAGATAGATATTAACTGAATGTCAACTTCTTGTCCGTTAGATTTTTAGTGTTCCTCAGATTGTGTTCACTGTTGTGTAAGCCACGTAATTGTAATCAGCTAGTCAGCTAGTTGCTATTAATAAACGTGTGTTTAATTAATCGCCTGGATTCTGATTTACAACTACAATGTCATTTACATATCTGTACCAAAAGAGAATATGATTTTTAAAGGGAGAAGAACTTGCTTATTAATTTTAAAAACCTACTATTTAATTCTAATATCCCAACCATACATGCACTAAATTTACATTCACTTTGTCAGACTGTTCTAGATCAAAATTTCTTTCAATTTAATAATAATTTTTATTCACAAAAAATCAGGCTTAGCAATGGGTTTTAATTCGTCACCTCTTTTAGCAGAAATATTCATGAATAACTTAGAAGATCAGTTTTTAAGTTCTTCTCCCTTTAAAGATCATTTTTTCTTTTGGTACAGATATGTAGATGACATAATTATTTTATTCAAAGGATCTGATTCTGAACTGGATAACGCACTCAGCCACTTAAATTCTTTAAACCAATTCCCAAATTCCTTTTTTAGACTTATTAATCACTAGAAATAATAATAACACTTTTAAATTTGACATTTATGGAAAACCTAGTACCACAGATTGCGTAATACCTTTTGACTCTTGTCACCCTGTTTCCCATAAATTTTGCAGCTTTTAAGTTAATAACATTAAACAAATTGCTTTAAATAATGGATATTCTTTAAAAACTATAAATAAATTATACTATAGATACTATAACAAATTCAAATACAGACACCACTTTGTTAATAATCCTTCAGAAACAATTTCCTTTTCAAATTCATTAAAATACTTTCGTGTCGTCTCAGAGAAATGTTCTAAAACACTTAACAAAAACGGTTTTAAAGTTTTACTACATAGGTCAGACAGTTCGCAAAATATCAGACTTTAGTCTTTACTACTTTACCTTTAGCTGTTTTCTGGAGCGTAAATTGGAAGGGTAGTTTTCCTGAGAATTCTTATAACTGGAAAACCAACAGTGTGACATACGCCTTCTGACTTCGTTGGAGCCTTCACAAACTCTGGGTAGTCGGGGGTTAGTAAGAAGGCCCGAGGTCTAAACCTCTCGTTGTGCTGACCGAACGCCTATCGCCGCAGACCAGCTCGCGACACATCCCGTAAACCACCTGACGCGGGCAAAGACACATACAGATGAAAAAGATGACGGCACATTTTAAATTTGTGTGTGATGTATTTTAATTTTAATTTTAGAAATTTTGATTGACCATCCATTAGGGAATTAGAGAGTTATTAACGGTATGTTAGATGAATGTCTGAAGAAGCTGAGGGCAACCCATCGAAACGTTACCGAATAAAGATAATTAATAATTAACAAGTGATTTAATAACGGCCAAAAGCCAAGAAAACATCAAATTAACAAGAACTAATATCAAATCAACGAAATATTAACTTAAATAAATAGGAAACTATCAGTATGTAGAATGGATTTGAGATATAGGCAGTAACATGTAAAAATAATAATAAGAAAATACTGGCGCTCCAATTATTATTATTATTTTACAATAAACATTTTTATATGGAAGTCGTACAGAATAAAATTTAGTTTAGAAGAGTTTATTGATTGCAATTTTTAAAATCTTATATATTACTAGAATGGCCGTCTTTAAAAACTCTTCTTAGTACCTAAACCATTGTCAGCTACAAATTTAATGTAGTAGCCAACAGAGCAATGACAGTATCATCTGGGCTTCATGTATATGTCTACCTGAAATGTATACGCAAGTAAATTAAATAAGAACACGGAGATACGTGTCATACTACACACACGCGAGTGTGGACGAGACTTGTTCACCAACAATTTATGTAAATGGTCAAAAGAACAAATAAATTAGTTAAAAACTGGAAAAGTATTTTCTGCTCGCTAAATAACCAGATTAAAAAGGAATTACGTTAACTAAATTTCTGAGATTACTCTTCGTCTTGTTTTTGTTGGAAAAGGGTATTTCGTTGGTTGTCGCGTTTTATGAAGAAAGGTTTCGGTTGGTCGCTAGAAATGAGTAACACCTGACTGCTGTTGTTGCACCTGGTAACGTTATCCACTGAAGGAGAAACACGCGAATGGTAAATAACACTTAATTTAACCAAAAAGTGGTGATATGGATTTTTATTCAAGAGAAACCAAATACAATTTGAATACATAGATCTAGAAAGTGTTGGATTTTAAAAGTTTGTGAATTTTTATTGAACACTTATAGATTAAAGAAACTAACGCTAATAAGCCATTTGAGCAAATGTTGACAACATTTCTTACATTATATTGTAAATGAGGGACACGGCGGCATAAACAATTCTACAAATCTGCAACCAAAAGAATAAATTACACGTGGTGTTAAGTGTAGATAGAAGAACTTACCCTCATCCCTAAACGATGATTGACAGCAATATATTCTGAAAAACTCAAACATCGAGGTTTGAGACTGATGCATAAAATCGTTTGCAATGTGATTCTGTTTTGCGAGTGCCATTTGTACCATTTGGTTCCAGAGAAATTAAAGAATATTTTTTCAGTCTGAAACAATTTTTATAATTGGGATAATATCTATCGGGTCTTCACAAGTGATTCCATACATCATGTTGCCATTATAAAACAAAATTTACAAGTAGTTAAATTGAGAATTTTGACGTTGAAAGACTACTGGATGTGTGAATTATTTATGAAGACCCTGTAGTCGTCGAGATTACCTCACTTTCGATAACTTGACCGCTTCTAATCACACTGATCATCGCAGAAATTGTAGAAATGCTATACAGAGTAAATCTCAGAACTGATATTCCTGATGGCTGATATAGGAGCTAAAAATAATCAGAATTCAGTAGTAAATCTTGAGGCAACACCATTACTTACATCAAGAAACGATAAAACAATGCTCAAGGAAATGATGCAAGCACCAAGACTGAAAGGCACTATTAGGTTTCCCATTACAATTATTGCTTGGCTGAGCAACCTTTTAGAAGAAAGAATTAATTTGATTGGAAGTTTAATTTCGATTACTTTACCTTATTAAGGCGCAATGCCTTTTAATTAAAACAGATAGTCTAATATTAATTTCTTTCTGTACAGCAATTTCATAAAGCATAGGACTTTCATCTTCATCGAAATGATCCAAACACTGAATCAATTTGTTGAACAAACACAATTGAAACTTTGAAATCTGTGTGACGTAGACTACTTGGTAGGTATGTGCAAACATACCACAAATCGCAAGTAAAGACAATGATTTCAGGAGCAGCCCCACAAAGATAGAACAACTAGGACACAAGTAATTACTAAAGGTCATTTCAATATCACTTTCCAAGGGATACAACATTGAGACAGAGTAAAAGCAACCTATTAACATATTTGATACCACATAGATGTTAATTATCTTTGAATCCTTCTTGATTTTCATTTCGACTTCTGTACCTGCAGAATTTTCATCTCTTAAGATGAACCCGCCCATCACGTCTTCAACCCAAAAGTTTTTATATAAATGAACCATAATAGTGAACGCGGACTAAAATCACAACTGTAGGACAATAATAGTAACTATTATGATTACTGCTTACATAAAAGTTTCTTAAAAAGATGTAGCCGTGTCTGCATAACAGTACTGCATCTGGATCTAGTACACAACACCACATTTGGTAGCAAGAAAGAATAGTGTAGTAGATCAGTGATAATTTTAGTATGCTTTTTACAGTGTTGTTCTGATAGACTTTGTAACTCAACAAGTAGACAATCCGCAAAGAGTCGTCTGTAAAACACTTTGTTTAAAGAAACATACGATTTTCTAACTTCTGGATTTTACCTTTATTCATCTTGGAAAAGCCACACTAGAATGAATACTTAGGACGACAAATGCTACTTATTGATCTACACAGTGTATTTTATTCATGTCTTAGAAATTACAAGAAAGTCATTATTGTATACGCAGCAGCAAATGATCTATAAATTGCTATAGAAAAATTATACTGATTAAATTAATAATTTATTATCGACAAGCAGTTACCCGCAGCTTTGCCCACGTAAATTGGGGTGGGCTTTATTTCTGTGGATATTTGATACAACCGCTTAAATCAATTTATATATAAAACAACGAAAAATAAAAAAACAAATAACAACGAAATTAAAAAAGAAAGTAGATTTACGAAAGAATAAACAAATAAAAACCAAAATAATAATACATATTATTTGACTTTTTTTGTTCACAAAATTCGCAGTGTTTTAAAAATTGGCACAAGCGTTCAAATACGTTTCGTATCAACACAGTATCTTATATATTTAAACGAGCAATTCTTGTATATGTTACCGTAAAGACCCGATTTCAGTTAAAAGCCGATGTTCCTAGGAAAAACTAGAATACTGTGTTGATGGTGTCTTAAATGAAAATATAACACTCTCAACGCCGCATTGTGGCGATGGATATAGGCCGAAGCTGCATACACCGAGCATGCCGCCAATATATGCATTGCTGTTTCAGGGGCCCTGTGACAAGCCCTACAGCTCACATTCGGCACCTCTATACCCATCACGCGGCTGCGATAGACCAAGGTGTTAATTACACCATCTTGCGTAGCGCAAATGAATCCCTCAGTCTCAGACTTCAGTCCACTTGATCTCAGAAAGGCAAATGTATGCCTTTTGGATAAGCCAAGGTTTACAATGTTCTTGAAGAAAACACTATGCATTGACTTATCCATATGCCTTCTCATGAGCATATCTTGCTCAGAGATTCTGACGTGGGCTGTAAGACGGAGCAAATTGAGCTCGGTAATAGAATGTGGCCGAGCTCGCTCAACGTCAAAGTCAAGACCGAGTTCATCTGCTGCTCTTTGTGCCGCCCTAAACAAAAATGCCCCGACTCCCCGCCTCTCGTGATCCCTGACAAGAAGCAACAAGGGATCCGAACTTTGGATGATCTTACAGGCTATACCCAAGATTACCCTGTTATGAAGACACTCCAAACTCAAAAGTCCTCGGCCTCCCTGGTTTCGTGGAAGATATAACCTCGGAACGGACGATTTTGGATGCAAACCGCGCTGTAGATGCATCATTTTTCGAGTATCCCGATCAATCTGCCTCAGCTCATCCACTAACCATTTAACTGCTCCAAATGAATAGAGCAGGATCGGAACGGCAAGCATATTTGTGGCACAAATCTTGTTCTTCCCCGAAAGCTCTGACGACCAGATTCGTCGGAGTAGATTTTTGTACTTGCCGCAGAGAGACTTTTTTACCTGGTGTGACGCTTGGATGTGGCACTGCCCCACACCCAAGTACTTGTAAGTCTCTCCGGCGTTCAGATGTCTCAGAACGCTTCCGTCAATGAGTTGAGCATCTTCATCGAAATACTCGCATCGTCCTCTTTTGAGATGAACCTGAGCACATTTGTCCCAACCGAACTCCATGCCAATAGCATTTGTGTACTCCTGCACTATGCGCAATGATTGCGTCAGTTCTTGCTTTCCGGAAGCATACACTTTTAAATCATCCATGTAAAACAAGTGCGTGATCTTATGCTTCCGGTTACCGGGTGTACCACAGCTATAACCCTTTGCACCGCGCAAGGCTACGGACAGCGGCAACAGTGAGATGCAAAACAGAAGAGGACTCAAGGAATCTCCCTGGAATACTCCTCTCCTCTGTCTGAACTCGGTCCCGTCGGGATGTTATCGAGAACCGAGTCTTCCAGAGTGACATCAGTTGTTTGATGCATCTCACCAGTGTATCGGTATCGCAAGACATTCGAGCAAGTGAATAATCAGCTCGTGAGATGTTGTGTCGAATGCCTTACGATAATCGATCCAAGCCATAGATAGGTTGCGCTTATATTGGACGGCATCCTGCGTGACGCACCTATCGATCATCAGGTTTTCCTTGCAGCCGTCCACGCCCCTTTTACAGCCTCGCTGTTGGAAAATTTTCGAATACACCGGGTTAATGGTGTGGAATATTCGGTAGTACAGGAGTCTGGTGAAAATCTTGTAGCACGCATTTAGGCAAGTTATTGGCCGGTAGTTCTGAGGCTGAGACAAATCACCCGTTTTAGGTAGTAAAACGGTTCGCCCCTCGACAACCCACTCCGGAATGGGAGGCTCACCATTAAGCCAGGAATTAAATACCTTGGCCAGACGCTTGTGCGTGCTTCGGAATTTCTTCCACCAAAAGGTATTAATTCCGTCCGGGCCTGGTGCGGCAAAATTTTTGATTCCCTTAAGAGTCTCTCCAATTTCTTCCGGGGTTATCGGATTGCACACCACTGGTCTTAATTGAGATCTTCTTACGAAGTTCTCAAATTGTGCAAGGGCTGGAGTGTCTTCACGCAACGGTTTCGACTCCTCGTATATTTCCCTCCAGAAGACTTCGACCTCCTGCACCGCCGGCAATTTCTCTGGGATAGAGTTTGTACGCTGGAAGAGCCTCGAAGGATTTGTCTTGAACTTGTTGTTCTCGACCAACCTTCGCCTACTCCTTACCAGGGACTTTCTTGCAGCCACAAGACTGCCAACTCTATCCATGCAGTGCTGCTTCTCAACAGCAAGCACCGCTGCATTCAGTGTATGATGGGTCCGGCGAAAAAGATGCGCGATGCGCCGGATTTTTGGTGTAAAAGGTTTCATCACTTTGATGAATTCCATCACACACTGAATTCGAGAAATATCCTGCCTAGCGGTTTCTATCTTTCTGTCTATCTTTTCAAGGCGACATTCGAATTTCCTCTCAGCCTCAGTGCTCTCACAACGTGGGGCCGAAGAAGAAAGCCTCGTCGCCTCTCGATAGACCATTTCGTTCAGGAGCAGGATGTCTGAATCCTCAGGGAGGTTCCTATCGAGTGATTCGTCCGCTGCAACTACATCGCTGGCTTTGGGTGGTGGAATTTTGTGGAGAGACTTTCTGTTCGGAGGCATCTCCAAAATTACCGAAACAGCGTGGCGGATCTCCGGCTCGTCCGGCTGTACCTCCACCAACTGCTCCGGTGCTCTCTCGTATTGAATGCGACGAAGATAGGCCACATATTCGCGGAGTTTTTGTGGCGCGAAAAAGTGATGCTCCGGGTGTTTCTCACCCCACAGAGCATGCATCCTTGCCATGTAACCCCTTCGCCGCGGCTCGCTCGTCTCGTAGCAGTCGAGCAGGTCATTCCTTAGAGTGTTGGTCCATTCAAAGCGTCCATGGGCATTGCCAGAGTCGTCAACGGGTGATTCGTTTTCCGAGACCCCACCACCTTCACCTTGGTCCCTATCCGACTGGGATCGGTTGTGGGGGTCTTTCCCTGTTGGGGTAGTGACAACAGTTTAGGGTTCCAATTGGTTGTTAGCCAAAAGAAACCCCGGCTGGTACTGGGGTCAAGATGGCTTGACCTCCCAGGTGCGCCAAGAGCTACCGGTCCGATTTGCACCTTCAGCTCGGCAAGGTGGTGGCGCTACTCACTAAGACCAAAGATGTTATGTGGCCTGCCTGCCTTATAGTTACTATTATTGTCCTACAGTTGTGATTTTAGTCCGCGTTCACTATTATGGTTCATTTATATAAAAACTTTTTGGTTGAAGACGTGATGGGCGGGTTCATCTTAAGAGATGAAAATTCTCCAGGCACATAAGTCGAAATGACAATCAAGAAGAATTCAAAGATAATTAACATCTATGTGGTATCAAATATGTTAATAGGTTGCTATTACTCTGTCTCAATGTTGTATCCCTTGGAAACTGATATTGAAATGACTTTTAGTAATTACTTCTGTCCTAGTTGTTCTACCTTTGTGGGGCTGCTCCTGAAATAATTGTCTTTACTTGCGATTTGTGGTATGTTTGCACATGCCTACCAAGTGGTCTACGTCACACAGATTTCAAAGTTTCAATTGTGTTTGCTCAACAAATTGATTCAGTGTTTGGATCATTTCGATGAAGATGAAAGTCCTATGCTTTATGAAATTGCTGTACAGAAAGAAATTAATATTAGACTATCTGTTTTAATTAAAAGGCATTGCGCCTTAATAAGGCAAAGTCATCGAAATCAAACTTCCAATCAAATTAATCCTTTCTTCTAAAAGGTTGCTCAGCCAAGCAATAATTGTAATGGGAAACCTAATAGTGCCTTTCAGTCTTGGTGCTTGCATCATTTCCTTGAGCATTGTTTTATCGTTTCTTGATGTAAGTAATGGTGTTGCCTCAAGTTTTACTACTTAATTCTGAGTATTTTTATGTCCTGTATCAGCCATCGGGAATATCAGTTCTGAGATTTACTCTTTATAGCATTTTTACAATTTCTGCGATGATCAGTGTGATTAGAAGCGGTCAAGTTATCGAAAGTGAGGTAATCTCGACGACTACAGGGTCTTCATAAATAATTCACACATCCAGTAGTCTTTCAACGTCAAAATTCATAATCTAACTACATGTAAATTTTGTTTTATAATGGCAACATGATGTATGGAATCACTTGTGAAGACCCGATAGATATTATCCCAATTATAAAAATTGTTTCAGACTGAAAAAATATTCTTTAATTTCTCTGGAACCAAATGGTACATATATTGCTGTCAATCATCGTTTAGGGATGAGGGTAAGTTCTTCTATCTACACTTAACACCACGTGTAATTTATTCTTGTGGTTGCAGATTTGTAGAATTGTTTATGCCGCCGTATCCCTCATTTACAATATAATGTAAGAAATATTGTCAACATTTGCTCAAATGGCTTATTAGCGTTAGTTTCTTTAATCTATTAGTGTTCAATAAAAATTCACGAACTTTTAAAATCCAACACTTTTGTCCCCTGTTTTGAGTTTTAACTGTAACCTAGGATTTACTGAAAAACTAGTTTTAACCGAAATATTATGTAGTCAAAACTAGAATCAACTGATAATATTAGTAAATTCTAGTTTTGACTAGGTAAAACTAGAATTGTCTAAAGAGTATAGTCAAAACTGGTTTTTCCTAGGAAGATAGGGTTTTAACTGAAATTGGGTTTTTACGGTAACATATACAGAGTGTCCCAGAACTCGCGCCCATGAAAAAGCCGGAGAAATCTCCCTGATGTACAGATATTTATTCTTAAAGAAAAAAATGGTTAGCTCAAATGGTATTGAAGAAAAGAACATGTTAATTTGACCAATCAGAGGATTTTAGGCCATCCAGGTATATTTCTCATCATTTCTGTTGCTAGGTTTTATACTTATACTCAAAGCCTATTTTTTATTTGTTAAAATGATCCAGTCATCTAAATCTTTCAAAAACGTCTGTACTCTTTAAACATGTATTCTGTCGCTGATTATATGGAAACTATTTACGGGGAATGTGGACGAAATGCTAGACAATCAGAGAGGATGTTGGCCGAAAGCTTTCCTGATAAAAATCAGCCGTATTACAAAGTGATACTAAAGGCCATGGCACGAAAAATCAAAACAGGTCAAGTTTTACCAGACAGAAGGGAAGTTGGTGATGCTGACAGCACTGTACGTACTGTTGAAAACGAAGAGGTTATTTTAGATGTAACCAGAAGTATCAGAGATGCAGCTCAGGAATTGAATATTTCTAGATCTTCTATCCATCAGGTACTAAAGACTGAACAAAAATATCCCTTCCCCTATACGCGTGTGCATCATTTACAACCAGAAGATTACCCTTCTAGACGACATTTTGTACCTGGCTTCTAAATCAAGAAGAAATGTATCTTAATTTTGTTTCTCGGATTTTGTTTTGGGACGAATCGATTTTCGGAAGGCAAGGATGTTACAATGCCCATGATTGGCACATCTAGGCAGAGGAAAATCCACACTCTCTTTTTGAAATAGTATATTTTATTACAAGGCCAGAAAATGTCATTTTGCAAGTGCGAGCACAGTTTGTGGAGGCGAGGCGTAGCCGAGACTTCACAAGTGCAAGCAATTGCAAAACAGTTTCGGGCCGTGTGATAAACGAAACTTTTTCGGCCGACAAAAGATTTTCATTGTTCACTTTTGTAGGAGGGTCTCATGCCTCATGGGGGCTCACGTGTCTCAAACAACCCCCTTGGGCCACTATGTCGCAAGGACCCCCACAAGTCTAAGGGGGCTTCATAACGCATGGGGGCCCTTGTGTCTCAAACAGCCCCCTTGAGCCCCCCTGTTTCAAGGGCTCCACATGTCAAAATGGCCCCCACCATGTTGTAAAGGGCCCCCTTAGACCCCCTTGTTCGAGGGGGTTTTGTTATTGTCGTTGTCCTATACCAAGCCCCCCCCCCTGTAATTTTTCCGACGTTTTAATGGTAGTTATTCTGCTATTCGCGGCGGTGACATATCCAACGAACATAAAAGCTAGCATTGAAAAATTCCTAGTTTCCATTTTCTAGCCTAGGCTGGCAAATAGCGTTTTCAAGCCGATTTGGACGACTGGAAAATAACTACATTGAGACGGAGGCCGAAAAAAGCATTTAAGGAACGATTTTCAATAAATTTGTGGGCAGGTCTATTAGGAAGTCGTGTGGTATGTCATCAATTGATTGAGAAATCATCACCTAACTAAATTTAATTCAAAATAACGTCAACGTCATAATTTTTAATATTCTTTAAGGTAAGAACCCCTCTGTAATTCATCAGTTGTATTATTAATCTCTTGTTAAATTAGGGCTGATGATGGCAGTAGTGTTCTGCCGAAACATGTTCCATTTGTAATTTTACGCTCATTAAAGTTTGTGAAGTTCGACAATGAAAAAAATACATAGGGTTCCGGTTAAAACAATTAAGTTGAATACGGCCCTGGAATAGTGAAACACCAAATATGGCTGAAAATAATTTAGTCCGTGCAGCTTTGGTGGTAACATATGATAACATCAAAACATTTTTTTTTATTCTCATTAGTAAAGAACATCTTCCTTCCTCGTTCTATTGACTCAAATATGTTAGACAGGGAGTTACAGTTGGGCACACTCAACATTTGTGACATTGGCATTTAAAATGTAAAGCAGACTTTATGTCATAACCTTATTTTTAGCTATTGTCATTGTGTCAGTCACAAATTCTTAAATGACACGTAACGTCATAAGCATCAGTTGACAATAAAGTATCGATTACAATGATTTTTTGAAGGAATGTGAGAAAATGATGTCCAATGTTGGGTGTCCCCTATGGTACTGCTGATAAACTCAACAACAAATTATTATTGAAATCAGTTTCTCAAGACAGCTCAATCGGGCTGCGGTAATTTGTTCTTTTTTTACTTTCGACTTTAAAGTTATTAAGAATAATACACGGCCATTGCGTTAATTTACGGAGGTCAAGGAAATTTCGCCTAAGCACAAAGACGACTATATGTGCAATGCTTCCCAAATCGCCGTGTGCTAATTTGCGTTAATGCTGTGCATTGTGTTTGTGTTTTGCAAAATGTTGAAAACCGCACTGGCACCAGCACCCGAAGGTTAGCAAATCAGTTTTTAGTAGCGCATTGCATCATTTAGACAATTTTAAAACAGCAACAATTGCATCTCTATCACGTGCAGAAAGTCCAATTTTTACACCGCGAGGATTTACCTAGAAGGCGCCAGTTTTGTGCAGTTTTAATAATTTAACTTCTAATAACTGAATGATGCTGGTACGAATAAAAGTGTCTTTTTATGTATTTTTCATTGTAAATTTTCCAGTGTTAAAAAAGTGGCTTTCAGTTTATTACGGGATTAATTTTTGCAGAAGTGGTTTTTTGTTGTGCGTTATGAATAGTCCAGACGTTCAGTGGCGGGTAACTAAATTAACGTCAAATTTTAACTGGATAACTATGGGGTTTATGACAAAAATTAATTAAGAAAAATTGTTGACAATGATGAGTTTTATTACTGATTAAATTTACTGCACTTATTTCTGAAACCTCCTGTGTATAAAACTGATGAAAATTAAGAATACAATTTTGCGAAATCGAAAAACGCAAAATTAAAGACACAGTAATACAAAATAAAATTCATGAAATATCCAAATGTTAAGTCAAATTGTTTTAATATCAAGAACGTTCAGCTATTGTGTAAGCATAATCCTAAACATTTGAGACCTCCACCTGAAGGAAAATTGCAAACTCAATTTTTAATGCAAAGATCAAATTTATTATAGTATTTTCGAATATAAAAAAAGATTGTATTGAAAAGACTTTCATTCTATCCCCATCGTCGAAAAATATCAACAAGGTGTTGATATTTTATTTGGAAACAATAAATATTTGGTGATAAAAATTATTTTATTTAGTGTTTTCCGAGTATAAAGTAGCCCAAAAAAATACGAGTGTGCTGAACACGACTGAAGTAAAACTTTAGTTCGCCATTGTGAAAGTGCTCTTAATTTATGTAAGTTTATAAATGGAGCTAGAGAATCCTGAATTAATACCTTCTGCAGTATTGGATAATGCATGTTTCAGTTTGTCGTCAGCGAAAACTCGGCAATCATGTGTAGCGATTAAGATAAGTAGCGCAATTGCATACAAAACTGACACAAGCAAATAGGTGTATTGAGAGAAGTGCGGATCCACAACCTAAAAGACGCGGGTTCGAATCCCGTTAAGTCAAAAAAAAATCTATGAATTACTTATTGTAAAATCGTTCGCTTCGCCCGATCACACTTTTCGTAGCGCTCTCGTCACGCATTCGCCAGCTTACTCCCCAAGTCAAGTGTCCGTAAAGAAGTCATACTTCAAAAAAATTTATACGAAAATTAACTGTACTTAATTTTGAGCTTTCACCTTACGTAAAATTATACTACCTTCCCCTCTTGTCGGCAAAAATATGGTAAAATGAAATCTCTCCATTCACGATATTCCACAATCTCAATCCTAACAACTCACCGTTGACCAATCCCACAATTAATGGTATTTGAGCAATCAATCGAGCAACTGTTGACTCTCCAGTCCTGTCTCTACTAACACAACAATTTGTAAGTCACTAAATCAACCTTATCCAGATAGATGACCCCCATTGCTTCCCATTGCACAACTAATGCATTTCTGTCTTTTTCAAATTGTACCGCTCTCCAAGAACAAATCCGACTCGTTATCCATTATACGAATCGGATGATCCACTGTCTGCCGAAAATTACTTATTTGTCTCCTTTTCTAAGAAGCTTGATTAGTTTTCCGACAGTCTCGAGTTGAGTTTACAACATAATGATAGAGGTGGGATTACCGTGCAGCAGCTGCACTGACGCAAGAAAGAAATAAAGTGTAAGGGGTAAAATAAAATGCATTTAGCTCCAAGTTGGAGAATGACACGGCAAGGAAATTGTTTTGTTTGTGGATAACGAGTTTGAACGGTTGAAAGGTGTTTAACTGATCTTGTTTTAAAGTAGTTTGTCGTGTGCTTTCATTCGATAAGAAAATTTAAGAAATAATTTTCTAGCGTGCTTTAACCTTAAGCTCCGTTTTAGTCAATATTTATGACTTTTAATTATTTCTCTTTGTTGGAAGTTTAAGTTTGTAAACTTAGGAATAAGGAATAAGGAAATACGATCCTCAAGGAGAGAAAAAAGTATACAAACTAATGGACAAGATGGATTCCCTAGCCGATATGATAAGATTTATGATTAGGAACATAAAACAAGACCAGTCTAAAGAAGGAAACTGCGTTTGAGTTGTCGTTTTCAAGATGAAATTCGACACGGAAACAAGAAAGCTGCCGTGGGTCGTTGATTAACATGTATGTATAAAAGCAGCAGGAATAACATTTCCTTTTTTAGAACAACGAACGTTGAAACAATACATTTATTTTTGTTTGAATGTCAAGCTCGAACAATAAAACGTGAGCTTTATATTCCAATGAAATTTCTAATTGAAAACCCTTTCACCCCTTATCTAAACAACTCCTCAATACTGTCTGGAAATAGAACGGAATGTCAACACATCATAATAAATGACCTCCCCTCCCTATGACACCCCTGCACTAAACCACCCATTTTCTCTAAATGTCAATACATACCAGCAGCACTCGCCGGAATACGAAACATTTTCTTATAATTTCGTTCGATAAGAGCCGAACAAGACTTTCCCTATTCAGTCTGGATTGTTGGACAAAAAAAATGCAATAAAATAGTGAGAAAATTGCCAGCAAGAACGCCAGCGACGCTCATCGTGGCGGAAACTCTGGTCTCGCCGTTTGACGTCACTTCCTCTGAAATTCTGTCTTTCCGGTAAGCTCGGAATGTCACCGTAAAACACGTCGCATTACTTTAGCCGTGGCCTTTGGTAGTGTAATTTCATTCCGCTGTTCCAGTGGCGAATGCGCTAACATAATGGGATATAACTATGACTTTAGGAATTTTTACCCGGACGACGAGAGATAGCACACGTTAAGGTGGATAGAGCTAAGGAAAATTGCCAGCATTTGCATTCAAATTTCGCTCGTAATTTTCCGCGGTTCGGTAAATGGTGCAAGGGACCATGATTAACCCGGTTTTGTAAAGAAGAAATGAGGTCTGGATCAAAATTTAAAGCCGACATAGAACTTTGGTGTCCTTAATTTACTCACTTTCGTTCGCAATGAGTACTACAAGATAGAAGTTACATAGTGTGTAGAGAGTATAACGGTCTGATTTCATGTTGAGTTGTATCGGTCTTAAAGACCGGTTTCTATGGGGACGTCGTATCTAAAGCCCAGGCAGTAAGGAGCAATTCCATGTCTCGTTTCACATGAAATTGATCCTTTTAGTCTCGTCTTTAGTTAAAACGTCTCCATAGACGATTTCCCATGTCCGATTTACCCAAACCCCTTTTTCACATTTTTAGGGAAATTTCTGAATTAGCCTACCAAATTTTAACAATAATTTATATTTTCTGTAACCTATCCAAGATGTCTTGATTTCCAAACAATCCTAACCACGTTTCTGGGTAACATGTATAATCTATATTAGTCAGGTTTGATTCTGGCTAAAATAATTTTGTTAACATTGACCTATCTCGGTTGTTCTATAGTGTTGCCAAGCTGTTTTTGTCCTAATGGTCGAGAATTACGAGTTTTTTTATATTGAGAGTTTTTTAAGTTTTGAGAACTTTTGACATTTGGCCATTTGGTATTTTAATTTTTGTTTCTCTATCGTTTTTAATACATATTTTGTCATAAGTGTAATTTTAAGTCATAAAAATATTTTTGAATCTCCAACTGTAGGTACATTTAGCGTAATTACATAATTAAAAAATATAATTGGCTTGTTTCAAAATCGTTTTGGTATTCCACATGGTAAATTACTTAAATGTATCAAAGCCCTTCGTTGAGTTTGTTTTGACAAGACAAAGTACTGGCGGGAGATTTAAACCTACCCAAGACAAAGGCAAACCCCAGGTTCTTTGGATATAGTAACTATTATGGCGTGAGCTATCAGGAGCGTAAACTGATAACGCTAGATTGTGGTTTTGGTTAAGTTTGTTACTGACAAATGACTTTACGAAGACAGTGTCAGAGGTTTCCTTGTACTTTTTTGAAGGGAATATCTAAAAGTCCCAAGTTAACCACACTATCTCCTGGAATTCATTGTCTTTTTGGCAACCAAGCACCAGAAAACAATATTGTTAGTCAAGCTTTTCAAATTATGGAGTATGCAGTGTCTCAAAGCTCCAAATTAACGCAACCTCGAGGAGGAGGGGCCCCCGATAGCATTGTCAAAATGGCTCCCAACTTCATCATGCAGAACAAACAAATCAAAAGAGTGGCAATTTTGCCAACATGCAGAGCCGATACAAGAATTTCGAAATACAATAGAAGATACATGAAATGTCGATACACAAAAATACGCACCCAATACATGAAATGGCAATATTTAAACAAAATCAAGTAAATAAGCAACGTCTCCGGTACGAATAAACAAGTAAGCTTTATAGAAGCAGGCCATAAAATATGTAGCGATGGCGGCTACGTTTATGACATGACGCAACCGGTGTATTCTTTAATTTCAAAAAGATTTCGTTTGAATCTTCCATCAATGACACATTATTCTTAGACAACTTATCTACGTCTTGTCAAACATTGCCGACATCATGATTTTCACAGTAATCCAGCTGTTCATCTGTGACTTCTTCCTCATCCCCAAAATCTTCTCCATCGTCACTAGAGTCTTCTTCATCTTCACCTGATGAACAATTTGAAACAATTTAAAGAAAATAGTGACAAGTTATTTCAGTCTACACTGGTGACAAGTTACAGAGAATAAGAATGTGTCAAACAACCCAACAACCCAATAACCAGGAAAGCTGTAGTTCAAATTTTTATTCAGATATTATGTAGTTCTAAACAAGTAAAAACAGACTAACAACTTTTGAATGATGTATTCACTATTTTTAGTTATTTCTTTCATGTGTAACGTTATCCACTTACGGCGGAACACAAAAGAAATCGACCGTACTATACTCGAGCCGCTCAAGAGAGAGAGTTGTAAAGAGGCGTGATCGGCACGTGATTGGTTTGCAAAATTAAAGAGGTGTAAAGTGGGGTGAGAATGACCCGTTGCACACTGCAGTGCAGCCAAGACAACCCAGAGTTATCTGGGTTATCCACCCAACACTTATTCATAATACACAGAATGCGTTCTACCTTCCTCACGCATCGCAAGTATCGTTGCGTGTAAACTTGGTTACGGTTTCACTCCGCCTACAGCACGCCGCTTTCACGTGATACCTCTCCCTTTTCAGCGGGTCGAGTATAGACAACTATAACCCCAGGAAACCTGTAAGAGAAACTTACCCTTCCTGGCATCTGATTATAAATTATTCAAATTATTATTTTTTTAATTCAACAAAGTGACGAACGTGTTATGAGTCTTTAACAAAATTCCACAACCCAAAAATTATACAACAAGCAACACATTTTTATTCACATTTCTCCCCTTTTTAAATGAATCATCTCAACTTTACGAATTATTGTTACAAGTTACTGACAAGTTACTCAATGCAATAATAATTAACAGTCCAATTAAATAAATATTACATTTTTCACACAAGCGTTCTATTGCCTGTGCGTTTTAGGATGGCGAGAGCTCTGCATGCACGGTGGAAATACAAACGCTCGAAATTTAAATGTTACCAGTTTTCGAGCTCCCTACCTATATTACATGGGCTACGCCACTGCGTGCTGCATTCGCACTATCTTTCTGCCGAACTGTCTCCGAAAGTACCTTCGGCCAGCGCAGCGCCGGGACTCTTTATCCTAACCCAGTGAACACGTTGACGTAAAAATGATGTCAGAATGACATCATGCTACGTCTCAATTTACATAAGATATAAGTCACACCTGAGTCATAGAAGAGTCATTATTTCACACTTTTTTACGTCAGGCTCTGACGTAATAAATATGACATAAATATGACGTGTATTTGACATCATCCTGACCTTATTGATATCAATGTGACATAATAATAATGTAATCATGACGTCAAAGTGTTTTCGTCAATGTTACGTGAATATGACTTTGTAATTACGTCATTTTTACATCAAAGAAATATCAGTAAAATGATGGATTTGTATAATAAAAATGACATTGATATGACGTCTATGTGATATTATCGTAACTCACCAAAGTCAGTATGACATAATAATGATGGAATGATGACATCAAGTTGGTTACGTAAATGTTACCTGAATATGACTCAGTAATGACGTCATTTTTACATCAAACAAATATCAGTAATATGATGGATTGGTAATAGAGATAACATTAATATTTACTTGATTAAATTATTTTGTATCAACCATCAAAAGTTTTTGTTCTAATTATTTCAATTATATTGGAAGGGGTGGTCCCCGAGCTTTCACGAGGGGGCACAAGTGCAAGCAGCGAGCAGTTACTAAAAGCAAATAAAAAGAAATTAGACTGTACACAATAAACTGACTTGGGAACAATCATGTTCCTCCTGGTTCTTCCCATCTTCTGGCGTGCGAAAATACCCTTTTATATAGAGCCGAAGGCGAAGCGTTAGTGAAGTATAACGCGTGGCGCTATCCAGCGAGTGTCGGCGGCACTTCAACAAATCGTTTGTAATCTATCCTAGTCTTTTCGTGGATTAAGGAATAATTTTTATTTTTATTTTTTTTTGGATTAGAGATTTTGTGCTGAAACAAGGTTGCTAAAGTGTAACACAAGGATTCGTTGACTTTTTTACCTTGTTTTTGACGAATTTAACTTATAGATTGGTAATTTGTCGTTCGTTTGGTTGGAAAATGGCAATTTAATTATATTTTATTATAATAAAAAGTTAATTATTGAGTGAACATAAAACTGTGACTTATTTAATACATATTTATACATAATAAAAAAAAATGTAGTGATCTGTAGTTTACATATCCGTATGATGTTTTTGTTATGTCAATTTTATGTAAAAGAAAAACGTATAGCTTATGTAATACTACGACAGATTTGTTATGTCAGCTTTATGTAAGAAAAGGACTTATTACTTATGTAACACTATGACAGATTTGTGATATCAATTTTACATAAAATAATGACTTTTATGTTACGTCACGATATGATATAAATATTACATATGATGTATGTAACATGTAACTAATTCAATGACATCATATGATTTTATGTCAATATGATGTCACAGTGATATAAAACAAAATGACATCACACTGAGATCATGAAAAGAATCAGTTTAATCAAGAAAACGCTATTAGATGGCGCTAGCAGTACCATATCGTGATATATCGGGTGTCCCAACTAAAATTTGTACCCCCCAAAAATTCCAATTTCGAAAAACGCTCGAAGGGGGACCTAATTTTACCAAACTTTCAAGTTTTAGCTCTCACCCCTTGAGCCAGGGGAGGCACCCCCTGAAAAAATTTAAATGGCATGGGGGGTCGTGTGATACATCATTTTAAAGCTTATTCAATTCTCTATCCAAACCTACATTTATCGATTCCTTTCTACAAAAAAAAAGCATGAATTCGATATTTTCCAAATCTACATAAACTACTCAACTAAAATTTGTACCCCCCAGCAATTCTAATTTCGAGAGACTCAGAAGAAAACGCTCGAACAGGTCAATTTTGTTATCAAGAGGGACCAAATTGTACCAAACTTTCAAACTGTTAGATATCACCCCTTTTGCCAGGGGAGCCACGCCCTTAAAAAATTTAAATGACATGGGGGGTCGTGTGATACATCATTTTAAAGCTTACGCAAATATTTGAACCTGTGTGATAGTCCCTAACATGCGGACTAGAAAAATTAACAAAAAATATAACAAAAGAGGACTTTTTGCTGCATCGAATGCGGTTGAACGACTGACAATTAGTCACTTTCTATTTCACTTTGATTACTGACTATGCAAATTAAAAAAAATGCATTTCTTTTCAAATAATGACAAGACCTATATAATTTGTCCTACGGTAAAACCCGTGGGAACGATCTTGCGGCTCGGGAGTTGCCCAGTGTTCGACTTATTAGAGGACGTTCCTCTAAACATGAGAGAACAAATGTGGTTCTTACAAGTCAACCCGATAGTGCGCGCATTGTGTCAGAGTGGTTAGATAATAATTTCCAGGAAAGGTGAATTGGAAGAAATGGCCCGGTATTTCCAATCTGTGGCCACATTTGAAAGAGCTTGTGCACGCGAAGTCTGTAGATACAGAAGAACTTCAAATGCGAGTTGAAAATGCGGCAAGAACAATTCGTGAAATGCCAGATATTTTTTAGTTAGTGCGTGAGTCCTGAATACTCCCCAAGATTTCAAGACCGGGTCTGTATGCAAGATAAGATTGTAAAACCACCTTTTTGCCGTACACTGTATTGCACTATAAAACAATTAATTTTAAATATTTTAATACTTTCTAAAATTTTCTAAACTAACAAACTGTTGTAAAAGAAACTCATTATTTAATTCCTTTACATATGCAGCCATGTTTTCTGTTTACCAGTTTATAACTCTAGAGAGCCAATTAAAAATGAAGCTAGGGGAGCTAGGGTCAAGACTATGCCAAAAATTACGTTTTAAGACTGGGTCAAATGTCAACAGAGGTCAAGAGCAACTTCGTGACTTCGTGAATAACCTTCCACTTAAAGTTCTAGAAAGTTGCGTCAAGTCATGACAAAGAAAGGACGCTACACATCTCTTATATCTCTTATTTAAATCGATCAATAAAATAACAGCCCATCTGTTTACAAAACACAAAAAGGAATTGTTTAAACAATCAGAGATACTGATATCACGAGATACGTACGCCTCAACGAATGAGACAAGAGTGAATTTTTTAGTCGGAAAATGGCCTTTTCTTCGTTCGCCCAAATGCACCAAAAACGGGATAATCTTGTGACGCTTTCTACGGTCGGAGGTTGCCTCGAGCTCCAGTTTTTCTACGTGGTATGCTCCACGGGACCGCGAGTAGCTAAAACCGGAGTACGGTGCACCAAGGGTCGGCTGCCGAGCTTGGCGGAAGGAAAATAAACGGCGCCGATTTTACAAATTTTATTTATAATATTTACAGGGGGGCAATATATACAGGAGATCAGTATGCACACGGTGACGGGACTAACTACGGGGATCGGAACAATTTAACTCCATTCACCCGTCGTGTCGCTCTGGAAAGGAGTTGGCGTAGAACGGAAACTGCAGACGGGAGCACCGCCACAAATGACCCGCCCGGTGGTTAGGATTCCCAAAAAAAAAATTCGTCTGGATATCCCGGTGTTCGATCGGTGGGCCCACCGAAAACCAGACAACTGGACGGCCCCTGTGAGGAAGCCACCACAGAAGTCCTGACCCCAGTGCACCAAGTCGGCACCAAAAACACCAGGGCTGGCCTCTTCCGGTCGGTGGTAAGGAAGCGGCGGACGGGCGGCAGAAGGTTCCCTACCTTACTTCTTCCTCTTTGGGTCGGTCGGGTTATTCTTCCGGTGGGTGGGAGGCCAGGACCTGAGCTCCGCTGGGTTCTGTTCGCTCTTTTATAGAGTGCTAGTGACGGATCAGTAACGTCAGTCCCATGCGTGGTAAGCGCAACGCGTGGGGGACGGACACAAGGTGGTTATCGCTTGACCGACGGCCTATTGTCACTAAATGGCGGCAGCTTCGGGAAGCGTAAAAAGTTCGGGAGGATGGCGTCAGGAGCGCTCTATCTAATCTAATATATTTAAACGAGCAATTCTTGTAAATTTATATCTATGTATGTATATAAATTTATTTCTCGAAAACGGCTCTAACGATTTGGATGAAATTTCGTTGGTAGATAAGGTTTTGCTCTTTAAGTCTACCTATGTAGTTGTCTTTCTCGTAGAAACGCAATTTTACACAAAAAAACGGTTTTTAAGATCCTTTATCCGCTGTCATACTGACAATTTCAAACACTTTGGTGGTGGGGATGACTGAGAGCGGGAACGCGTGTGAATGAAACGACTGCGATTAGCGTTGTAGGTATTACGGCAGTTCAGATAGTAGCTACGCCCCCCTGTCCCAAGGATGTCTCAAGGGAGCCTGTCTGTCTCAACGGGCCCCCCTGTCTGAAAACTTCAAGTCAATTAAATTTGTCTCATACATAAATCCTATTTTAGAACTAAACAAATTCAACTTTCCACTTTTATATGTTGATATCCGAAGAGGCTCCCTGGGGCCCGCCTGAGTCGGCCCCCCCCTCGGTCTCGCCTGTTTTGGGGGGCCTCCTCGGGTTCGCCTGATTAGGGTCCCCCCTCGGGCTTTCCTTTTTCGGATCCCCGCTCGGGTTCCCTTTTCTGGGCCCCCCTTGGGCTCTCTCGGGCTCCCTTTTCGGGGGGCTCCCTCGGGCTCACTTTTCGGGAGCCCCCCTCGGGATTAACTGTTTAAAGGTGGTCCCTCGGGACGAAGTGTTTCAGGGGGGGTCCCTCGGGCCGCTCTGTTTCAAGGAAGCTACCTCGGGCCCTTCGATTTCAAGGGTTGCCTAAACTTCCGAGTCATGAGACAGACCTATATCGTATATTATGACCTGTATCTCAATACTTTTTCTAAAAAAATACGATTTTACAAAAAATAAGTACCGAGAGAAGCTCGGTCGCCAGGTATTTTTACTAATTTTGCAAAAACTGTCCCTATCCGACGCCGGCAAGTATTTATTTCGGCGTGGCCCGACAAATATTGATCGATTTAAATTCAAGAGCAGCCACTGAAAGTAAAATAGCTTGTGTTTGCCCTATAGGAGAGAGTTAAACAGTAATTTCCTGAAAAGGGCGAAATGGAATTTAAAAAATAATTTATTATTTTCTAAAAGAAAAAAAATTTACTGGTACTTAAAAAATTATTATTAGTTCCTGAAAAGGTCTAAATGGAGTCCCGAGTACATGGAACGGTTTATTTTGTAATTTGCGTCGCGTTTACAACTGTTAATGTCGGAAGAGCCATTTTTGAGAGATTTCTGGTTCAATCCTAGATATCAGAACAAGAGGTTTGTGTTTTATCAAATGGAAGTACATGACAATATTTAAACAAATTCTAGCAAATAGTAAATAATATAATATATAATATATATATATATATATATATATATATATATAATCTCTGGTACGAATAAACAAGTAAATTCTCTAGAGGCAGGCCATAAAATATAAAGCGATGGCGGCTACGTTTACCACCTGACGCCACCAGAACACATGGAAAGATTTAGCTGAGAATTTCAAATAAATTGAAAAATAATAATCGTTTGAAAATTACATTGCCGTGTACTTATGATAGATTTGATACAAATATGAATAAGAAGAAGTTACCTGTATTTCCGGTGCCTCAAACACGTGACATGTGGTTTTGGAATTGACTGCCAGTCACAGTCTCGTAAAGTAAAATATCGACGATTCGATTATTATTAAATTGAGCAAAGTTCAGTATGAAATTATTGTAGTTTGGACTTTCCACGTTCTAACTTATTTGTAATATTTGTAAACAATATCGACCACAAAGTGGTAAAATCTATTTTGTCCATGCAACTCTCAGTTGTCACTCGACAGATAGTGACCTTAATTAATGTCTTCAATTTTTTAATTTTCACTTTGGGATTTTGCGCTCCTCTTTACATCATTAGATTAATATTACACAAGAGAATTAAAATCACATGGACTTTGCTGTCGCTTGATCCTGAACTCGTTGCTACAATAGAACATTTTCTGGATAGAAATGGGCACGATAATTAATTAATTCAATCATGTCAGAAGCAAAGCTAATCTCATTTAACCGCAATCAACGTCTTAAAACTCACACCCAACTTTTCAAATCGTCTGGTAATAAAGAATTTAGCGATTCTGATCACTTTACCTAGTCCAAAATATTTAATTAAATAGCTGTTCTTTTTAATTAAACCTCAGCGTTACCACGTACCTTAAAATGCGAATAATCTCCGCATAATACACCAACCGCCGCTTTAATTAAAACTTTAATGAAACAAACCCCAACGGTCCTCCTCCCTGACATGTGTAGAAACCTTCACGCTTCGAAAAACTTTCCGAAAAACTTTTCCCCAAAACTTCATGTTTCGGAAAAGATAACACGAGAATCAATCTTATTCCGCAGCACGAAATTACAAAAATTTGTCAGAAGATAAGTTGATACGAAGGAACGAACGAAAGAGAGAATCCTTTTCCTTCACGCTCCATTAGCTTCGAACAGAAATAAATCTGAGGGTTGGGTTTCGGGTATAAAGTGACAGTTTTTCGGGTAATACTGATGTATCTAGCGAAAAGTTTCGACCGAAAAACAGCGCACATAGTGATGAGAAGATAAATATTTAAGGTAGACCCGGACCTAATGACCGGGTCGAGACGAGGAGGATTTTTTGATGAAATAAATTATGTGTGTGATAAATTCGACGGTTCATTTTTGCGGCAGCTTTGCGTTTAGCAGGAAAGACGCTGTCAGTTTTTCGGGGTTAGAGCATCGCTCACGGTGCAAATCGGTTTTGCTATTACACCCAGATCCCCGGATGGGAAGACCCGCCAGGGATTTTTATAGCGATTTCATGGACTAAAATTTTCATATCTTTATGTTTTTGTAGTTGTAGTGCTTTTTAGAATTAATTCGTAAGAACACAGTAAATTTATTCCTTTGATCACTCTATCTAAGCCGAAAAAAACTATAACGTCGTCAAAGTTTGCTCCACAAACAGGTACAGCCTGTTTATACATTTCAAATATAAAACTGAATTTCTTACATAAGGAAAGTCAATTTGCACCAATCAATAAGCAAGCGTTTAGCCTCTTGAACTCAGTAATGGCACAATAACTCGATTTTCGATTTCGTGTCGAAAATTTAACGGATACCAACTTGACAAGGGTTGGAAGTGTATAGATCGAGATTATAGATAGTAATGTTGGAACAGTTGGACAGATTAATTAAAGTGGACGTTATGAAGACAAACTTTTCTCGACACGACAGATGGTAAAATATTCAAAGGAAAAACCTCCCAGGCAATTTATTTTCCCAAACCGAATCAGCGAGTGAAAGGAAACCCCTCTTTTTAACTGTTTAATATTAACAACATGGTTTCATAACACGGGGCTTTCCGACCGCCTATTATTAAATTAATGATGAAACGGATACTTTTCCTGAGCCGAACATTAAAACTTCCAACCTAATAAGGCAGGCCTTTTAAAAATAAATTTGTGTGTATACGCTGTCTTCTGCTACGGGGTTCCTTCTAAATTAGCTCTAGCGAAAACAATTTTTTGTGCTTTTAAAGCTTGGAGAGAACGCCGACTCATGTTTCAAGACGTTTTTCCCTAAATACTTCAAAGGTGTGAAGTTGAGCGATTTCGTTAGTATAGAATCAGGGAGGGGTAGTGAAGATTTATGATAATGCTATGCAAGTTTTCATAATTGTCAATGCTCGTTAAGTTGCTTGTCGGATTAATCGTGAGTGTTTCTAATTATAATCAACTTTTTTAACACCCCGGCGCCACATGTGCGGTTGCTTGAGGTAGTCGAAATTAAGTGTCACTGAAACTATTTATGAAATAGTTCAAATAGGAATCTTAATTTTTACCATTTATGTATAGAATTTGAGAAACTCTTTTCTAATCTTCACTGTTCCATGTTGTATTTTTGCCGCCGACGCCGCCAAATTAAAAAAAAAAACGGTTTCAAAAAAGTAAGAAATAAGTACCTAGTTAATATTAATATTATACACCAAGGTTGAAAAGACATTTTTCTTATCCTCGCACTATTATTATATATTTACTAATATATGTTTAAATATGTGTACTATTTTTCCACTACTAGCACATTTTTGTTTAACTTTTCTTCAAATGATAATAATAATTATGATAATCCGGTCGGAGCGAATTTAACTAAGACATCCATGAAAAGCAAGTAGCATAACACGGAATTAAATCAATACCTGTCATATCTATTTTTTTGCGATGTTGCGAGTGTGTTTCCAGTTCTACATTGTTGAGCTATCATTAATCTATATATTATGCAAAAGTGATGTTTTTCTGTCTGTTTATATGTTCCACAAAGACTCCTACACCGGTCAACCGATCGTTATGAAATTTTGACAACAAATAATATTCGCAATTCGAAGTAACATAGGGGGGGGGGGGTTGACGTCCCCATTCTGTCAGCCCTTATTCGTAGAAAAAAATATTTTAGGTTCAAACCGGGCGAAATTGAAAAAAAAAATGTCACAGTGACAGGTTTACACCTTGCTTTCGCAATTACCATCAACAAAGCCCTAGGAGTGTTGCTGGGGTCAATTTGGAAAGTCCTTGTTTCTCACATTGCCAATTATATGTTGCTTGCTCCAGAGTGGGAACGCCGAAAAATTTATTTGAGTATACGCCAAATTGGAAAACTAAAAATATTGTTTTTTCACTACTAACTGTAGAATGTACGATTATATAGTTTGTAGAGGAGGTGTGAAGTTGTTTTTCTTTCCTAGTAGTTAATAATTTTTTCATTATTGACCAGTAGTTAATAATGGGCAGAGACCGGATTTGATGCAAAATGCATCTCGTTTATTATTATTTTATCTACCTACTTAACAACAGCGCCCTTCGATTTTCACAAATTGCACCAGTTGCAAATATTAGACCTTAATTAACTGCAATTTATGCAAAAAAACGAAGTTAAATTATTACAAAAGCACAGGTATGCATTGTGCAGGTTTTCACGAAAATCCGGTCTCTGACGGAGAAATGTCAGAGAAAAAATACATAACCTTTATTTTTGATAAAAAGCGTCTAGCGGGTGCCAGTCACAGTTGATCCTGTCCAAATTTCGAGTTTCACGTACAGGAAAATATGACCTTCTTGGAGTAGGTTTCTTTAAGGGGTTGAGCGCGAAGCGCGAGCTAAAATTTGCAATGATCCACGGAAAAAACAAATGTTCACAGACGGCAACGTCTATTCAGGATTAGCTGTGACCTGGCACCCGCTAGACGATTGTATTTTTGATGCTTTATTTATTTAACGATTTAAGCTGCTAGTAGTGAAAAAAATAATATATAAACCACGGTAGAGAAGCCCTTTCTCAGCTTCGCAACTTAATTCGCATCTCGGGAATTAATACTGCTTAGCTGAGAAAAATTACTTCTCTACCTTGGTTTATAATATACTATTTCGTATTCGTTTTGTGAAACACATAATGCGTAATGAAATACATACCAACATACATAAATTTTGCATCGTATGTATTTAATTTGGCAGCTGTCAACCTAACCTCAAAAACTGATGTAAATTTGTACTTTTTCTCATTTCGCGGGAACGAATACAAAAAACGCTGTTCAATACTCGGGCTCATTGCGGCCCTCGGCATTCGCCTCGGGCTGCAAAAATTTGCCCTCGCCCCTGAAAAGTGTAATGACAGCGCACTCGTATGAAATATACTATTACCCGACTACTCTAGAATAAGGAAAAAAATAAAATAAAATATAATTATAGTTTCTATGTTCCGAACAAGAAACAAACAACAGATCGATATGAAATTTTGACCACAAATCAAATAATATTTGTCAAGAGAACTGTGTAACATGAGCGTAATGCCACCCGGAACGATCCATTGTTTACCCATCGTGGTTTACCTGTTCGTTGCACCGGTCAAATCGGACGAGATCTGTTTTACTTTTTGGGACGTAGCAGCACACGCCGGGTACGAGCTAGTAATATATAAAAAGACAGCAACTGTCAAGTAAACATATCAACTCCTACAGTCTAGATTAACCATGCCAATTGTTTCTATTATCAAATAGGAGGAGACAAAAATCCATTATTGGGTAAGGTGCAGAGCATCGATTTCTCAAGCATCAAACACGACATAATATAATGATGTTTTCTGAAACTCTAAACATAATACGTATAATAATATAAAGTTCGTTCATTATAGACGTTACAGTCGAATTCGTTCTTATTGTTACTAATAGAATTGTTAAATTACTTCTTTACAATTAGAATAAAACTTGAAATAAATGCGAAGCTATTGCAGAATTTAAGTTATTAACAGAAACAGATAAAATTCTTTAAAGTTTGACAATAAAATGGGAGCACGCCACTGTAATGTAAACAAGAATTTTTTTGCGAAATATCTTTAGTTTATAGTAGTATTATGTATATTTATTATCTTTACAGGTTTATAAAGTATCCGATACATTTCCCATTACTCAAATAAAATAAAATATAATATAATAAATAAAACTAAATAAATCAATAATTCAACACAATAACTAGCAGCTTTTATCCCTTCCCACTTATTGTCCCTCTTCTCCACTCAACCTTCCTCATCCATTCGATCCCTCTTCCGTCCTCATTCAAAATTTCTTCTCTACTCTCATCTCTCCCTCTCAATTCTACGCATTCCTTCAACAAATGCTCTATCGTCTCCTTTTCTTATCCACACATCCTGCATACTCTATTATTATCCTCACTCCAATATTTATTCTCTCTCTCCTCATTTCCACATCTAATCTTGCTATTATTACTCTCTCTTTTCTACTCTCTCTTCCTAGGTACTTTGGCATTTCTTCCGTTATTATTTTTTCATACTTCCCATTGTACCTAGACTCCCTAATTCTCGTTTTTCTTTTCTGCACTTGCACATCTCTATCTCTCTGCACTAATTCATCTGTCATTACTCTGCCTCTCTCGCATTCTTTCTATCTCCGCACCTGCATACCCGTTTCTTTTGAAATATGCCTCGATCTCTTTCCGTATCCCCTTTCCTATTTCTTTCCTTTTTTCTTTCAAACACTCTTGCAAAATTCTGCACTCTCCTCTCTCTATCACTCTCTCCTCAAATCTTATTGCTCTTTTTTCTGCTTCTATTCTTATTCCATCTCTCTTTGTTTCCTCCATCACTATATACACCGGTGTCTCTCTCTCTACCCCTAGCACCCATTTCATATATTTTCCTTGCACCCCTTCCAATCCTTCTTGCTCTCTCTATCCCCATATTTCCGCTCCATACATCATCACGCTTTTCACCAAACTATCAAACATCATTACTCTCCTTCTAAAATCATGTCCAAATTTCTGTCCTATTCCCCATACAGCTCCTATTATCTTATTTGCTTTTTTCATCAACTCTTTCACATGTGCTGGTGCTGTGTTTCTTTCATTCATTACATAACCTAAATACTTAAATTCTTTCACTTCTTCAATTTTCTCTTTCTCCCATCTCCACTCATTTACTTTTCTCCTACCACTCCCTTTTCTGAACACCATGATCTTGGATTTCTCTAAATTCACCGTCAACTTTTTCCTCCTCATATATTTCTCCATGTTTCCTATCATTTCTTTAATACCTTTCTCCTCTCTCGCTAGCACCACCAAATCATCCGCATATGCTAAAGACCACACTTTTACTTTGTATATCATATATCTCTTCTATTTTTGTTACCAGATGCTCATTTATTCCTCTCTTTCTCAAGCATTCCCACAGTAAATCTCTTTCCACATTATCAAAAGTCGCCTTAAGATCCACAAAGAATGTATTTAGGAGAGTGATCCCCCTATACTTACTGACTGTATCCTTTTCTCCTTTCTTATATATGGGGCATATTATCCCCTCCTTCAACTCTTGGGGGAATCCCTCTCTCTTCCACACTCCATTCATTATCTCTAACAACCTGTCAACTTCCCTTTCCGTTCCATATATCCACGCTTCATTCTGTATACCATCCCTCCCCGGTGTCTTTTTTCTTTTCAGTTTTCTTAGTTGTTGCTCTAATTCTTCTCTTGTTATCTCTTTTATTTCTTCCACTCTTTGTTGTCTCTTTTCCTTTTCTTGTCTGTTTTCATCACCCCCCAGCAGCTCACTGAAGTACTCTCTCTATTCCTCCATAGTAATTCCATCACTCACTCTCTCTCTCTCTTTTTCTTTCTTTCCTTATTTATGTATCTCCATACCTCTTCTTCCGTCTTTATACCCTTCATCTTTAGCTCTTCTTCCATCCGTTTCTTTTGCTTCTTCTCTTTGCATACTAAATTGTACCTCTTGTACTCTTCCTTGGTTGCGTTTTCTTTTTTCCAATTTCTTAGTTTCCTTCTTGCTTCCTGCTTCCTTTCTCTCATTCACACTTCCTCTATCTCTCTCTCTTCCTTTTGTCTTCACTTCTAAAGGTCCGACTCCATTCTTTCTCCCACCTTGAATTTTTCTATTTCATCCCATGCTTCTTCATTTACCATAACATAATCAATAACTGTCTCCCCTCTTGATCCAATATACGTGTACTCCCCTTTCTCATCTCCTGTGCAGTTCCCATTAAGTATGTCCCACCCTCTTTCTTCTACTAAGCTAATCAGTACTCTCCTTTCTGCGTTTTCTGTTCCATATTTTGTTGATCTTCCTTCTATTGTTTTTTGTTCCTCTTCTATCCGTCTTCCTTTTCCCCCAATTCTTGCATTAAAGTCCCCCCCAATCACCAAAGTTATTTCTTCTTGTTCTCTTACTCGCTCTTCTATTATTCTCTTCGTTTTCTTCATACTTCTGCTGTACACTGTTACAATTCTCCATTTTCTCTGTTTACTTTTCACCGTTCTTTTTATAATCCCTCTTTCTTCTTTTGCTTCAGTTCCATTTTCTCCTTCCAGTCCCTCTTTCACCCCCATTATTATCCCACATTTAGCTCTCCTTTTCTTGCTTTCCCTCTCTGCATATTAACATGTCCACTTAAACTCTTTCGGCATTCTCTTTTTCAATTTTTCCCACCCCTTTTCTTCCACCCACGTTTCTACTATTCCCACTACGTCAAATTCTCTCAAATACTCCCAAAATTCATTCTCTTTGTTTTTTATTCCCGCTACGTTCCAGAATACTATTCTTATTTGCTCCTTTTCTCCTTTATTCCTCTCCGTATTCGTTTTCCCTTTTCTGCTCTGTCGTCTTTTTCTTGTGCTCTTATTCAAAAATTTTCTGTATCTAACTCCCCCTTTTCTTCGTCCCACCTAAGCCCTTTTTCCTCTATCCATATCTTTTTATAACCCACTTTTCACATCTTCTTGTATACTCTCTTTCCTTTTTTTTTCTCTTAGTTTTCTTTTATTTTCCATAACTTTCCTTTTTTCCCCCCAGCTCCCAAGTTCCGCCACAATCATTTTTCCTCCATTTATTTTATACATCTCTCTCACAGCCACTTCTACCTCTAATTCCACCTTCATCCATTTTTCCAGTTTCTTCTCGCTCTCGCATTCCTTTTCGTCCAATCCCGTTACTACAATGTTATTTTTTCTCACTCTTTTTTCCTGCTCTTCCATTTTCTCCTCCAATTTTTTAATTTTTTCTTTTAGTTCCATCCCATTTTTCTTCCTTTTCACGCATCTTTAGTCTATAGTTTATAAATAATAAACAAAAACGTCCGAGAATACCCTACCTCAGTTCTACTGTGCGTGCTGAGACCGGATGTACTTCCTTTTCCCGAAAATAAAAATGTACATGTTGGGTGCTATGTGTTTCTTGTGATTTCCTTGTATGTAACACGAATTGCATTGAATAGCTATCGCAAAGGAGTTAAGTTTTTAATTTGCTATTTATTTAGTACTCGAGTAAAGAGTAAAGATGTCTTTATTAATGAACCGTTTTATTGTAAATCTGGCATATTATTGTTTGCGTACAACAATAAGCTCTGCAGTCAAGTTCAATGTCAAGCTCGAGCGGTGGAGCTCGAAGCAGATAAGTTTTTTGTCTTGTCAATTTTTAAAATTGCTTAATGAGAGCCACATCTAGGAACGTCTTGACTCAAATTTTCACAGATACGTTGTACTAGACCTTATAATGCCAGTTAAGATTTTTACAGATATTTCAATTTCACCCCGTAGAACTGGAAGAGCTGTGCTATAGAACAGGAAGCGTTACAATATACCTCACATTGTAACTGTGGTGATAATGTAAACTTTCCAGAAGTAGGTTGGTTGTCGATATGGTTACTTTCATATACAGTCTATTTTTTGTATTCGTTTGTGAAATATTACATAATGAAGAAAGTGGTATAATATAACTTAATATATAAATCTTCTCGCATATGTATTTAGTATGACAGTTGTCAAACCTAACTGACCTGTTGTTAAATATCCGTGCGCTGTGACTTTTTAGGAGCTCGGGCTCATTTGCTTCAAAAATTCTTATCGAAATAAATGTATACTTACTTTTGGAACTTACAAAGATTCGAAATTTTACCATTTAAATGAAACCTCGGAGGTACCAGATTTGGATTCAGTTCCCAACATGGACAGAAATAACTAAAAATATTCGGAAAAGTTCCCAGAAAAAATTGTTTTTTGAGTTTTTTTAACTGTTCTTTTTTGGGACCAAAGTCGTTAAAAGTTGTCCAGATCTTCTAGGGACATTACAACTTTTAATCGTCTACATAAAACCAAAACTAAATATTTTAGTTTGTTTTAGTTATTATTTTTCAATTTTCAAAGTTCAAGTCGTTATCCTTCAAAAAGCCAACATCTAAAAGAAAGGTTGTATCTCTAGGATTACTCACTTTTACAAAAACAACTGTATTGAGATTTATTGAGCTTTACGTTTATAAAGCACTAAAGATGGAAAATGCGGAGGGGAAGAGGCTGATGGAATGGACAGAGAAATAAGGTTGGGATGTGTTGAATGGAAATAAACAAGGGGACGAAGAAGGAGAATGGTATACCTACTCAATACCCATTAGATTAATCCATCTGTAATTTACAGTCTGAATCTACCTGACCACAATCAATTTATAAGGAACAAAAGTGCGAGTCTACTTTGCGAAAGTACTCCAAAAATAAAATAATCCAAAAATCGTCCGATAAAAGTGTACATTATTTTGGTAGTTATATGAGCGAAGATGAACTGCTTAAAAACAGCAGTTAGTAGTGGGGATTTTCGTGTCGCGTCCGACACACATTAGACTTACCCCGTGCCAAAATCTTACACCGTTCGCCGCTTCGAAGCGAAGCATCCGGCGTTCGATCTGGGTCGATCTTGCGTTTTCGCTTTGCGATGCAATTATCCTTAAACCGTGCCAAACGCAAAGAGCAGTTAGTAGTGGGGATATATGACACAGCTGCCAGCGGAGAGAAGAAATTTTCTTGTCGGGTCGCGACGCATAGGCTTACTCTCTGCAAAAAATCTTACACCGTCCGATCAGAAGTGGATGTTTTGTGACAACCAAGGGATTGAGGCAAGGTTGCCCGCTCATCAGCTCCTTGTTGTTCACGATGTAATGGCAGATATGGATGAAATGTTAGAGAGAGCGCAAGCAGGGTGGTGTAGTAGGTAAAGTAAAATTGTGGAGCCTGGTGTTTGCGGATGATGTGGTAATGGTGGCAAAGAGTGAAAGAGAGATGAAAAATTTGTGTGTGAACTCCAAGCGCGACAGAGGTGAAACTTTTTGGTTGCCGAAGTTCTCTGTTATTTTCGTTGCCCCGTACCGAGGGCCTCCCTGGGCCGCTCTGTTCCAAGGGGGCATCCTTTACCAAGCTCCTCGGGACAGGGGCTCCCTTGAGGCAGGGCTCTCTTGGTGGCGCGAAGCCTTACCCCCTACAAAAAGCTTACACCGGGGATAAGAAGTTTCACTTCAAAAAATTATAAGGAACTTTGAAAAATACGTGAGGAAGAAAAAGTTGGAAGTGAATATAAAAAAAATCTTGGTGTTTAACAAGAGAAAGAGGAAGAAAAAAGAGAATGAATGGAGGTGGGAGGGAGAGAAAATAGAGAAACTAATTACTTTGCAACATATCGGTTATAATACTGAAAGAATTGTGGAATATTAATAACTATAAGTGGAAAATAGGCTAGAAGAAAATAATATCGTATTGTTTCAGAAAAAGAAGATTAAAAATTCATGGAATTCTAGTCTATACTGTGTCCCCAAAATTTTCTGATAAACTGCCTCAAAACGTAAGAGATTTGTAAGTGAATAAACTTAATCTGTAATAAAAAGGTTTCTGTGTAAATTTTTGAGTTTTAATGTTGTACTTTGTACTTGTATAAATAATTTTATACAAGTACAAGTATACAAGTTATAAATTTTAAGCTGCTATTAGTACTATTACTTAAGTTAATTTTAACTGGCGATTGTAAAAATATTATTATTTGTAAACATTAGTAAACCATTACCATTATCATATTATTATGGTAGGTAATTTTTATGGCCGCTAGTGTGCCAGTTGAATTTAGGATAGATCTCTACGTATGGCATAGCGCCTCATAGCAAAATTTCAGTCATGGCATAGCGGTGTCTAAAAGTGTCTACGTATAAATAAACTCTGCAAGAATTATTACATTCATTTCAGACATCGGTATTAGATATTAAGCCTCACACATTGCGAACGACGTGTGAAGGTTCTGTTTTACAAGAATACAAAAAGTATCTTCTAGTCTATTGTACCTTTCGATCGACATGAAACTATTATGACTTCCAACAGCTACATCCTGGAATCCACCTCAGACCATTGTCCCAACAACATTCGCGTTTTGGCAGCGGCATAATTATACACAACTTTTCCGTGCGTAAAAGTTCGCAGGGGGGCGGCTAATTATAGCACCGTCTAGGCCAAAGGAATTCCCTTCTATTTATACACTCGCAGGCGTCGAGACGTGGTTTTGCTGCTCTCACCGTCTCGCAATGCACACTCCATCCATTATATTTTATCGAAATCATCGGCAATTAATATATCACCATCGGCGTGGTGTTCGTTACGAGCTTGTATTTATAAAAATCGAGGTTACATCCTGATTTATGCGCATCACGTTAAAAAGTATTCTTCGAAGCGGCACTGTATTTGTCCCAATCCGTGATGTATGGTTTATTGATTTCGATTGTACATTGTTGATGCGGAAAAAAGGATGAAATTGCAGCGTGCGATTTTTATTGGTGGCAAAGTGTTTGTTATGGCTCGTGTTGTGTAATGTTTAATTTGTGCTTTTTTGAGGCGTTTTAATGGCGAAATTCTTTTCGTTACGTGCGGGAAAGTTTTAATTGAGCCAAGTTTAAAGTTGGAAAAGTCGGATAATAGGGTGATCTTTGCTTCAATATGGGGGACATGACAAGTTGAAAAGTTCAAAACCTCTCGGTTTTTACTTTGTGTAACTACTGTGTTATTTGTTTAACCGTTCTTAAGATAAAACTTATATAAAGAACAGCAAGGGCTTCAAGAAGGCCGAATATTGTGTTTTTGTTTAGTTGAATCACGTGTTCAGAAGATGATTGATTAAAAGCAGTTCTATATTCAAAAATATATTAATTTGTATTAATTTGGAAATTGTTAAAAATTATTTTTCTTTATCAGAGCTTCTCAAAACATTTCACTACTCTTCAGAATTTCTTTGCACCTATTATGGTCTTTCAAGATTCAGTCAGTCGGACTTACTTTTCAGGATATTCGGAAATTGTTATTTGGGCTCTTCAGGATTTTTCAGTTCTTTCAGACTTCCTATTTTACAGGATTTGTCAGATCCCTTTAAGATTTTCTAGAAAGCGTCAGCATTTTTCAGGACTTCCGTATTCTTAAAGGACCCTCAAACTTCATTACAACTCAGTAGCCTTCAGAATCTGATTAGGTTTCTCAGACTTGGTACAACCCTTCAGGACGCAGAATTTATCAAGCCACACCAAAACTCTATTATTGAATATTATTGTTCTGTAGGATTCTTTATATTTGTCCGGAATTTTCAGAACCCTTGTGACCTTACCGGGTTTTTCATGTACTCATGAGGACACTTTACTTCTCTGTAAGATCCTTCAACATTCCACAGAACTTTAGTCTTTACCACTCTTTCTGATTCTCTTGGGACTCTTCCAGGGTTATCAGAGCTTTTCAGAGCAATTGGTCAATCTACAGAGTGATAGAAAACTAAATTAATTAAAGTCTGCCATGCACGAAACGCCGCTTGTAATAGTTTAATTTATTTTAATGATTTTAAATGTCAAGTTGCCATCTTAAATTTAACATAATTCTATCAAACCACGACAAGGGGATTTTCGTACATGACTAACTTTGACTAATTTGGTTTTCGATCTCTTTGTAGTATACTTCAGGATGTTTCAGGATCCTTGAAAATGATTCAGGATTCTTAAAATTATTTAGGACTTTTTCTTAATATGTGGAACTTTTCTGAATCAGCGATAATGCCTCAGTACTGTTTAGCATTATCCAGGACTTATAAGGACCTTTCAAAATACTTGGGGATTCTTTAGGACTCCTCAGTGCTCTTGAAGATTCTTCAGGATTTTACAGTAGCGTTCAGAATGCTTCAAGATCCTTCAGAAATCTCTCCATTATACCTTAGGACTCCACACAATCTCCTAGGACTTTCCAGGATTCCACACAATTACTCACACTATTTAGAACTTCAGAACTCTCTAGGCCTTATCTGAGCTATTCGGAACATTTCAGGATTTTTAGAATTATCAGGGTCCTTCAAAACTTTTCAGAAGTGTTCAGTGTCCTTCAGGGCCTACCAGCTTTCGTCAAAATTTTCCAAGAAGTTTCTTCACATTCTCTCAAAGTTCATTGGAACACTTCAAGATTCTCCTAGATTCCTCACAATTTTTCTGGACCATCTAAGATTACCCTGGATTCATCAACAGTTTTTAGGACCTATCAGGGTTGAGTTAGGGTTCTTAAAAATTATTGGGGATTTGTTAGGTCTTTTAAAAACTTTTGAGATCTCTTTAGTAACTACTCTTAAGAATTTGTAGTAGTCTTAGGACCTACCAGAACCTTTCAGTAATCTCCAAGACTCATACGTTTTTAACTATTTAGTTTTTTTTTGCTTTTTTATACTTCTTTTTCATTTAGCTTTATATTTTTTTGTAACTTTTCTGAACCACCTGAAAGGTTGTGAATAGTCCTGAAAAAACTTGATTGGTCCTGAATTCCACTGCGGGGTCCTGAAGAGGACTAACAAGTCGTAAACAATGCTAAATAAATATAAAAAAATAATTTTAAAGAATCCTGCAAAATTCTGACAGGTTCAAGGGAACTCTGAAATCTTCTGAACCCTGCGGGATCATCAGAAATTCTGAAAAATAGCGAAGTGTTATAAAATGTTCGAAAGGCTCGTGAAAAATAATTAAATATAAAATTTCTGAAGACTTTTAAAAGGCCTTGATCTTGGGGAATCCTGAAGTATTTTGAGGAATGCTAAAAGATCTATCTGAAGAATCTTGGAAAGTACCAAAAAGTCCTGAACACTACTCAAAAATCTCAAGGAGTTATAAAAACTTGTGAGGAATAATGAACAATCTTGGAAAGTTTTCAAGGGTTCTGAAAACTCCTGAAAAAGTTTGAAGTATCTTCAAAAATCCTGAGGAATTTTGAGGTTTGCTAGAGACTCTTGAAGAGCGCAAAAAGTAAAACAAGGAAGCATACATCTATAAAAGCTAATAATTGTGAAATGTGTAGAAAATATTCTTAATAGTAGAAACGGAAAAAAAAAACAAGAAAATATACAATGTGTGGAGAATATTGGGCTAAGAAAAAAATGCAAAAGATGCGAAGAATAAGGGAACAAAATTAAAACAATGAAACGTGGAAATTGATCTGTAAAAGACGGAACTGTAGAATAAGATACAAAATTAAAATGTAAATAAATTGTGTAGGATAAAGAATAGGAGGTAGAAGGAAGATGGTCAAAAATTAAGAATGGCAAAAGTTCAAAAACGAAATGAAAGAAGAGAGGCTGAAAGGAGTAATAGTAGAAATATGGATAAAAATAGGAAAAAAAATAAGCAACTTAAAAAATAAATAATAATAAACAATAAATTTAAAAGAGTAAAGAGTTTCATATAATACTAGAAGTTATTCTTATCTTGGCTAATGCTAACGCTCTCTACATCAAACCACACCATTCACCTTATTCCCTAACAATTTATAGACACAATGAAATTATGTTTAAATAAGAGAAAAGACTAGAATTAAGCAGATGACAATTCAATTTCAAAGACCTTTGTGCTTTACAGTAACGCCTAATAAAGTCTACTGTTTGTGTGTGGTACCTTTTTTGTTTGTTCCATTGTGCTATTCCGAAGTTGGGACGCTAAAATGTCATTTTAACAATTTGTGTGACCAACTTCTACAAATATTTCCCATCCGCATAGTTTAAGTTTAGATGATGACCTAATGAACATGAAGTTATTTTCGCTATAGGAATAAAACGATATAAACTAATTTCTCTGCTTCTAGTATAAAGCTTTGGTTGAGATTCCAGAACGTTCGAAAACTATTTAATATAGACCAAGGACGCTTCAACGAGCAGCATTAAGATCACAGAGTATTAAACTTTAATCAGAAACTAACAAAGCTTTGTGGTGTTTTTTATTTTATCTTTCTTGGGAGACTTTTGTCCAGACTAAAATAATAAACTCTTTTATCTACCCGGCGACGTCCTAATCAATCCATCGCTAATTCCCCGCGATGATTGGTTTTTCGCCACATTCCCTCTTCTATCACGTTCCTAGCTTCCGATTGTTTCGCACCGATATCAAGAGACTAATTCTCCCGTCTCTATCTTATCAGCAGACGCTTCTTGTATTTGTTCTCCGTGTGCACGTTAACAAGTTTAGTAGGAACCGTAACTTTGATAAAATTCATAAACTTGCTCGAGCTCATTCTGTTTTGTTGTCAGCACGAACGTACACACTATATAGCTCGTTTGCATTGTTACGTCTTGGCTGTGTAACAAAGCGTTATGTAAATGTAACTAAATGTTATTTAGCCAGTTTGCGAGGTTGGTCTACAATAGTGTTGTTGTATGGGGATGACAAATAGGGTGGTGTGAGATGATAAAGTGGGTTGTTATGCGCGGCACAGTTTTTCGTGCAATGATAAAGGTTGTGCAGAGGGTTAGTATAATACATATTTTGGGGTAATTTTCATTAATTCTTCTCTGTAACGTGGAAGATGTGAAATGTTGCTGCTGGGCTGAATGTAAAAGAGTGTTGTCAGATGAAAAATTGGGAATGGGACACTGAAAGCCGGTTATACTTAAAATTCTGACAATCCAGGTGTTTTGGAGAATATTCTATTATATATTGTATCTCCACAATTTTTTAGCAAAGCAGTTTAACAATCATGTCCCGTTGCGCCGGAAGTAGCATCGAGTAGAGGTCAACTACCTGCCCGAGTGTTCACAGCGGATGATGTCATTACTACCGAATGTTCTGCACCGGAAGTCGTATTGTCTCGGGACAAATGTTCACATAGACTGATGTCATCACTCCCGAATCTTCTTTAGAGGACGGTCGCGACGAAAGAATGACGTCATTATTCCAGAACAGAATCGAGAACTTTAGGAGGGATATAAAAAGGTTGAGAACGACAGAAAGAGTCAGTAGTGCACTGAAAGAGTGAGTCAGTGAACAGGAAGTCAGTCAGTGATGAAACTAGAGCCAGATAGTGACTAACCAGAGTTATTAGCCGTGCAAATTGTACATTTACATTTACGTTTAAATCGTTAATTTTTAATAAAATTTAATAACTGCGGTAGTGCATCTATTTTTTAAATCCACAAATCCGCCCGGACCAGGAAAGTTTCAATATTTATTTTGTATCAAACTATATTACCTATACTATAAAATTGATATAAATCCACTAATACATAAGAGACACGGTATACAAGACGTCTTCTTTCAGCTCTTCAGAGAGTGCTTTCATAAATACTTTAAATATTGGAGACATTCAAAAACTTGCATCAATTGCTGGAGATATAAATTCCTTTTATATAAAATTCTGACGAGTACCCCTTCTTCTTCTCATTTTACATTCCTTCCTTCACACATAATCTGTAGCCCTATTGTACCACTAGGTGTCGAGGGGTTGGGGTCACCGAGCCATAGTAATGACTTTATCCTTATTTTTCTCATATGGATCATAGCGCTGCAGCACCTGTATTACCAGTGAGCTAGAGTTATTTCTTTCAGTAACGTTCCACCTAAACCTGCAACCTCAGAACATTTTCTTCAGTGCAGCCGAGGTTCGATGTAGGAACCGTTAACGCAAAAGGTTAAGACCGGTATTTGGTAAATTTATTCCTTTAATTTTTTGGACTCCATTCTTCTGGGATCGACTCGGCTTAAAGATTTAGTTAAAAACTTAGTACATTTCTACATCTGGTGCCTTTTTGATGTGGAACACATTTATAGCGGCGATAGAGTAGTAAAACTGATGGAACTTTATCACGAAAAACGGCGTCACCTCACCTCTCACCCCGCACTATCTTCTCCCATGTATGTGCGAGAAACTCTTGTCTAAGTAATTTCCAAAACTTCTAATTTTCCAATTTAAAAAATTCTTTCACCAATATTTAGAATGGTATATTATTCTGTTAAAATAAAAAGGCTTTTCTTGGAGACCACTTTTGCAAAGTAAGTCGACGAAAACACTGTTGCGAGAATTCGTTTTTTACGTACTCTGCTTTACGAGATATACCGATGCTTTGTATAGAAAAGTTGTAGGCCTATAAAAAAGTCCGCGACGACATATATCTGTTGCAGGCATTTGAAATAATCAGGCTTTTTGTAAGACCAGGCGTTTTGCAAAACAGCCTCACTTTGAACAATCGCGAGAAATTATTGTAATTGACCGGTGTTTTTCAGTCATTTTGCAAAATGCCCGAAAGCAGTTGGGCGTATCGAAGAGAGCTTGGAAGTGCGTACGTGGCGACTAGGCATTTTTCAAAACGACTAGTGAAACCCAAGGGGACCCCCCTATGCTTCCATCCATGTTTTAATAGACATTCTGCTATTCGGGGTAGAGACAAATCCAACAAATCAAACATCATAAAAGCCGTTCTTGAGTTATGGCCCCCCTGGCTATGTGAAAAATAGTTTTCCACCTATTCTAATATGTACATACCAAATATACAAAAAAAAACATAAAAATCGGTCTAGCCCAAGGGGCCTCCCTGGACCCCCATATCCATGTTTTAATAGTTATTCTGCTATTCGGGACTGAGACAAATCCAACAAATCAAAGATCAAAAAAGCCGTTCTTGAGTTTTAAACCCAAGGGGCGCCTCTGGGCCCCCATATCCATGTCAAAAATAGGTTACTACCTATTCTATTACCTACCAGATATACAACAAAAATCGATCGAGCCGAAAAATCGGTCCAGACCAAGTGGGCCCCCATGTCCATGTCAAAAATAGTTTACCACCTATTCTCATACCTGCCAAAAATACAAAAAAAAATCATAAAAATCGGTGGAGCCGTTTCGGAAGAGTTCGATCACAAACACCGTGACACGAGATTTTTATGTACTATCCATGTTTTTTATAAACAATATTGTCAATGTCAAAATGCAATTAAAGAGCAGTGTAAAAATATGTCCTTTCGGACTGAGCTGTGTAACAGACACTATTAAGGTTATGTTCATAGATGTCAAAGGTGACGGTTTATCATGGTAGCATCGTGCATGTCAACTTGACGTCACCATGTTAAACGACGGAATAAATGTCAGAATGTGACATTCAATGTGACCAACCAAAAATTACTGTTGCTTATACCAACATGGCCACATTTTGACAATTATTGTTTATAAAAAAAATGGATAATATATGTATATTAGATTAGATTTTATCCGCAACTGAAAGTGAAACTTGCCAAAACGATGGTAACAATCGAGTTTATTTCATAATTTCTGATACAAATGTTGAGACCACTTGAGACAGCGAGATCGAGGGGCCCCTTGAAACAAGAGGGTCCGAGGGCTCCCTTGAGACAGCGGGGCACGAGGGGGGCCCTTTGGGACATCGACCTACTACGCTAGACATTGAGACGCGTCCACACTGACTACCTCGCTAAAAAAAGTTTCACTTTCAATAAATTAGAAAACAATAATTTAGAAAGAATTTGAAAGAATTCATTGACAAGGTAAAATTGTCACTTTGTAAGTAACACCTTTTGTTTACTTTATGAGCCTAATCAGTTAAAGTGACACTTATACCTTGTCAATGAAGACATATAAGTTGTCACTTTTGTGACGTTTGCGGATAAAAAATATTTATTTGTTTTGTATTCATATTCTGTATATATGTATTATTATAATAACAATAATAATTTTTTTTATTAGGAACAAAAGTGAGGTTTTCGTGACAAGTCTGTAGCTTTGACAAATACAGACGAGCCACAAAAAGACACTTTTCTCCGAATAACTTTGACAATTTCTTTGATTTGATGAAACTTGACTGACCACCAGCGGCGCATAGAGTAATTGCAAGGTTACTTTATGCGCCGCCAGAGGACTTTGTTTGTGATGGCAGAGAAATGGCCATTTGACTTTGTCTTTACCTACTGACGTATAAAATGTCACGTTTTTCTGACGTTTGAAGAAAAACTATATTTATTTTATTAACGAAACTATGTTTTTATTTATTTTACTCCATATTTATTTATTGGTTTACTTTAATTATAAATTATTTCAGTAACCACTATTTTCGATCTTGCACATCTGCCGGGCGTCCCGTCGCGGCTTAATTTTTTTATTTACTAGTTTTCCAGTTTTCGGTGGTTTGCACTAATTCTACGGATGTTATTTCAATATGGGGCACCATTTTCATCGTCTGTTCTTCTTTATCTCGCTGGATATTTTGATCTCTGTGCATTTCTTCAATTTTTTTTGTATTTTTCGATTTTTTTTTGCAAATACCTTCAAAAACATTTTGAAAATTTAGATGGTTGGACACGGATTAAAAAGTACTACCAAAATAAAAAATAAAAAATATAGGTTGTCATTTAAAAAAAAGTCGATTACGTCATAACATTAAAGACATAAGAAACTGAAAATAGGCTGAAAATATTTGCTTAAATTAAAATTGCTATACCCCTTCGAGATTTTTTCCAAAGAATTAATATCAACGGAATTATTGAATTTATGCGTTACTTAGTTTCCACACTGTATATCGCATGTGAGTTTCTGCCTCCTTATAATAAATATCATACATTTTTAATTGACTTAATTACAGCAGTTTGAAATTAACATGCTGAAAACTCATTAACAAAGTTTAAAAGCTCTATTCAAATTTAACTTTTACGTTTTCTACCACTTCAGAGCCAAAGTTATGTTTACTTGATAAACTAAGAAATAAAGTATAACATTCCGATAAATCCCAAATAATTAGTTAAAGCTTTAAAGAGTTTACAAATATAGATGTGCAGCCGCCATCTACAATTTTCTTGTCAACAACAAAATAAAACCCTCTCTTCGTCCCTGCAGGTTTCGTTTCACAACAGCGCCCTCAGCGCCCATAACCTAAAGCTTCTTGCAAACCTCGCCAGATAACGCCATGTCAGCACCACCGTTAAAATTTCAAATCTGGCACAAATAAAACAAAGACGGTAGGTAGCAATGATATTGTTAAAAATGATAAATATAGTTGTCCTGATTGGTAAGCATGCGGCGGCAATTTATCATTACAATTTAATTACTAAATATGAAAGTGTACCAGTGATATTAAGTAACATATCAAATAAATTGGCTTTTATAACGGACCAGAATTCATATAATTTGTTAACATCATAACGTTCATTAAAATTAAGAAACGGGAGAATTTATGGCTTGTTCACACGGTTTCCGTTCAATTTAACAAATGAATAGAGTTGCACGCGAGGACTAATGAATTATTCAATTCGGATTAGACACGGTAAAGATGGGGTCGAGTGCTTAATTGGTAATTTGAAGACTAATTTATACTGATTTCAAAAGTCGAGATTAACTTACTGAAATTGGATTTTAAAAGATTGCTAGATGTATTTATTTGAGCTAGTCAGTGGAATTGGGAAGCACTAAAAATTTGTTCCTTAAACATCGTTTTTGAAAGGTATTCGGTAATTATTATTATGAAAGCATAGGATATTATGCTTAATAGGGTTGTATTGCTCGTTAAAGAATGTATGATTAATGAGTCTCATTAAAAACGCATACATTTTTCATCTCAACCAAATAATAATAAGCGGAGCTAAAGAGTTAAGTATTTACCTGTGCTTTATGCGATATATACGTATAATATTTTTAGTTTTATAGGTTTTCGTAAATAACTCAATAAATTAAAGTCATTTTGGTTATGAAGATTTTATTTATTTGCTAATATTGCAATATTAGCATACACTGACTCTAAGACAGAAATAGAAGGCAAATGATAAGAAAAATAAGAGAACGAATAATAAATAATAAACTGGCTTAACGTGTTCACCGTTTTACTCTCCAAGTTCTATGCAGCGGGGAAGCGGTACGCCTGATGGACGTGCGTAGAGAGTTTCGTACCGCATTCGCCGGGTTATCGTCAATGGAGCCCACTTATAGAAGTGCCACTTCAAAAATGTCACTTGGGGGAAACAAAAGTAACTACGCTACGGGAACCACAGTATAAAACAATATTTAGTAGATGTACCAAACTTGTACTGCTAAACTTTCTCTGATTTAGAGACAAACCAAAACAATTCAAAATTAATCTGTATTTCTCTTTGGATACATTTAAAAACATTTCAAACTGAAAATTTTTACTCCAGGTTGAATTTCTCCGTCAAAAACAAACTTGTATTTCCCCCTATTTTAAATGACAAATGTAGCAATACCTACATGTACCGAGCTAATTTTAATTACTATCGACGCTACAATCTTGTACAGCCCCGATCCTATCTGTACAATGACAACAAATAATTGCTTCAATTAAAAGAAAAAATGTCAATGAAGTACGTCCTTATCTCGTCGACAAATCATTTTTTCGTCGCGTAACTCGTTTGCTTAATTGGTCAAGAATTATTTTCTAAAATGTAGACATAAATAATTAACTATTATGATTACACTGATATCGATGAACCAGTTTTAATCTCCATCTTTATGTGACCCGTGTTATTTTAATAGAAGACATATATCCATGTCGATGTAATTTAATTATCTCGGCTCGTAATGTTTTAATCAATTTATTATTCGATTTCGTTTCAGTTTGCAGAAAGGGGAAAAACGGGATGAAAAAGATGATGCGGTGCTGATGGGTGTAATAAATATTGTAGACATGATAACGTTCGAGTTGTTAATTATACTGTAAGCTTAATTTCTGTTGATTAGTACTAAGATTACTGCACAAATCTATGCCTAATAATTCTAAAAATAAACAGTACAAAATACAAATAAATCCTGGCAATTTTTCTTTTTGGTCGTGGAACGAGCAAAACTAGATTTTAAAGATGCACAGTAACTCTTTGGAGTAGGTTTTGCTTCTCCAACTTGGATTTCTTGTATTTGAGAAGCTTTGTAAAAACATGAGCTAAGAATATACTTTAGTGAAGCTAGCCCAAGGCTTGATGCGCTTGAGACGTCGAGTGATGTTCTGCACTTTCAGTAGTCTGGACGCTTCCTCGTTCACGTGGTTCTAGAGTCTTGCACAGACCCATACTGGTGCGTAATAACTTATTGTATGTTGATAAGTCCAAAGAGCCAATACATTTCTCGCAATTTAAGTTGCAACTCTTTTGGTTTCATTTTCTTTTCAATTCATGGGGGTGAGTGGTGAGCTTCATCCCCTTTTGCCCAAAAACCGCCCCCGACGAAAAAATGTCATAGGGCTTATGTTCTCCATTAAATTCTGCATAAAATTGGTCTCATGAAGTTTTTGCATATCTCTCACCCAACGCTCATAAATGAATGAATATGGAAACAAAATAAATTGTAGAGCAGTTTTTGTCTGTACAAGGTCTATAGTGAATAAAACAATTGCAATAAATTGTTATGGGTCAAAAAACGGGGATGGACTAATTTTTGTCTTCGCGCTGAAAACTATACTCATTTTCCAACGCCATTTATTGGCGTTGGGTGGGAGATAGACAAAAAACTTTATGAAGTTAATTTTATGCAGAGTTGAATGGAGAACATAAATCCCATAACATTTTCTCGTCGGAGTTAACGTTTACGAGAAAAATGCAGAAAAGCTTTATGAGGTAACGGTCGGGGGATAAATAAATAAGTCTTCCCCCGGGGGTTGGGAACTCTTCGGATCTTTATTTCGATCATTGCTGGGAGTTCATAACCAAAATTTCTAAATTTTATAAATTATTTTTTCTAAAAAGTCTAATTTGGGGACAGATGGGCATTACCCCTCTTACACCTCTCCCCCGCCTTTACCGATGTTTGACGTCTAGACCTTATACAGAAAAAGGTTCTTTTCTCGTCGGAGTTACCATTAAGGAGAAAAATGAGGAAAAGCTCCATGAGGTCACATTCGGGGGCGCTTTTTTGGGCAAAAGGGGAGGAAGCTCCTTCCGAGGGGTTGGGAACTCTTCAGATCTTTATTTGGGTCCCTGTTAGGAGTTTATAATCAAAATTTCAAAACTTTATAAATTAGTTTTTTCGTCTAATTTGCTTGGACTAATTAGTAGAGTATACTAGGACACTGTCCTCTGGCACACCAGCTCGAATATCTCCCAGGAACTTTCGGTCAGTTACATATTATAATTTTAATAAGAGATAGTATTGTTCCAGGAGCAGAGATTTGATTTTGTCAATCAGTCCTTGGTGCCAGACTCGGTCAAATGCCTGAGCGACGTCCAAGGAACCTGCGAAAAAGACTTTTCGGTTCTCGAGCGCTTTTTCGACTATATTAGTTACAATGTGAACTTGTTCGGTTGTAAACCAGAAGAATGTCGATGAATCCAAGTGAAGTAAATATAAATTAAAATTCAAATATATTCAAGTCGAACTCCACAAACTTTAATAAATTACAATGGGAACATGTTTTGGCAGAATACTACTGCCATCATCAGCCCTAATTTAACAAGAAATTAATGATACAATTGATGAATTACAGAGAGGTTCGTACCTTAAAGAATATTTTAAATTATGACGTTATTTTTGAATTAAATTTGACGTTTTAAAAAGGTTACATGATTTTTAAGGATTTCGTAAAAACAACATTTTATCAAATGTAAAAATTAAAAATGGATCAAGGAGAATCTGGTAAGTTTGTTTGAGTGGTAAAAAATTAAAATAGTGAATTAATAATGGGATTATTGAAGTTATTCTGTTCGTTTAAACAAGATCTGTTTTCCAGCTTCAAGGCTTTCCTTATTTCCAAAGTCGCAAGAAAATCTAATTTCCGGCCTTTATTGTATTTATGAATCAATTTGGAATTGGATGGTGAACAACTATGTTTCGTTATTAATATATGATTGGCGAAAGAAGAAGGTGTTAATGGAGGAGGATCAAGATCTGTGTTGTTATAGATGTGCCTGAAATGTTCTTTAATACGGTCTGATATTTTGCGACCTGTCGGACCTATGTAGAATGACTCACAAGAAGAGCAGTTCTCAGACAGTTTGGATAAGACCGGTAGAAGACCGGCGGAATCGGTGTGTAGGATTTTGCCTCAGAGAGATCTTTGCGCCAGACCCTTATTTTGTTAGTTATACTTATAACGATGTCGTTGAAGGTTTAACATCGCTAGTGAACGATTTTGTAACTCACAACTATGTCGTTGTCCAACAACTTTGAACGACTTTGGGGTTAGAATGCTGTCGTTATCGAACGACACCTTTGAAGCTATGGTTGACGTCGTTATACACTTGATATTTATATATGGTATATAATTGCAAATAATTTCTGCTTTCTTTACTTTTTGAACAATTTTAATTGATGGTTTTGTAAAATTAAGTAAGTTCTATTAAATTATGGAGGCGGAACGACAACGAAAGTAAGAACAACATACATCGTGTAACAGAAATAGGTATCAAAATTATAAACAGTAACAGAACTTGACAAAAGCAACAATTTTTCTCAATACACTTGTGTCATAAACTCTATGCTTGCAGAGTTAAAAATGTTATAAAATGTAGCACAAAAATCACCGTACGCCACTACAGGTGGTTTGGCTCGTTTATCGCACGGACAAAAACGGATAAACATCGCAAAAATAATTAACGGCACAAGCGAAAGCATTTTTTATCATCTAAGGTCAAGCACCGTAATGGGGGGTAATTTATAAATATGTAAATATTACTGCGGACGGGATTTTACAGATCATTTGTGGAGATTTGTGTGGACAAAATAAACTTAAATTATTGCCAATGAAAACTTTAAGGACAATTAAACTGGTGTTTTTTTTCAACCAATACGATGTTTTAATTTCAAAATAAACCACCAATAGGACATTATTAGGACAATTATTTTAGTGGCATTTTTTGGAGAAGCTTTATTCCAGCGACAATTCTTTTTAAGCTATTTGCTTTTGTTTCTGTTGCTTGAGAAGATTCTAACTTGTGCGTGCACTCGTCATTACTTTTGTCGCAACAGAAACCCTTATCTGAAACGCAAAAATTATTGTCGGCAATATTTTTACCTCTCGTCCTATTGTTATTGATATTTTTCTCTTGTTCTATCAATATTAATGAATAATGTTTCAGACTCTTTTTTTAGACTTAATTAATGTTCGGAGACTTGAAAGCTGGCGATTGGGAAAAGGTTAGTTGTAAATCCTTCGAGCAGCCGAAGCATTTTTAACCGACTTCAAAAGAGGAGGAGGTTATCAATTCGGTTGTATGTTTTTTTTTATGTTTTTGTTACCTCAGAACTCCGTCATTTATAAACCGATTTGTAAAATTCTTCTTTTATTTGAAAGAGTATACTTACAGATTGCTCCCATTGTCACCATTTCAGGATCTGATCAGGGGATCTCATGGAAATCGAGAAAAATCCTCAAATTTTTGCTCCCTTTTATTAACCGACTTCATCTATGTTCACCAATTTTTTCGTCAATTGTGGACCGATTTACAAAATTCTTCTCTAATTTGAAAGGGTATACTTTTGAGGTGGTTCCATTGTCAAAAAGTCAAGATCTGATCAGGGAATCTCATGGAAATCGAAAAAATTGTGTTGAGCAAAACAATCCAAACGGCAGACGTCGTTGAAGGTCTTCTCGAATGATATCGAATTTATGATGCGTTATAACGTTGTTGACATTTTAATTACAATATGTTACAAATTTGTAACCTATTTGGCTTGGCAACGACTTCAAACATATCATTAGGTAGCACATGTAATAATACATGTATTCAATTATTATTTTTCACTTTTTGAAGTCGGTTCTAATTTTTTAAAAAGCTAATTTTTAAGCACAATATCAGTTTTTTCAATGTTTCACTAACTTACAAAATGGACAATGGTACCTAACTACATCCGACTATAGAGACACAAACTCACTTGAAATACATAAATGTAAATACATCAACCTGTAGAAAATAATTAATGTCACAAAAAAATCGGAACAAAAAAGGACATATTTTCTTATCATCCAAGATAAATGAAGGGGTAAAAATTTCGCAAAAATGGTAGATAGAAATCTTATTGCTCTTCTCAAGTTGTATTACTGGTTAAAATTTTGATAGTTATTTCTGTTACACCCTATATATTCCACATTTTCAGATTCTTTTATACCCACAATAGACTCTTCCTCAAACCTTTTAATTCTTTCAATGAATGAATTTTTTCTCAGCGAAGTGTTGAATCATTGTCCTGTCAACATGAATTTTGTTTGGAGCTGATCCCATTTTTAGAGGATGGTAGAACAAATACCATAGGCTTAGAGCCACCCTTCATTTTAATGCTCAAGGAAGTTACCAAAAATCTGTAGCCACAACAGTGTTGCTCCCAATCATCAGCTATAATAAGCAAGTGCATTACAAGTGTACTTAATGCTATTGTTACCCATTTTTCTGGATGATCACCTTTACCACGACATTGGTTCCAAAATTTTCCTGGAATTATAGGAGTAGATGGAACTCACAATGCAATTGTACCTCGAGAATTCCGCCAAGAGCTATACTTCTCAACAGGAAACAACTATTGTAGTCTTATTTGCCAAATTATTTGTTATACATTTTGTCCGATCGTAGAAAAATAAGTATGTACATTCTTCTCTCCGAAGTTTAAAATCTAATCTTTGGAGTTTCATACACATAATATAGAATTGTTCGGATTTCTCAATGTTGCATATTGAATTTTATAAAATTTGGACTCACTATTTCTAGTATGAAATCATCATTCATGAAATCCTAAAATTCCAGATATTTCGAAATTTTAGAGTGTTAAAATCTTAGAAGTTTAGTTAAGTTAACTTTTATCCCGACAATAAGTAGTAACGATTTTTTTTAATTGTAGACATAATCGCGGCAGAAAATCTTGGACGTCAATTTTGTATTGTCACTTTGAGATTTCTCAACCACATGTCAACGTGTTCTATGACAAGTGTCAAAGATGAGAGTTTGAAGTGATCTCTGTAAAATTTGTGTTCTTGGAATTACTTAATTTTGCATACTATTGGAATCTTCGAATATAGAATTTAAAAATTCCTAAAGTTTTGACTCGGATTTTCGAAATACACTAAATTTAATGTCATAACTAGTCATCTAAAAACTGTCAATCTTAATCTTAAGAGCTTTATATTCTACAACCTTAATAATTTCTGAATTTTTGCAATTTATACTTCCATTAGTAATTCAAGTAGGTATTGCAAATCAATACAAATTGGCTTTTTTTTTAGAAATTTTATTTGTTTACTATGTATACTTAACCTCGTAAATCATATTGGCGATTTTTTAGACTTGCATATTACTATTATGCTTTGTGAATTAAAATTTATAGAGCAGCATTTACTTAAGCCGCACTTTCTTTTAGACTTCTCTAAAATGGCAATACGAGACAGCATGGACTTCGACAGCCTCATGGACTGCGACAGCATAGCAGCATCCACCGAAGAAATCCTGTGGTCCGACGACGAAACCATCATCGCAGAACAAGAAACCGTTTGGCATCAAGGTAAGTACCGCCAAAGCACTGTCTTTACGACCCGATATTTTTTCCTCTCAGACCATCGACATAAATTTTGCACCATATTAAACCATTTATTTCGATCGTGTAAAAAGTCCGCCACAATCAGACTGCATTCTTACAACCAGTCGATGGCGGCTTTTTTCGGCTAATGAAGGAGATTGAACAATTACAGGGATGAAAACGGGGCAATTGTCGGTGGGAAACGCGAGACAGTTGGCGGTAAAGAGCGCTAGATGAATTACTCGATGGTTTGTTAAGTCGTTCGGCTCCTGATGATGGCCGGTGGCGGTGATCAAGTCGCAAGAGTAGACGTTCTGATTGCCTCTATTATATCTGCAAATAAGTCGGTAATGGCACAAGATGGATTGGTTAAAGACTTTATCGCGCTAAGAAGTGAAGATTTTTTGTTGTGGACTTGGCTCCTGTTTAATGAAGTCATCAACCGGTGGGTTTACATGCTTTTTTCATCCTAGAGAACGTTGTGTTTTACCTCTACATCAGATTACTGTTCTTTAGCAATTTTAGCCAATAACGAGGTTTCAACAATCTGGTGTGTTCATTAAAAAGGTCTAAAAAAGTTCTCTGTTTAAAAGACTAGGACATATTATTCGTTTATACCAGATGTCATCTGTGTGCTATTTCAACCTGTTCTTGTAACTTAACCTCAAAGATGTGATAAGCATGAACACTTGTTAGAGTAAATAACACAGGTTTCTTAATCATTTGATTTACTTGAAAAACAGCTGTCTGGATCATATGGTATATGGTTTGTAACAACAATTAATGTCAAAATTATTCTGCTATAATTAAATTACTTCTGGGTATTAAATTAAAAAAAAAAAAATTAAATGTAACGTCAAGATAATAAGATTTTATTCTGACTTAAAGTGTAACACGTATAGAATGTGCAGCTGTTGGGTTGCCTATTATTTACCTGGACGAACTACTGGGTTGTCAGGTATAAACAGGTATGTCGATGCCAGTTACTTTCACTTGATTGGATAATAGAAAAAATTTTATATCAACATAAGCGCTGTTTTATTGCGAACACGTTGATATAGGGTTGTCTGCAAAAAATTTGGTCCTAATAGGGGTTTGCAAATTTTAAAGATTTACATTTCAACACGAGTGGAAATGTGTGACAGAGAGATCCGAGGTAAGTATACCGTGTAATAATAAAGGACCCAACATTGCAGTCGAACGTGATGGGACCCCGAATATAAGAAAGTATGCATGCTCGGTATTTATACGACAGAGAATGACAGCGATACTAAACAGTGAGCGTTATTTGTGAGTAGCTAAAGACTATATTACATTGCATCGAAAAATGACTAAAAAGTGTTTTTTGTGTGGCTGTGTTTAATATTTTAGTATTATATTAAATATATTATTATGTAATTAATTATTTTTTTTTTTTGCAACTCAAATGTCAGTTGCTCCAAAATAACGCTCACTGTTTACTAGAGTATCGCTGTCATTCTTTGTTGTATAAATACTGCATTTGTCACTTCACATACACAAATCCAATATGACAAATCATACATGCTCTTACGAAAATTACGGTGAACTTGTTTATCTTTTCCTTGCTTGTCTGTCTAATTTGCATTTTTGGGAGTGGACGACCATTTGTTTTAAGCTCCAAGAGTTTCTCAAAACTTAAATTATGACGACTATTAGTAAGTTTGGAGTTTTTTATTGTTTGAACTACCTCCTACAACGATCTGTTAGTCGAACGTCCGACTTTCTATCTTTATCCCAAGCATGCATTATCTTGGTTACAATAAAATTCGATTCTACAATGAGACACTCTTGGGCTGTTGACTCTAAGAGCGGAGATGGGGCGTCGTCTTTCCTTGTTTGGTACAATGTAGAAATGCAATAGATTTGTTTTTGTCGCACTCGTTACAGTTTCCAGCATTCACCTACGAGGGCATGAGTTGGCTTTGACCCAGGCGAACTCGGCAATCTCCGCGCTCTGCCGTGTATAAAATTCTTCGCTACAACTCAATAGATAGCTTAATTATATTGTTATATTCCGCAAAACAAAGAGTCTTAATACTGCCTTTCCCACTTTTTTATTTTGGAAAGTCATTGACCGAATGACCTCATGAACGAGCCGCCACTAATAACGTCTAACCCATTTTAGAATTATTCTAATTAAAAAAACAGTAGGTACAAAAATTCGATTCTGAGAGTAAATGAAATTGGAAAATGGGTGGAAACTGCGGCAGAAACGGGTTGGACACTAAAAAAAGAAAAATATCCAACCATTTGATTAGATCCACTAGCGTTTCGTCATTGGCCAAAGCAGGTGTTGGCAAACATCAGTTAATAAAAATTACAGGTCACAATAATATTAATTCAATCAACTCTTATTTGCTAATGAACAAGGGACATCACAGGACAATAAATTATTGTTTAAAAAATGAAAACTATTACGTCTACAACGACGACGACTGGATTGATCAACAGCAAGGAGGGTGAAATTTGTGATATTGAACATTCGTTCAAAGAAGTAGGAATTTTTGAGAATTGCAGCAATGTTTATTCTTGAAATTGTTCAGTTAACTTTGTAAAAAAATATCAATTTTCTTAAATAAAAATAATAATCAAGTTCGTTTAAAATACTCACTGCAACTACTAGTGGAATACCCATTTACATTTTCACTAGTGAAATACTCACTGGAATTTTCTGTTGCTAGGATACGAAAGTAAATATCTGCTATTTTATTGGTTAATATTTGAAAAATTACAGTTGAATTGAATACACAGTGTAATTTTGATGGTATGGGTCGATCAGAATTTTTTTCTCATTACGACTGGATTATAGGACTGTTTAAAAAAAATAATCATTGTATAATTAGTTGTTTGTGCCAATAAAAAGAGTTTATGATTTCTAAAAGATTTTTTGATTTGTTTGTTAAATTCTCAATACAAATACAACTCATGGCATAAACAATGCCAGATTATAATTCTCCTAAATTTTAAGTCGTTGCTATTATCCCAGGAAATCCAACGAGTGAAACGAGTGTCGAATTATAATCGGCAATGTTTTTGCCATTTGTTGTATTATAATATAAGTAAGAGTATTGTCTAAATAAATAAATACTTTTCTGTGTCCTTTGGAGTAAATATCGCAATATGGGTACAGTCAATTGCCCCAACTGTATTTGGAAAATTCAGACTGTCCAAAAATCTAGCTTAGCATTTTGAATTTACTGGAATGGTGTAGGAAAAGTAACTACACATCTACTAAGATATGTAATAAATATTCCAGCAGTATTATTAACACATCTACTTACTCCAGGTTGACTAAACTACTATTCAAAAAAAAGTTTTACGCAACAAGAAACTGTAATAGAGGTAGCTGTGTGTGTGTATATGTGTGTAGACTACAAAATTATGATTTTTATGTCACCTGTAATAGAGCAGAAATTTTATCTATTCTTTGTTCTCTTACAATGTGTATAAATTAATTAATATCGCGAAATACATAAACAAATTCCGCTGCTGTGTTATATAAATTATCTTTTTCAACTTCTTTTTTTTTCAATTTTTATAGAAATTTGCTTTAACAAATTCAATAATAAAATCAAACAAACATTAGAAAAAACAAAACAGAATTAAATTTTTGTCAGTTCCGTATAATGAAAATAAATTTAATTTATCTATGTATATTTATGTACATATAATTACGTTTCTGGCAAGTGTTTGAGTATTGAGAACTACGTGGTATACTCAACCTTTCTTTTTATCTGTATCGAAATTAAATTATATTTACAATTAATTGTTTTTATATACAAACGGTATAAGCACCTTCACTTCTGTCGGCTGTCCCACCACATCTGCTTATTATTTCTATGGAAGGATTATTGCCTAATACGATTTTTTTGAATTCTGAGTACTGCTTATCATTTTTCTGTCATGAAATAAGCTGAATTACAGATTACAGTTTTTTTCATCAATTATACATATCTCTGTGCAGGCTCATGTCTATATCCTTTTCACACTGGTAATTTTTTTTTAATTTTCCTGCAAATCAAGAGTCGCACCTTTGAAATATACCAGACCTTTGCTAGTTGATTTAATGAACTGTGTGATTTTTAATTTACGATTCGAAATAAATAACATTCATTACGGGAAAGACTGAACTATTGTCTTAGCTTCACTTGCACATTTGACGAGCAGTCTGAAATGAAACTCAAGATATCTCAAACATCGATCATTGCATCATGATATCATGCAAATTTTAGTATATGTAATGCAACCGGCACTGTATCAATGAACTGTCGGTTATGGTTCTAAGAACGGCTCTAATAAAAGATCTAGGTCGAGGTGAGGCAAAATATATTTTTTTTTAATACCTACATACATAAAATTCCTCTAATCAATTTTTATTACTATTTATCAGATAAAACTGATAAAGTAGCACCAGAACTTTCTGTGTTTCCAACTTCTTCACTTATACCACGAAACACGTGAGAAAACGTGAAACTTTCCCACAAAATCCACACAATAATTCGATAATAACAATAATTCCGCAATTCCCGACATCACGTGCCGCTTTGCCCAACCTCGCCCCTCATGTCCCGAAATATGTATATCTGGTTTCAGAGAAATTGACGATAAGATTTATGCTCGCATTACGTAAAAACCGTCATCATCGATAAAAATCTTAGCATAATCACTTCAAAAAGCTGTTATTATACCCCGCTATAATTAATAATAAGAGCAATAAAAACGTACGCAAACTCCCGTTGTTTCACACGCTCGACGCGTTTTCGACTCGACACGATTATTATAGATTTTTTGGAGAGCAGGAATTAACTTGAAATTATCAAATTTTGCGGTCGAAATGGTGGGAACTGATGGTCTGAAATGGTTTGGAGTTAGATTTATGGGTTCCACGAGCATTTTTATGTAATCAGAAGATAAACATATTGGGAATTAATTTATTTTCTGAGTGGATGCTCGTCATGCCACCCGTTGGGAAAACATCATGAACTGGGAAGTTAGTTATGTTTTGGTCGTGTTGCTCGACTTGTAGGAAAATTGGTATTAATAAAAGGTCTGACTAAAGTGGGTCACGAGTTTGGAATCTCTAATTTGTTTTTGTCAAAAGTTAAAAAGGCAGCTTTTAATTGACGGTTTTTCCGGGCATTCTTTTTTCTGTGTGCACGAGTTTTACTGCATTCAAAACAAACAACTCCTGTTGACACAGTAACGCCACTCAGAGACTCCCAGTACAGTTTCAGTGAGAAGTTCAACGGTGATTTAAAAGGATAACAGACGATAAAAGTCTCGTGAATACAATCAGCCGCTGTACAAAGATGAATAACGCAGAACCGAATGTATAAATAAAAGACAGGGATGCTAATAATTCAGATTATGCTCTCTAATTAAACTCCTGCTGCGCACTTCATTTCAACTAATAAAATTCATGAAAAAGCTATAATAATATATTAAGGCCTGTCCGGCGCTTTTACTGCAATGCTTATTTTCAATATTCGCGGACCGTTGTATGTGCATTTCGGAGCTTTTGTGCCGTTGCATCCGGTGAGTATTACAAATGTGTGTCGTTGATTTACGGTTCGAGAATTGCTAAATTAATTGATATGCACGACTGGATTGGCCACTTTTACTTGGTCATTTTCCGAGAAATAATCAGTGGAGCTTTGAGGCTGCAGAGAAACTGAGTTTGTGAAACCGTAATTGTGCACAATTAACAATATTTTGCATTTCTGATCGACTACTCGTAATTCTTGATGTTGGTAGCATCGTTATTGTATATTTTTTAATTAATTCTTAAATAACCATCATGGTAGTATTATTCACTATACAGGCTGATTTTTCTAAAACGATCCACCCTAAATATTATGTACAAAACAAAAACGTTATGTGCAAAATGCTGAAACCGGTCAATTTTGTTTGTCAGGGGGACACTTAATTAGTGTAGTTTTAGACCAGCAGGGGCACCCCCTTGGCCCTTCAAAAATCTTAAATCGAACAGTGGGTTAAGAAGTTTACTTTTTTGAAAGGTTCATTTAACCTCTTTTAATTTTGTAAATCGGTCAACAACTGACAAAGAAATCTGTGAACATACATGATAAGTCGGTTAAAAAGGGAGCGAGAATTTGAGGATTTTTCACGATTTCCATGAGATTCCCTAATCAGATCCTAGATTTTTTAACAGTGTAACCACCTTTAGAGTATGCCCTTTCAAATAAACGAAGAATTTTGTAAATCGGTCCACAATTGACGAAGAAATCGGTGAACATACATGATAAGTCTGTTAAAGAGGGAGCGAAAATTTGAGGATTTTTCTCGATTTCCATGGGATTCCCTGATCAGATCCTAATTTTTTAACAAAGTAACCACCTTTAGAGTATACTCTTTCAAATAAAAGAAGAATTTTGTAAATTGGTCCACAATTGACGAAGAAATCGGTGTACATACATGAAGTCTGTTAATAAAAGGGAGCGAAAATTTGACGATTTTTCTCGATTTCCCTGGGATTCCTTGATCAGATCCTGATTTTTTAACAATGTAACCATCTTTAGAGTATACCCTTTCAAATAAAAGAAGAATTTTGTAAATCAGTCCACAATTGACGAAGAAATCGGTAAACATACATGAAGTCGGTTAATTTAAGGGAGCGAAAATTTGAGGATTTTTCTCGATTTCCATGAGATCCCCTCATCAGATCCTGAAATGGTGAAAATGGGACCAATCTGTAAGTATACTCTTTCAAATAAAAGAAGAATTTTACAAATCGGTTTATAAATGACGGAGTTCTGCGGTAACAAACAAACAAACAAAAAAAAAACATACAACCGAATTGATAACCTCCTCCTTTTTTGAAGTCGGTTAAAAATAAAGTATTTGGAAAATACAATAATCCTAAACTTCATTGAAAAGTGTACGGTTTAGCGCTATTATGGTGAAATTATACTTACTGAAACTGCAAAAAAGATTGAATTGAAATTCGTTTAATTTTTTATGAGAGAACTGTACTAGTTTAAAATACGTCATTAGTGGCCGGCATATGAATTAAGTGAGGACCTACGCCTTTCCATTTCGGACTCTCACTCATTTTACTAGTAATTCGTTCCTTTTCGCTCTTACTCCCTCTATGCTCGGAAACTAATGACGTAGTTATTCGCCCGCGAAATAGTTTTTAATTTATTTCATGAAAACGGTTATGATTTAAGCAAAACGAAAAAATAGGGGTTCTCTATTTTAAGCAGTTTCATTTATAAAAAAAAGTTTCAAAATTTTGTATACTACCTCATTGAGTGGCCAGCAAGATCACCAGACTTGACAAGTCAAATTTTTTTTCTCTGGGGCCATTTGAAGTCAGACAACGAATTGTTGATGAATGCAAGCGAATTCCGCGAGAAACATTTCAAAAAGTTAGAATTTGAATTTGAAAACGGGATCTACTACTGTCTGGGATAAAGCGGTGCTCATTTAGAGCATCTTTTGTAAAATTCAACTGTTTTAAAAGATGGGATTTTTATTTTTGAAGTTTTTTTTTTTTTCATCATTGATGGTGTTTCTTTACTTATTAATTTAAGTCTAACTGATTACTTGACGTTAAAATCTAAACAGTGATTCAAACATTAGTTTCATCAAAACATCTCAATATCTCTTTGATAGTTGACATTCCGAAGTGTTGATTTTACTAACAATAGGCGCTTAACAACAATGTTGTTCAGGAAAAACATACAAGTGTGATGTGCTCCAAAACAAGCGGTTTTCTCAAAAACTAATAGTAGAAATAAAAAACTGCTACATCGACAAAAAGAGGTTAAATGGACCTTTCAAAAAATAAACTTTTTAACCTTTTGTTCCATTTAAGATTTTTGAGGGGGCTGCTGCCCCCGCCAAGGGGGTAGTACCGGTTTCGCTATTTTGCTCATAACGGTTTTGTTTTTTAGATATTTAGGGTGGATCGTTTTCAAAAAATCACCCTGTAGTCTAGTCATTTGAGGGTTACGGAATACAAATTGTGGGGTAGTTGTAATTGTTATCTCACTTTATGTTTTTTGGGGTGCTGAATACGAATCTGAGGTTTGCCACCAAAAATTTTTCCTGGAATTTGAGTTATAGTAAAAAAAACATGAAAAAAACGTCTTTCTTTGTTGTTTTTGCTATTAGCTTAAAAACTATAATTTGTACAGACTATATTATTCTATACCAAAATGTAGTCAACAAAATTTCCTAGAATTAATGTTCTTATATAGTTTTTCAATATGTGTACCGTTTAGTCACTAACTAGCGTTGAAGTTTGACTAACCCGTCAGTGGGCCTTGAACATAAAACCTGCTTTCAATCTGCTTTAAAATGTCTTTCATTATAATATTTTTGAAAAATGAATACAAAAATGTATATTATAGGTATAAATAATAAAGTTACCATCAATTTCTTTATTTCTGTAAAATATCAACATTTCTTCCACTAAAGAATATGGGGATAGACATACTCAACCCATTTCAACATTTAAGCAGATTTTATTGACAAACGACGTAATTATGTTTTAAAAAGGGAGCCTTTGACTGAACATGATAGAAAACCGTATAGATATAAATTTGGTCTCACCATAAAAATAAGAAGTAAGTAAATTTGTACGGAATATTATTTAATGATAGTATTTCTGATGTTGCCAAACAAAGCTGTAAGAAAACGGATCCTCCCCATCTACAACATCTTCTGTGGCCGCATCAAGCTCTCTAAAAATTTCTGCAACTTTTTGGAGAAATCGGTATTTCTTTAAAGTTTGTAACAATTTCATTTTTCCGTGATTGCATGAATAAGTAGAATATTGTTAGCAATAAGTTTTTCTATTGCAAGGAGAGGCCAAAAGATCTGATCTGCAGTTTTTCCTTTTCCTGGTTTTAAAAAGAATACATTGTTAAAAACACAGATCTATATCTTCTCCTACTACAACCACCAATGGGTGTTCAGGCGCTAAGGCTAAAGCTGTGTTTACAATTATCAATCTGCATCTTCGTCTGCTTTCTTGCACGCAATGTTAGCTGAAGTGTTCATCAGTTCATCAGGATTTACAAAGCATTTACCAAAGAAGATTTCATGCACTTTCTCAGGCCATCCTCTTGAAAAAGAGTTAATATTAATATATAAAGAAATCTTTTAGTTCTTCATCTGATTGCTTTGCACGTCAAAGTAGGTATACGTCATCTACCGCGCGCATTCACTCCTTTAAACCTTACACGTAGCCCAAAGTACGATGTTAATAGTAAGGAACTAATTTATAGCAAATTTTGTTTACTTTATTTTGGTATAGAATGATGTTTTATGTAAATTTGAAAAAAACGGAAAAACAATTTTTGGTGGCAAACCTCAGATTCGTATTCACCGTCCCAAAATACATAGAATAAATCAAAAATTACAACTACCCCACAATTTGTAGGATAGAGAGCTTTTTGAGTCTCTAATGACTAGACTACTGTATGGTAACCTTCACTAAAGCTTACAATGCACGAATGTTAAAAAAAAACCTCTCTTCTCGTTCCCTACAAATTAAACGTTGTATTTTAACGAAACAGATAAAATAACAAATATGTTTGAAAGGCAACCCATGCCCAAATGAGAGCGTCAAAGCGAATTTATTATTTTGTAAAATAGGAATACATAATCCAAAACTACAGGAAAAGAAATTTTTCGACTTGAAATGGAAAATCGGCAAAGATGTAAAAAGAACAGATAAAGGATTGGGTAAACTTTTAAAATTTTAGAAATAACAGTGAACTGATAAACTGTTGTAGAGAAAACAACGAAATAATTGCCAATACAGTCTAGGAGCAGAGAGACATACATACATCAGAATACCACCATATAGTAATAGGGCCGTAATGTGCATTATAGCCACATACTTTCACTTAGATGGAAATCTTCATGGTGTGGATATAACGAGTGAGCAACAAAATTCGTGATCGCAGTTGGCTAAACGTATATCGGTTCTTTTACTTTACTGTCTACATTAATCGCCAATTCACATTACTCGATGACTTTTTACGCAATCGTATGGATCAAGAATCGACTGAAAATTTTGGATTCAGAGGCTCCTACGATCACGAATTTTGTTGCTCACTCGTTAGTAGTTGCATAAGACCTAGTTATCGATTCGTAATTCATCCTCTGTCGGGGTATTTATTCAAGGACTAGGACTCACTAGAAATTACACCCATGCAAAGGCGACAAGCCAAGTCAAGAATCAACACACAAAACTAACAACTCACAAAGGCAGATCTAAAATATATAAAGCCATTTTTGATGATGGTCAAATTAACCCCTTTTGCCCCTGGCTCATGTTAATTTCTACTGTTCAAGAGCTCTCGGGAGCATAACAACATGAGGGTTAACCAATATCTTGCTTTGTATTTAACATTTTATTTAACAATTTAACAAAATTATAATGTTGAGGCATGCTTGCTATCAGCTTTAGTATGAGATTATGAGGGAAATCGCCCAAACCTGAGTCCCATTTAAATTTAAACCCCAGGTTCGCAGAAACAAATTTTGCGATGTTAGGCCTGGCACTATCTTGCAAAAATACCGCTTCATCTATTAGACCTACATGACGTTGTAGAATTTCTTCAATGTACCTATCTGCCAGATCCAGATCCTACTCTTTTTGTTAAAAGACCTGTCTCTTGATAATGTTGGAAGCTTCTTTGGACAGTAGAAAGGCTCACACAATCTTCTGGCGATCAAACGTTGCCCTCACCATTTTCTGGAGTCGCCACAATTAGGCAGTAGAAAAATCCACAAGACAGAAGTTTTGAAAAAATGTTAATGACCCGTATTTTATACTCGCCTGTGTATTAATGTAAACGAAAAGAAACACAGACGGAAAATACACTTGAGAAGGAATAAATCAGAAGATTACAACAAAGATATGAAAAGTACGGAAGAATAAAGTTAAAGAATTGGGTAAATTTCGAGTTAAAATGGAAGAAGATATAAGCAAGGAAAGAACAACAAGACACTGAAACATATTAAGAATACACCATGTGAAATATTGACATATTTGCTAGATGGAAACCATTTTTACTCAAGGATAATGAAAGAGAATCCTGGTGCCTCAAAGAGAGGTTAATTACCTGAAGGATATCGCGGATGGAAGAGTTAGGGTTAGTCACCTTTCTAGGAGCTCCAATCTGGGCCAATTTCTTCTTGATGGTTCACTCTCGTGATGATCGACCGCTTGTGGGTCGAGTGGCCCGTGGGTTTGTGGAAATTTCGGGTCTTTACCCGGTTTCGGAATTAAAATCACAGATTACAAAAATACTAACCAACAGCCTGTAGCCGCGGAGTATGAGGCGGATTTCGGGTGGGTTTGTCGATGAGTTCTCGGTCTTCTTCTTCCGTCTCATCTAGGTGGTCGACATCGGCATTCTGGGGGTTGATCCACCTACAAGAGTGTCCGAAAGTTTTGACTTTCTTTTTCTTCGTCCTTGAAGACAACACCGTTGCCTCCGTGAATCGGTGGGAGGGGTTTACGCTGGTTGCAAAGGGTCTTTGCCATCTTCCAGATAGAGTTGTCCTCTGTGGAGAGTGATTCTAGCTTCCCTGTTCAACGTTCGTTCTTGGGCTCTTGAAGTGCTAGCTTCACTTCCCATTGGACAAAAAATTAGAAATTTTTCAAAAATAATTCCGAAGTAGTTGAAGACGCAGTAAGTATAGTGATAGATTTTAAGACATCTTGACTGTTGGATGTTAAAAAATGGTAACATTCTAAAAACCGATTGAATTCAATTTTAAATTACGTAAACTTCGATATAAAATCCTAACACACATTTGTTAAAAAACATCATAATTCGCATTATTAAATAAATTTAACTAGTAGGTCCATCTGATGAAGCATATGTTTTAAAAGACTGCTTAATTTGTTCTAATTGTAAGTGATCCCTAAGTTTCTAACCTGATATCATAATATTATAGTAAGTTGTTTAATTTTTATTCCTAATTCACTGGACAATGCCACTCTTTTCCTGTGGTATACTCCACACGTGTCCACGGGTAGCTTAGTGGAGTACGGTGTACCAGGGGTCAGCTGCCGAGCATGGCGGAGGGTAAATAAACAATGACGGTTTTACAAGCTTTATTTACAATGCATATACACAGAAGTTCAATACATACAAGGGTTCAATATAATCACGGTGACGGAGTTAACTTCGGGGATCGTAACAATTCAACTCTAACAACCCGTCCCGTTTCTCGAAGTCGTAGAGTGGGTGTAGAACTCACAAGCACTCACTGGAACGGTCACTGGAACTCTCCTTGGCACTTTTACCAGAACTGTAGTTGTCAACAACTGTAACTGTCCTCCGCTGGCTTCTGGTCGCGCCCCATGAGTGAAAGGCAGCGCGTGGACGACTCATCCAAGATCTTCATCGTCCTGTTCTCACTAAACGGCAGTAAGTCCGGGCAGTGTAAAAACTCCGGGAGAGGAGCATTCGAAGCGCTCTTCTTTTCCGGTCACCAGTAAGAATTTTATTTTTGCATATGAACGTAGTCGTAGCGGTCTCCGGAAAGTCATAATGACTGCGCGCTATTTTTCTGATTACCGAAGGGAAAAAATCATCCCGATCCGATGTTTAGATGTATTTTTTCGGATAGAATAAAGATGCGAGTTTGGGCGTGGGGAATTCGGCCCTGACCAACCAACGGGAGCGCGGCGGCCCAGCCACAGAGAGTCGTAGCGGGTGTACTCGGACCTTGAGAAATTCGGTAACTTCGTTACATGAATATACTAAAAACTCCAGAATATAACCAACAGAACCTAACCAAATGAAAAGAATATGTATCTAACTAGAAATCATCACAATGTTCATACTAAAAGCAAACAATTTTAGGAAAAATCTTGAAAAATCTCGATTTCTGTTATTTCAAAATATAAAGGAATATTATTTGACAGCGAAAGTAATTATAAAATACCTACTTACATGCAATAAAAACATATTGTTTTATGTATTCATTTTATAGAATACATAATCGGCGAGGTGGTAGATAATATTTGATGTTAATTCGTGTTTTATTTTATGCTACTCGTGCGCTGTAATTTTTCAAGGGATCGACATTTAACGATTTATCCGCTAAAGCGATTTTTTATCGAAATAACTCACATTTAACGATTCTTATCCGCTAACGCGATTTCTCTGGGGCAATCCCTTTTTCCAGGAGCAAACTTTACGTTGAATGTGACTTCGTCAAAATGTCGAACGAAAAAGAGAGAATCTCGCTTTAGTCGCGCGGCACTGCAAAACCTATCGTGTTTTTTTGTATATGCCGGTTATCTCTAATGCCGATTCGTTCCTGAATCTGGGCGGTGAATGCGCGGCAAAAATCAAATTGTAACAGTACGTTTAACTCCCCGAAGCTTGAAAAACACGCAAAGGGGGTTGAGGTCCAGCGCAAATTCGAAGCTGGTATAATAGTAATTACACAGCAAGGCTGAGAAGACATCTATTTTTCTTAGCCAAACTATTTTATAATAATAATGCGCGGCTAAGAAATGGCTTCTCAACCGTGGATTATATACTATTTTTTCCACAACTAGCACATTTGTTTCACAAGGGTAGTCATGGATTTTATAATAATTGTCGAAACTAATATCATCTTATGGGTGACGTCCTATGGCCTAAGTTAAGACAACCGTTTTATATTTCATGACAACCCTTGACCAAGATATTTTTTGATCGCATGGTACTTTCCTTCCACTCCCTAGGTGGTCAGTGCCGATGTGCTAAAAATAGTTTCTTTCTGATTTTTCTTTAGGAAGTTTTGGCTTGTTTTTGAGGTTATCGTTATCTTTTTAGATAACTCCCATACCATCTATAGTTTATACTATGAATGCTACCGTACATGTAATCAATTTTAAATACGGTGCAGCACGGTGCTAAAATTTCAATTAAATTAACACAAGGTGACAGAAAGTGAATCACGTTATTATTTCTTTGATTTCCCAAATAAATTTTTAAACCTTGTCAAGAACGAACTCTTAAAACCCCAACATATAATTTTCCGTGAGTAAAGACGTCAGTGGCTTCCTGATTTTTCAACTAAATAATGTAACGCCGATAATAAATTTAATTAATGTGTATTAATAATAATTATACATATACCCTTTAAATGAAAGAGAAAACATTACGCACAGTCGAGATCAGATCAAGTCAGGAAAATAAACAAATTAAATTAATTCCCATTTTTCTCCTCTTATAATATTATAATTCCAAATATATTGACAACCAACAATACACAACTCAAGCTCCTCCTCAAGCTTTTTTTATTGGCTTATAAAATCTTACACACCATGTGACCGTGTCGAATTTCTGTAAGGATGATAATCATGATAATGCCAAAGGTCCGGACGTATTTAACTAAGATATCCATGAAAACCAAGTGGCATATGAAATTAAATGAATAATTGTCATTTCTATTTTTTGTTGCGAGTGTGGTCCAGGGCGGGAACATTTAACATTTCGCGAGAAATTCCAGCTCCTAAGTTATACACTCTATCATTATCTTTTATCAGCTATCATCCATAATGTATAATAAAAGACAGTAAGTATCAAGTCAACACATCAAGTAAGGCAGTCTAGATGGTCATGGTCAATTATTTTTATTATCTACTAGTAGGAGGTAAGGTCCAGAAAATCAATTTCTCAAGCATCAAACAGGATAATTATAATTAATATAATGATGTTTTCTAATGGCAGTCGTGACAAAAAGGTAATATTCAATAAATGGATTCGTTACGAATTGAACCACATTGACAGACCTGAGAAGGAAGTAAATTTTAGAAATAGATCATCACAATTGGTACCAATCTGCGTCTTGTGCGTTCGGCCGCACAACCTGAAATTTCTACTACTTATTTCTTACTACAGGAGCCCTATAACAAGTCTTCAAATTGTTCAACCGACCAACTATAATCATTATTAAAGAAATTGTTTTATGACATTCACCCGCATTCACCGTTTAATATTTTTCCAAATCAAGACAATTTTCTTCTATTACCTGTAATTTTTGTATCATTACACGTCTAGACTAATTAACTACAAACTACAGAGTCTAACATTTTATGATCGCCGTTCGACTTTATGGAACCATAACCTGTTAAATTTATCGTCGGATTGATTTAAAGAGGAGCATAACTACCGCAGATCCATAAAACTTAATAAAGCGACAATGCCATGCATCGACTACAAAAGATTTACACTAGCGGGAGTCAATAATAGATTCGAATATGTAACTATATCAGCTGTTAGATTCCACGTGTATACAAAGGAACCTCGAATTTGTAAACGTCAAATAATATTACCATTGAATGCGTTATTAGCTTTAGCGGTGGAGATAAAAAGAATGCTTTTTAAAGACCACCTTCGTCGTCGCGTTATTTTTATAATGACGGGTTAACTATGTTTCGGTGTTTTTTTAGGGAGTAATTAGACACTCGTGTACCGAGGATACCGTATGTCTTTGTAATTTTAACGACAGTTATGGAGTTGAGCAATTTGAATTTCGACACGAGGAAGTATGCTGGTAAAAAGTGGAGAATAAAAATATGGCGCGTTGGGAATTGCTGGTAAATTGGATGGGTTTTTCATTTGCTGATGGGTTTGTCAGACCACAATGTTCACCAAAATTGATTTTTTGCCCCCTTCGGCTGTGCCAACTGCATCTTCAAACGTTAATTTACTTTACATACTGTACAGAATATCATCCAGCTGGAGAAAAATCCAATTAGTATACAAGGTGTTACAAAATGATTTCGCCTATTTAAGAGGAATCCCTACCCCGGTGCTGCAAGTTGGTTGGAATTACCCTTAAAATTTACTGTAAGTATTCAGGAAAATTCATGTTTTTGACACCAAATGAAAGAAAAATTGTCAATCTACACATGTCTAGTAATATTTTTTTGAAATTTTACTTATAGGATGCTCTAATAAATGGCGGAAATATATCAATATTACACATTTTGTCCATTTTTTTTTGGCATAACGAAAACTAAATTAAAAATTTTAACACTAGAGATGGGTACATATGGGTTCTTTCTATCATCTGGAAAAATCTTACATCGTTTCTTTAAGATATAGACATTATTTTAAGGCAAATTTTAAACTATTACGAATATAATTTTAACGAATTTTCTACATTGTGAAATGCTGCCGCCTAGCGCCGAAAGACGGAGAACTCAAAACTCCTCCCATCGAACCTTTAAGGACACTCCAGTACTCAAGTAGACGAAATTTGGGCTGAATCTCTCAACGAAACGGAAAAAGTGTAGCAATTTGAGAGAATACAATCGGTAGGTTTATACACGCTTAAATTGTAAAGGTGGCTATCATGAATCCTTTATACGTACTTATAATTATTTTTTTCGAAAAGCAGACTTGCCTTTTTTCACGAAAACATGTACACTACAGAATAATTCCGAAACCTGCAATAAAGTAAGTTGTTCTGCATCATGTTATAGTTTGAAGATAGTAAATCCGACACAGCTGAGTAAATTTTTTAAGATACGTCAGGCAGTAATATTAAATTGTGTAATTTAAAAAATTAAAACAAGAGATAGCAAGAATGTGAATAGTAATAAAAAAAAAATAAAAGATTTACAACACCGATCTGTGCGAAGAGGTTCATCTGTTCATTCATTCATTCATTCATCAGTTCATTGTACTGTACTACCATTTCAGTAACTTTAAATTGTTATTGATTTCCTCAATCTTCATAAACTATCGCGTTATATACTTTAGAAAAAAACAAGGATATTTTTTGTAAATAAGCACAAGAGAATTCCGAAAGACAAAAAATTACGAAAAAGATGGAAAAGCAGAAATTAAACAAGGTTATTGAAGCACATACCAAAGGACAAATAAGATCAAGAAATATACAAGAGGAACAATCACAAGAATATGTATGCTCAAAATGCCAAAGAAGAAAATACTGAAGAGGAAAAACCAAAGAAAATAAAAACAGATAAAAAAGCGTATTCTGATGGACAAATCAAGGATACTAAAGCAAACACAAAAGGACAAAAAATGATATAATAATACACTAGCTAATAGCTAATTGCTAGCATAATACCCGGCGAACTTTGTAGCGCCTCAGAATCAATAACACAGGGGCCCATGAAAACCAAGGGGAGGACTCATATTCATGTTTTAATAGTTATTCTGCTACTGGGCGGAGACCAATCCAACAAATCAAAGTTCATAAAAGCCGTTCTTGAGTTATAAACTCAAGGGGGCCTCCTGGTCCCATGTCCCTGTTTGAAGAGTTATTTTTTTTCGTCAATCACGGGCCCAGTCTTTTTAAAATGAGAATCTACATCCGAATTTTCACATATTATAATGCTATACTGTTTGTTTTGGAGTTCTGGGGAAAACTACCCTCCCCATTTACGTCCATTTTTTTGCGGTTTCTAAATATTTTCTAGTTATTTTTAAAGGAGAGTTCAAGTGCTAATTCTCATGCCTATAACATTGTCGGTCTTCAAGTTATAAGAATTTTGAGAAAAAAACTTCCCAAATCCACCCTCCCCTTTTCTCGCCGCTGGTAATTTTTTATTTTTTTTTTCAAAATCGTCAAACACTGGTCTAATCATTTTTAAAGGAGAGTCCTAGTGCAATGTCTGTAACATTCTCGATCTTCAAGTTATGGGAATTTTGAGAAAAATTATTCCCAAATTGACCCTCCCCTTTTTTCGCTGTTGGTCATTTTTTTTTTTGGAAATTCGTCAAACACGGGTCCGGTCTTTTCTAAATGATAATCTAGATCCCAATTTTCACGACAGTAATACTGTCAGTTTTCAAGTTATAGGAATTTTGGGTAAAGCCACCCCTATTTTTTTCTCGGTCGGTAAAGAAATTCTTGGAAAATCGTCAAACACGGGTCCAGTTATTTTCACAGCTGATTCTAAATTCCAATTTTCACGTTTTTAGCATGCTAAGTTGTCGAGTTATGAAATTTTTTATAAAAACCGTTTTCCCCTTTCGTCTTTCGGCGTCTGTGAATATTTTTTTGGAAAATCGTCAAAAAGGGGTCGAGTTATTTTCAAAAGCCAGTTCGGGTACGAATTTTCACTTATCTACCGTTTTTGGTTTTCAACTTAGGTGGAGTTTAGAGAAACCAATTAACCCCATTTTCACCCCCTTAGAAACGGAATGTTCAAAAATCCTTTCGTAGTGCGCCTATACACCCTAAAAACTACATTCCTACCGGGTTTTGTGAGCTCCGAGTGGCGTAAAGCGTTCAAATTACACAGGAACGATATAATACAACGTTTTATCCTTCGACACAACCCCGGAAAGCTTTTAAATTGCTTAAAATCCATAAAAATAGTGTGACGTTTATCTGTTATGTTCATTATTACATAACAGAGTGTTTAAAATTAATTTAAAATTTTAAAATATTGACAGTGTCTAACGATAAACGTATTACACTCGTTCCTGTGTACTTTGGGGGCTTTCCGGCACTCGAGGCTTAAAAAAGCACTGGTTTCACTCGTGCTTTTTAAACCCTAATGCCGGAAAGCACCCAATTTATACAGGAACTCGTATAATAATAGTAGATTATTATTATTAAGAGCATAAGTTACGCTTTGTGTGCTGAGCCTGGACTGTTGACTGGCACATAAAGCGACTTATGCCCTGAACTATATATACTATTTTATCCGTAAACCTTGCTCAGAAGCCCCATTGTTCCGGTCCCCCTTTTGTCGGGGCCCCGCTTGGTCGGGAGCGCCCCCTTGGTCGTGAGCCCCCTTGGTCCTGAGCCCCCTTGGTCAGGAGCCGCCTTGTTCGGGTCCCCCCTTGGTCGGGAGCCTTTTTGGTCGGGAGCCCCTTTGATCGGGAGTCCCCTTGGTCAGGGCCCTTTGGTCGGGGGCCCTTGTAAATAAAACAAGGAGGCCCCCAAGAGGGAGGGAGCTACTACGCTAGACGTTTCATTTACACGCGTCCCCATTCACTACCTCGATAGTTTCACTTTCAATAAATTAGAAAACAGCAATTTAGTAAGAATTTGAAAGAATTCATTATCTGATTAAGCACATAAAATAACACCTGTTGTCTACTTTATGAGCCTAATCCGTTAAAGTGACACCTTGTCAATGGAGGCACATATATGTTGTCACTTTTGTGACGTTTTCGGATAAATAACTATTTTTATTAGAAGAGAAAAAAATTGTATTTTTATCAAGTTCCTATTTGTAGGAAAATCGTCCATTTATTTTATTTAACTGTAACCCATTAATGCTCCCTTTGTTAGCTCCTGTTTGTCCAAATTTTAAAATTGCTTTAGGTGGCACTGCCGCTGGGTTTCTCGTTAGTTTCTCGCCCGAATTTTCTCGGAGTGTACACGACAGGCCAACGTATACCAGGATTTACGACGCTACGTCACAGCTCAAGCTCAGCCCACAGGTCCTACGGACTCTCCTAAAAATTATTCAAAGTGGACTGGTCCACCGAGGAGGGATTCCTCTTAACTGTGGATTTTTTGATGTGTAACATTTTTCCTCTCCCTTTCCTGCAATCTGTGGGAGTGATTTCGTGGAAGGGGACGGGAGTGTGTAACAGAAAGCCGGGGAAGGGCGCCCTATTTGGTTTGATTAATTCATAATTCAACCAATGGGGCCCAAGGGGGCCTCCGCCCAACCAAGATATTTATCTATCAAAATAATTTGTACACTTTTATCGGACGATCGTACTTTTGTTCCTTATAAATTCATTGGTCAGGTAGATTCAGATTAAAAATAACAAATGGACTAATTTAATGGGTGTTGAGTGCATGGATGATGTACCAATGGGATTCTGGTATTTCAGGATATAATGTTAATGTTGTTTATTGGCAAGGTGAGATGTCAGATGTTGTACACGTCGTATGCGGCTACTGTAAGGCTCGCTCGTTTCTTTCCTCTGTGCCGCTCTATTCTTTTTGCATTTGCCAATTCTGTCAATAACGCATTAGTTGTCAAATGGTAAAAAATTTCGTATTTATTTGGTTATTTTTATAGGATTGTATGAATAAATAATATAATTTTTTAATTTACCGTTTGGAATTATGTAAATCACCATTATGCGACAATTTTGGCGCGGAGTGTATAATAATAATGTCCTTTGTTTATTTGTATTTGCTTGGTCTCATCGTTTATACAGAGACAAGCAACTTCGGTATTCTGGAAGCTGGAAAGCATTATAAAAAATACCTGTTGTGTTTGTGTTCGCCCAATTTGATTATTTTATGATGGGGTTTGTCGGGAGCATTTATCCTATACCTGCCCACTGTAAAATGCGACATCTTCCACTCCAAAGCTACACCAAACTCAAATTTTCTAGCCAAGTTTCTACCCAATTATACAGATTTCTGTCTACTTCAGGTCTACTTCAGAAATAATTTTCTTGACAAACATTATTGAATTTTATTCACAAACAACAATGCTAAAGCACGTGAGTTTTTTACTAACAAAAGCTTAATTCTTCCTACAGGGTAACGTCTATTTCAAATTTACCAATTCTGCGTTGTTTTTTTTTTTTAATACAAAGCCATCCATTTATACTCCTAAAAATGAAGCAACTTTGTAATTTTTTTATGAATAAACAAATGCTAATATGGGCTTTGTAATACCGTCTTACCCTTTATCGATTTTTGATAACCGCATATTCAAATAATCAATACTAAACACGTAAAATTCAATAAAATGGTAACATGTTTCCTGTGCATTTGGTATAGGCTCTATCCCTAGTAAATGACAGCCGTAAGTAGTGAAAAAAATAATATATAAACCACGGTAGAGAAGCGTTTTCTCAGCTTCGCAACTTAATTCCTTAATACTGCTCATGTCCTATTATTTTGGAAATATTTTTAAATTTTAAGGCAAAATGGCTGTTGGAATAAAGAGAAATAATGGCGGGTATTTCAAGTATAGGGCTTGTACAAAACAAAAGTTAAAATGGGGTGAAAAATTTTTATGCGTCCCTATACCTATTTAAAAAAACGCAGTGTATAATATAAATCTGTATATTACTAGCTGACCCGACAGACGTTGTCCTGACCAAATTTCAATAAATTTGTTTTTGGACAGATCGCGAAAAACACAAAAGTAAAAACAAATGTATTTTTTTTAAGTTTGTCCTAATTTTCACTTTCTTTTGTAATTCTCTGGGTTTGAGTCCCAGTCCGCACTTTAAGGAAAACAAATCTAGACATGGACAGCTAAGAATCATCAGGTGACCCCATAAGTACAAAAAAAATCATCGAAATCGATCAGAAAATTATGAAAAAAATCTGAATCTCGACGACAGCGCCACCTACCTGTTCCAACTGTAGCTAAGAACCATCCAGATCCATGTGACCTCATAAGTACAAAAGAAAATAAAAATTTTGGCGCACCTGTCTTTATCTCAATGACTTTCATTTGCACCTGTGTTTGCAATTCGGTCTATTAATCGATCTTCTGTCTGCCGTTCTATTTAACCAACGGGTGTAGACTGTTTTTGAATGCCGTGTATGTCTACCAATATTTCCTCCTCGTCCACTAAGACGTGGCACTGTTCTTTAATAAAAACGCAACACATAAATACAATATAATAAATTTGAATTTTATGGATTTTATAATTTGTTGAACTTACATGTTGTTTATTTTCGAAGAGGCGTAAAGCACTCCGTAAATTTTATTCGACACAAATAAACACTGAGAGGTGTGCCTCATCCTTATGAGCACAAGACTGAAGGGAAACTTGCTAAGACGATGCGATGGTAGGAATCGAGTTTATTTTATTATTATTATTCCCAAGGAGGCCCTTTGAAAAAGAGGGGCGTAACTACCATCAGTGCCCCCTTGAGACAGGGGGGGGGCGTAGCTAACATCTGGGGCTTGAAACAGAGGGCGTAGTTAACATCCGGGACCCCCTTGAGATAAGCGGGCGTAGCTACAATCGTTGCCCCCTTCGAGACAGGAGGCGCAGTTACCATCGGGGCGGGGCCTTAAGACAGGAGGGCGTAGCTACCATTTGAACCGTCGTAATACCTAGTACTCTTATTCATCTCCCTGCGCTCGTCGTGCCCCAAACCCACTCATGTCACAATTAAGCCTCTTGTTAAACTCGTATAATAATATACTACTATTTAAAAATTTGGGGAGCTATAACAAAAAAAAACATTGTTTGTTACATGTACCTAAAAAGTTTTTGCGGACTCATCTGCTTTTCCGGACGAGGCGAAGCCAAGCAGCAGTAACGATCCGTCCGCAAAAACTGTATTTTAGGTACTTATAACAAAAACAGCTATTTTCCTATTGTTTTAGGTGCATAAAAAGACGTATTCCTTGTTGGCAGTCTTAAGTAATCGTGGCACATTGTGTAACCGATACTTGGACAATTTAGTATATTCTATAAACGACATGCAAATGCACCGGCACTATATCATACCAAATATTGTGGATTTATTCAGTTTGTGGTTTTAAATATTTAGTATGAGGCGCCAAGTGTGCCATAATTATAAACAATTATTTATGTCTATATTAATAAAGAAATACAAAATATAACAAAAGAAACACGAGAATAAAGAAAATCAAATCATGATGTCAATATTTATATTGTAAATTAAATATAAAAATTGTCTAGAAATGTTTTTAATTTTTCCTACCGTTTTTAAATTTTTAGTTTATTTTATATTTTTATATTTTTAAGTTTGTATTTATATTTTTTAAGAAATGTGCCAAAATACATTGTTGGTTGCATATCTACTTTTTTATTTATTTGCCAAGATTCTTATGTTGGTCACGCTGCGGCATGAGTTGTTTCGTCCCCTGTCCCAGCATACTACACTACTCACATAAATTAAAGGAGCAAGAAATAAATCCAAATTTTTCGGTGATTTTTGATGAGCTGTATTTAAGTGAAAAATGGTCGTATCGAGGATTTAAAAAAAGCATTTTAAAGCTCCAAGATTCTAGTTGTCCGATCTTTTGGCCAAAAATTTTTAGGAGCCATGTTTTCCAAGAAATACAAAGAAATAGCGCGGTAAATTTTTTTTTACAAAATTTGGCCTTCTTTCTTTTTACTCCACGGGTTCGGAGAAATTATTTCGGGTTGAACCATTGTATCAACCGAATAGCCTGTTTATTCAGCTTTAATTTCCTTTTTTTAGATTGTATCTACGACCATTTTTCGCGGGGATATTCGATATTAAACGAAAAAGGATCCTTTTGCCTTCAACCATCGATATGTCAGCAACCAATGATCTTACAGGAAATTGAGAGGCAGTTTCGGAAACTGGAACAAATTTGCTATGAAATCCTATCAAAACATTTAAGAAAATTTTTTTTTCCACCCACAATATCAACTTGAAAACAGTTCAAAGAATCGGCTATTTCCTTTGTTTTCGTAAATCGATCGTATCTTCACAAATATTGATAAGGAGGCTAAGAACCTTAGGGATTTTTACACCTCAATGTACCCCCAATAACCCTGCGAAACGGCAAATCGATCCATCGAGCGGTTGTTTTTTCCCGATTGATCGAAATTTGGGAAACAATTAAAGGAGCAAGAATTTTGTTTTTAAAAATCGTGTAATCTTCATAAAAATGGAAAAATCAATTTTTCTTCAACTTTTTCACAATTTTGTATCTGCTACTTTGGAAATTAAAAAAGAAAAACAAAAAAATATATTTGCAAAAATTTTGATTTTGAATTTGGACATCAACCGCCGGCATTCGCGTTATCCAAAGCACACCATGTGGAGGTTGCACGGTCAGATTTATGCTTCTTACGTGCTTACGCACATGTGTGTTGTGTGTGTATGTACAGTTCTTTCAGACAACTGAGACCCTGATGTGGTTGGTCAATTCCATGTGGTTTGTGTGTGTGTGTGTGTGGTTTTTTAAAAGAGATGAGATGCCGTGGTTGTCTTTATAAAAATGGAAAAATCAATTTTGATTCCATTTCTTTCACAATTTTGTATCTGCTACTGGGGAAATTTTAAAAAAACATCAACAAAAAAATTACGATTAGTGCAGTAAATTTTTGTATTTTTCCGCAAAGATAGCAAGTTTCAAAAAACAGTTTTTAAAATTTCTCATCATGCCCAGACGACATTTATCCGCACCAGAAGTTGCTCACCTAGTAACTCTTGTGGAAGAGGGGTATAATTATCGCGAAGTCGGGGATAGACTGGGAGTTATTTCTTCGGTTGTGAGTCGTGCCTACAATCGTTATCGGGAAACTGCTGGATATGAACGACGAGATGGACAAGGTCGTCGTCGTGTGACGACTCGTCGCGACGATAGGGCAATCGTTCGGCGTGTTCGTCAGGAACCTTTTGTTCCTGCGGACGTTGTTGCCCGACACTTCCCAAACCGTCGACAGCAACAACAACTACGACAGCAGCCGCGAAACATCGCCTTCCAAACGGTTCGAAATCGTCTCCGTGAGGCTGGACTGCGAACCAGAAGTGCCGCCCGAGTGCCAATGTTGTCAGCCGCACATCGCCGAGCCCGTCTTGCTTACGCTCACCAACATGTGAACTGGACCATGAGGCAATGGAATAATGTTTTGTTTTCCGACGAGTCTTGGTTTTGTCTGTTTGGGACTGACCGAAGATCCCGAGTTTGGCGTCGTCAAGGCGAGTGTTTTTCGCAAAACTTCACTCGCTCCGTAGCAGCCTACAATGGAGGATCAGTGATGGTTTGGGGCGGAGTTTCCCGGTTTTCGCGAACTCCGTTAGTGATTGTCCGCCAAAATATAAACGCTAGGCGATACATTGATGAAATTTTGCGACCCGTTGTGCTGCCTCGACGACAAAATAGGAGGGGATTCATCTTCATGCAAGACAATGCTCGCCCTCACACAGCGAATGTAACCCGTCGCTTTTTCGAGAGAAACGACATAACGTTGTTGAGACATCCAGCCATGAGTTCCGATCTCAACCCCATCGAGCACGTCTGGGATATGATGGGACGTCGATTGCGCCAGAATTATCCCTTTTTACGGAACTTGGGTGCACTAGAGCGCGCGTTAATTGAAATTTGGCGACGAATTCCGCAGGCAATGATTCGAAATTGCATTTCGAATATGCCTTACAGGTTGCACGCAGTGATTAGAAGTAGAGGCGGCAACACAAGATACTAAGACAAAAACACACACACACACACACACACACACACACACACACACACACACACACACACACACACACACACACACACACACACACACCATGTTTAGAGAATGAGTTTGGAGTCACAAAATACTGTGGAATTGACGAACCACAGGGTCTCATTTGTCTGGAAGAACTACACATACACACGACACACATGAAGCACAAATCCGACCGTGCAACCTCCACGTGGTATGCTTTGGATAACGCGAATGCCGGCGGTTGATATCAAAATTTAAAATCAAAATCCCCAGTAGCAGATACAAAATTGTGAAAAAAGTTTAATTTGTATGCAGATTGCACGATTTTTAAAAACAAAAATGTTGCTCCTTTAATTTCTTCGTAAACTTTGATCAATCGGAAAAACAACCGCTCGATGGATCGATTTGCCGTTTCGCAGGGCTATTGGAGGTACATTGAGGTGTAAAAATCCCTAAGGTTCTTAGCCTCCTTATATTATATTTGTGAAGATACGATCGATTTACCAAAACAAAGGAAATAGCCGATTCTTTGAACTGTTTTCAAGTCGATATTGTGGGTGTAATTTTTTTTTTTTTCATAAATGTTTTGATAGGATTTCATAGCAAATTTGTTCCAGTTTCCGAAACTGCCCTCAATTTCCTGTAAGATCATTGGTTGCTGACATATCGATGGTTAAAGGCAAAAGGATCCCTTTTCGTTTAATATCGAATATCCCCGCGAAAAATGGTCGTAGATACAATTTAAAAAAAAGGAAATTGAAGCTGAATAAACAGACTATTCGGTTCATACAATGGTTCAACCCGAAATAATTTCTCCGAACCCGTGGAGTAAAAAGAAAGAAGGCCAAATTTTGTAAAAAAAAAAATCCCGCGCTATTTCTTGAAAAACATGGCTCCTAAAAATTTTTGGCCAAAAGATCGGAAAACTAGAATCTTGGAGCTTTAAAATGCTTTTTTTAAATCCTCGATACGACCATTTTTCACTTAAATATAGCTCATCAAAAATCACCGAAAAATTTGGATTTATTTCTTGCTCCTTTAATTTATGTGAGTAGTGTATTTATTTTCGTAACGTGAACAGTAAATGAATGTTATTATAAGGGAGAATCATCAGAATTAACGCCAATTGGTCTCGATTATAATTATTTTTCTTAATTAACAATAAATTCCCAATATTTACAAAAATATTCATTTTTGAACTTGTTTTTCAATTTTAATGTACATTGTGCAATACCTACAATTCTTTTTAGTCTTATTAATCATAATTCTTGAATAAAAGTGACTCAGATGTATAGTAAAAATTTGTTTAATAATAATTTACAATAATATTCTGAGAAAATTGGTAATTTTCTCTAAAAATTGAAATATCGCTCTGGTTTCTGCAAAAGCAAACTTTGACCAAAAAAACTATTTTTCCCTTTATTAGTTACGTTAGAGAAAACGAAATTTGATATTTAGAACTCAAACCCAAAAATCGTGTCGACCGGTGTAATTTTTATAATTATGGCACACTTGGCGCCTCATAATTTAGTTACTACAAAATATGTTCCGATTAGACGAAATAAACATTCCCAGTAATGTTTCTTTTAGCTTTGGCATTTTCCCCACAGGTTAACCTAATTTCACCCAAAACTATCCTTTCATTAGTTCGATGCCGCAAATCATCCGAATGCATCATTTTAAATTAAACTTGTCCCGAATTTGTCAAGCAATTACTCGTTGTGGGTCATGATTGCAGAAGGAAGAAAAAGCCATAAATTACGTTTATTGCAAGAAAGTCTTGAGCGGGCAGACGGATTATTTTTAAAAATTTATCGACGTCTCTTTGAGGTTCTTCTTTTTTGGACGAGCGAGGTAGTTTTACAATGTGTCGGATGCAATAACTTTTCAACACTCGGGATGGAATGAATGGTGTGTCTTTATTTATTTGATTGATTGTCGATCAACATTTTTTGCGGTTCCAGGATGTTCTGCGAAGAAATATGTCGGGAAGAATGAATGTCACCGAGGAAATCAGTTTCACCAGAAAACGAACATTACCAAATGCACAACCGTAGACAGCTTAACTTGTATTACCAAAAAGCCATTAACAGTTCCTAAATCAGAAAAACCCATTCGCACCACCATAAAACCTCACCACTGTGTCATATTTAATTCGTCAGAATTTATAGCACTATAATCTTCACGGAAGGAACTAATATCAACCCAATGCATAAATCATCGTTTTCTTGTAGATTCCATCAGCAATACCTGGGAAGCAATAACCAACAAATGCAACTCGTGAAATTATTAACGAGAATAATTGTTAGTTTGTATTTTGATACCACAATAAATCTCGAGAAATAAATTGGCTGCTAAATGGGTTCTTTCGATAACGATTTTTAATTAAGTAATTTCGCATTAACGCTCCAAAATGAGGAGATAAATAGAGCGATTATTTGCAGCTTTATCATCGCTGCAAGCGAGAAATTGTACACGTTTTTGTACTTCACGCCGATCGTCAGAAGTTTTCACCATTAGGTATTTTGAAAATTATAAACAAGCATGAATCACAAAACGTAGGTGGTCATTATACGGTAAATTAAAATTAGAGATCTCAAAAGCATAATCTCATTACAATACTGCCCTCACTGCTCATACACGCATGGCGTTAATAAATACATTTAGATAATTATTACACGCTAATTGTACTCCGTTCCCATCCATACCACCGTTTATTTGCATTCTTCGCCGTAATTGTCTAAAGTAGTCAAGGCTATATCCGTAAATTACGATAACAGAAAGAACACTTTTTCCCAGCTCTCATTTGAGTTCTATTTATAAACGTAAAAGCCGTTTGCATTATTCTAATTGCAGACCAGAAGTCGAGTTTTGTTATTTACAGGACTCAAATGACACGTATACTGCCGGTATAATTTTTGGCTTTAAGTGAGTTTAGAGGTTGGTTATGAAGTAGCTAGCAAGTTTATGCTGTGAATCCGCTTAAATAACTGACAATTTATGGAAGGAAGGCGCTAGGATAAAGGAATCTTTCTGCATACGAACCACGTAACTATTTTGAACACCCTTCCAGAGTGAACATTGCACACTTATTATTGTTATTACAAGCTGCATTCCCTGCTCAAGTTTCTGACTTGCAATGCAGAAATAACCCCTGCACTTGTCCGAATACATTTCCGAGTAAATCACGCTGATTTATGACACCAACGAGCCGGATAAACGCGTATGATAACACTGCAAGTCCTCTGGAAAAAGTGGTGACATTCGGTCCTGTTATTCCCATCTGATAGCGACATACAAGTTGAATTGTAACACTTCGTAATCGAACAGTAATCTGAAAAAAGTTTTCGGAATTAACGCTCGGACAATGGCCCGGAATATTTCTTTTCCCCGACTAATTATATTTTCTGTCGTTGCTCTTTATAGCTCACATTCCCCTATACACCTGGATATGCTTGAAATGTTCCTGTAATTTATATAACGACAGTTGCAGTTCGCAGTGCTATGAAAATTGCCACGAACCACTTATGCAACCTGTATATTTATGCGATCATTTTTTATCGGTGGTGATGTTGTATAGGAGCTACCGCGTGTCTTGTAAAGCAGGTTTGGGTCGGTGTCAAACCTACGCTAGGTTATCTTGGGAGTGATATATGTGGATGTGGTTGATGCACTCTCATCGTCACTTAAGAAAAGTGCATTTTTTTTAAATACACTCCCCACAAAAATTATTGCATCACCTAACTTTTCTTCTTTTATTTCAATAAATGACATCCCACGTCAATGATTTTTACTGCTAATATCGTTCCTACATTTTAAATCACCTCCATAAGACAAGCGCATACTCCAAGTTATCATAGTTCTTTTTTTATCTTTAAAGATAGCGGTAAACTCCACTATTTAAAAATGGAAGTTATAACTTGTTTTGAGATTCTTTAACGAGTTTCCTTGCACCTTTCCTACCAAGAAGATGTACGGGCCATCACGTTATTAGAAGATGGTCGCAATATGTGTTATGTGGCAAATACTCTAGAGGACTGCAGCACGATTTAGGGAAACTGGACAATATGTTAGAAGGCCGGGACAAGAAAGAAATCCGTTAACTACCCCATGAGACGATCGTTTTTTGAGGTTAACAGCTCTACGTATTAGACATTGTACGGCGCGAATGCTGCAAAATGAACTTCTAGCAGCCAGAAATTTGAAAATTTCGAAACAGGTTCTGAGGGCTCGGGTGCCTGTACGTGGGCCTTTTCTCTACAGGGAACACCGAGTTGCTCGGTTACAGTTTGATCGAGAACATGCCATGCACGTTGAGCTATCGATGATTGTCAAAACGTAATGTTTTCAAATGAGTCTCGTTTTTCTTTATATGCATCTGATAAGCGAATACAGTGTACAGACGTCCTGGAGAGCGTTATATTCAATGCAATTTTTGACCTCATGTTCATTTTGGGGGAGGTTCAATAATGGTTTGGGAAGGAATTTCTGTGTGGGTCACACGGAACTGGGTATCGTTACGAGGTGCTCGTGTATAAAAGCGCATTGCGCATGTATTGGACCATTCAGCACGGTTTGCTAAATCCGCAAAGAGCCTTTTTTAGCCTACCAGAACTTGAGGCAGCTCTTATGCAAGAGTGAGAAAATCTACCTCAAAATTAAATTGTTGACCTTATAACAAGCATGTCCAGGAGAATAGAAGCTGTTATTCAATATTAATTTATATAACAGTGGAATAATTATTTTTTTCAAAGTCGGTTAACAAATATACTGGTGATGCGATAATTTTTGTGGGTAGTGTATATTCTTCTTAAGTTTGTATACAGGACTCCGGAGAGGATATTGTAAGAATTGCTAAATAAAAAGAAAGAAAGGAATTGTAAAAGATTCGCGAAATAGATCATGAAAGGAAAATCTATTTTGGACTTGGTGTTCCTATTTTGATTGTTTTGAAACTCTAGCACGGTAAAGCTAGTAATGCGGAATATATACAGGGTTAGTCAAAAGTATGGAATAGGCAGTTTATCTCCGTAAATATGAATTTTATTACAAAATGTCTGTTTTACTAATTATTCTCTACTTCTTAATCTGCTCGTTGTTTTTATGTCAACGCATTTCCATGGAAACGTAACTAATTTTTGTTTTTTGAATGGCAAACTAGTAATTTTTTTGCTGATTTTTGTTTCTCCTTTTTTATTGAAATGACCTGGTATTTTTTTAATATTCTTTCATAACAAATTTTCTGTGTAAAATCATAATTTCTAAAAAACGACAAAATTGATATAAAATCAGTGACGGGAATTGGGGATAGACGGACCAAAGTAAAACTATTTTATTCAGACCAACACGATACACAACTTGTATTTTTTTAGTTAGACGTTCGATTGCTAGGCGCACACTATGCTATTTTTTCTATAGCTCATTTCGATATTCTAAGAATCAGATTCTTCAATTTTTAGTGATGCTTTTTATTCATGTAATGATAATTCTACAAAAAATTATAGTGGCCTCTGTTCTTTTAATGGTATTTTTCATGTCATTGTGAAGTACCTTTCAATAAGTTAACAAATCAATTTAATAATGATAGTTTTATTTTAATTTGTAAACATGGTGAAACATGGTGAAAAAATATCTCGGTTTGGCATTCCTTGTCGATCTGCATCCGGAAATAATTGTACAATATCGAGTATAGGATGAATGTTGTTAAATAAATGACAAACATCTTGGTGTGAACGTTGTCGATCTCCATAACCAACCATCATGAGGATTTCAATTTTTTCAGTTTCACTAAGTTAACAAATCAATTTAATAATGATAGTTTTATTTTAATTTGTAAACATGGTGAAACTTAGTGAAACTGAAAAAATTGAAATCCTCATGATGGTTGGTTATGGAGATCGACAACGTTCACACCAAGATGCTTTAAAGCAGTTTGCCAAGGTTATTAAATCACTGAGTGATTTCTGGCTTGTGTGAAGAAGCAGGACCGGCTTTATTTTTTTGGTATTATTTTAACAGATATCATTTATTTAAACTTTTTATAGTTCATTTGTTGTTATTATTATCAGTATTATTATTCATTATGTGTTACCACTAGTTGGATGAATATAATAAATAAAATAACACTATTACGTCAATAAACTACTCTAATGTGGACACTTAACACGCAAGAGAAACACAAAGACACAATGAAAAAAATTCTAACGCTAAGGCACTGAAAAGAATAAAATTTTAAAAAACAATGTATCCACTCGTTCGGCCCGGTTTCAAATTAATTGACTTCGCCCCTGCACCATATGAACACCTGCAACGATGGATTTGCATGGATCACGACCGACAAGTTTTTTCAGACGCAAAACCAGTTTCGTATTCAGATGTTTTTCAATTCTGAAGCCATCACAAATTAACTGGTCTACTTTAGTGAAAGCGTGCCACTGTTTTTTTTTGCGGTTTTTAAAAAGAAAACAAAACATTATAGCCTCAGGCGCGCCTTAGAGATCTTACTCCTACTATACCCATTACTCTGGTTCGTGTGTTGTTCTTTTCCCTTCCGCACTCCTGCAGTATTCTGCATTCTCTCCTTTCCCCCGTTTTCATTCTCCACCTATTCCTTTTGCATTCGTCTCTTACTATGTACCATAGCTTATCTCTATCCACCTTAGATATACTTCCTTAGCACGCTCTCTATCTCCTCTTGTTGTTTCCATCCTAGCTCTGCTCTGTACAACATGCTCTCAATCAGACTTTCAAACATAATCATTCTCCTCTGGAAATTGCTTACCCATTTTCCGTCTTGTATTCTCCATACATACTCTATCGCCTTAGTTAATTTTCTTGTTAACTCCCTGATATGCGCCTTATCCGTGGTTCTTTCGTTAAACATATAGCCTAAGTATGTACTTAAATTCTTTAATTTGCTCTATTTTCTCTTCCTCCCACCACCTCCTCTTTCTCTTGTTAGACAGCAATATTTCTGTTTTTTTTTTCTCAGTCACTTCTAACTTTTCCTTCTTGATGTATTTTCCTAGGTTCTCTATCATTCTTTCATTTCTCTTTCACTCTTTGCCACCGCTATTACATCATCCGCAAACGCCAGGCTCCACACTTTCACTCTATTTACTTCACCCCTGCTTGTGCTCTCTCAAACATTTAATCCATATCTGCCACATACATTGTGAACAACAAGATGGTTGTGCGGGCAACCTTGTCTCACTTCCTTTTCTTATCACAAATTATTCACATTCTCTCTCCCCTATCTTCACTTTACTTTTTGACGTGAAAACATCTATTGGGTCCTCAAGTACAGTGATAGCCGGTCAAACTTGAATCGCCAATAACAACGAGACTAATAAGTTGAAGGTGCTACCAAATTTGAGAGTTTTGGCAGCAGCGAAAAAAAAGCGAATGAACGTTGTATAAAGTTATAAAAACGCGTAGTACTGCTAGCCAGAACGTTCAGGTGCCATTGTTAAAAGCTTACGAAGCTTTGCTAGGACCCATAGTGTGATTTCATGCCGACGACGCGACGTTTTCACGTCAAAATCTATCTTTCTTGTCTATCTTAGTTTATCTCCTCCACCTTTTTTACCAGACATTCATTTACCCCTCTCCCCCTCAGACATTCGCAGATCCTCTCCCTATCTTCTTTCATTCACTCTTTGTCAAATGGTCCAGGATGATACATTATCCACAGTTTCCCTCCCCTCTATAAATCTTGTTTGGCTGTCTGGTATTGCTTCCTTTTATTTACTTTTCAGAATTAACGCCTACAATTTATACCCTTTGTCTAGCACAGTTATTCCATACTTTCTATCTCTACACCCCAATTATTAACTCCACCAGTGGCCCTAGGCACTCTTCTCGTCCCATGTATCCACGATTCGTTCTGTATTCCATAGCTCCCAGGTGCTTTCCTCTTCATCAGTTTCTTGACTTGCTTTTCTACCTCTTCCAGCGTGATTTCTTCTCCTTCTGATGCTATTTGGTTCCTCCCCAACTCTATTTCTTTCCCCCCTCCAGCAGCCTTATGAAGTACTCCTCTGAGTCGTTTATCGTTGTGTCCCACTCACAGTATCGTTTTTCTTTCTTTCTCGATTCCTCTCTGTTCTTATAGATTTTATCTCTCCCTCTTCTGCCTCTTCTTCTCTCTGCATGTCTCTCTATATCTTAGCGAAAGTATAGACGTTTCACTTCAAAAATAGAAAACCTTGGACAACGAAAATAAAATATACGGGCTCAGTATATACTTCAGTATACAAAATCCTAACCATGTCCTGAAAAGTACCCTTTATTTGAACCAAAGATTTTTGTTTATCGGGGGTCGTCAAACTTTTTTTATAAAATCAACCGATTCAACGATACAGAGTAAATTATAGTTCTCTCAGTCGTCCGCAGTGCTCGACAAAGCTAAAAAATAAATGGTACTGCATAAATCGGCAATCACGCCTTTAAAAATAAAAATGAGAATAAACTACTCTAATGAAGATTTAAAAGTTCCCTAGTTCGGCAGTTCTTGCCTTTTACTTCTCTAGTTTTCCAGTTCTAGGTTACATAGAGGGTGACATAAAAAAATCTTTGATGCTTATCTGTACCTACCCCGATTTGAAGAAGTGATATATCAAAATCAGTTTAGAACCACGTTCGATTTTTGGCAGATGAAAGTCATCTTTATTTTTTCAAATTGCAATGTATAATATTTTTCTATGCGTTCTTATAGAGAATATTTTTTGAAATATGTAAACAAGAAAAAAATATCAGCATTTTGGTTGTTCATGGCTTACTTGGACATTATTTCTGATCGCTTATCACGGTAACCTGATTTAAAAAAATATATTTTAAGAAATATGTGACTACAGTTGTGACATTTTTTGAACAAATAATGTTGACTCATCTTTGAAAGAAAAGAAAAAATACAAAGTATACTCATACTCATTTTAATTTGTTTTTAAATTTGTATGACGTGTTAAAATCGGGTTAATAATAAAAAAGGTACAGCGTCAAAGGTTTTTTATCAGTCACCCTATATAAACTGGTTATTTGTTACTGCTTTTTACCTGTTCAATGTGATTTAAAAAATACAGGGTTAGTCAAAAGTATGGAATGAGCGGTTTATCTCCGTAAATATGAATTTTATGACAAAATGTCTTTTATAAAAGCCTTTTTACTAATTATTCTCTATTTCTTAACCTGCTCGTTGTTTTTATATGTTAACGCATTTCCATGGAAACGTAACTGATTTTTGTTTTTTGAATGGCAACCTAGTAATTTTTTTGCACATTTTTGTTTCTCCTTTTTTATAGAAATGACCTGGTTTTTTTTTGCGTGGGTTGATAACAAAGTTTTAGAGAAAATGGCCATAATACTTTATTCAATCAAATAATCTTTAACTTAAATTAAATGTTGAAACTGAAGACCCCCTGCAGCATGACAGTAACCTAATCTGTCATAAAAATTGCGTAACGAATTTTGTAGCCAGTTAGGTGGTAGTTCTGCGATTCCATGTCTGATTTTGACTTCTAAATTTTCCAAATTTTGGGGTTTTTCTTTGTAAACTTTAGTTTTTAAATGACCCCAGAGGAAAAAATCTAAGGGCCGGTTGTACAATGTCGAGTAAAACTCCCCGATAACTTAACCATCACCCTTCAGGTTAAACTTCAGGTTGACAAAAACGAGTATTACAATGAGTTTTCTAGCCGTGGTTAAGTTTACTTGGAGTGGTATTGTTAGGCACAAAAATGACTAGAATTGTCACTAGTATTTGGCGATTGTAACCGTGGTAGTTCGCTCACAGAATTTGAATAATTTCTTAGGTCATAAACGACCTGCTTGTCGGAAATTCCAAGATTTCCGAAGTTATTTCATATTTGAGAAGGTTATGTTTAAACTTTTTAGGACTTCGTTAAAAAATTTAAAGAAGTTGTAGAATGTAAGAAAACAGATGCTGTCACCTGGAAGAAGAAAAATGCTGTGTGGGAACAAATTGCTATTGAATTCAATGCAATGAGCGGGACCACGCGTAGAAGTACAAAAAATTTAAAAGACAAAATCAACCTTATAATAGGGTGGAGCGCCGTCTTGCTGAAACCAAATATCTCGGTTTGGCATTCCTTGTCGATCTGCATCCGGAAATAATTGTACAATATCGAGTATAGGATGAATGTTGTTAAATAAATGACAAAAGTAAGAGACGAATGCAAAAGGAATAGGTGGAGAATGAAAACGGGGGAAAGGAGAGAATGCAGAATACTGCAGGAGTGCGGAAGGGAAAAGAACAACACACGAACCAGAGTAATGGGTATAGTAGGAGTAAGATCTCTAAGGCGCGCCTGAGGCTATAATGTTTTGTTTTCTTTTTAAAAACCGCAAAAAAAAACAGTGGCACGCTTTCACTAAAGTAGACCAGTTAATTTGTGATGGCTTCAGAATTGAAAAACATCTGAATACGAAACTGGTTTTGCGTCTGAAAAAACTTGTCGGTCGTGATCCATGCAAATCCATCGTTGCAGGTGTTCATATGGTGCAGGGGCGAAGTCAATTAATTTGAAACCGGGCCGAACGAGTGGATACATTGTTTTTTAAAATTTTATTCTTTTCAGTGCCTTAGCGTTAGAATTTTTTTCATTGTGTCTTTGTGTTTCTCTTGCGTGTTAAGTGTCCACATTAGAGTAGTTTATTGACGTAATAGTGTTATTTTATTTATTATATTCATCCAACTAGTGGTAACACATAATGAATAATAATACTGATAATAATAACAACAAATGAACTATAAAAAGTTTAAATAAATGATATCTGTTAAAATAATACCAAAAAAATAAAGCCGGTCCTGCTTCTTCACACAAGCCAGAAATCACTCAGTGATTTAATAACCTTGGCAAACTGCTTTAAAGCATGAAAACAAAGTCTACGACTTCGCTGGTCGTCTAGATAGCTTCTGTGCACTATATCGTTTCGGGCAACTATACACGAGCAAGGAATTAGAAAGACTGAGAGAAAGAAGCATATGGACGAATGTAGAACTGAGCGAAAGGGTCAAGAATACGGACAAACAAGAAGAAGGGAAAGAATTAGAGAGTCCAGGTACCACTGGAACTACGAGAGATGTATGATTGGGGAAATACCGAAGTATTTGGAGAGGGAGAGTGTGATATAATGAAAAAAATATAATGCCGAGGTTTAGGTGGATGGAAGAGGGAGGAAGAAGGTGTAACAATTAACACAGAATGTAAAATATGTTATGGGTTATGTTATGTAATCTCAGGAATTGGAAGCCCGTAGCCCAAGTAAAGATATATCCATTAATTTTAAATGTTGAGTTATTTATTAAAAACTATAAAGGTAAATATATTATACATATAGTAAACGCCACAGATATAATTATTCAGAGTAAATAAACAATAAATTGCCAAAAAAACAGGTAAATTGATAAAAACAGAATTGTTTTGCTGAGATTTGAAGAACTTAGCATGTAATGAAACAACTATAGGAAATTGTATATTCTTCAATTTTACTTATTTTGTTAATGCAATCAGGCCAAAATACCTTTATAGGCCGAAAGCAAATTTCAACGTTTGAAATATATACCTTTAAAAACAGCACAAAATCATTAAAATATTCGCTTTTAGAAATTATTATGTATAAGGACACAAAAAGCAATGGGTAGGAACTTTTTGTCTGCTTTATAACTTTGGGAGAATACAAAAAGAAACAATTATTTAAATTCAGTTGATGGATAATAATTTGAATGCCCAATAAGACGTTTTTATTATGCAACATAAATGAGATTTATATCTGAGATCGTTATCATTCTATAATTAAACCTAAAATTTTTATACACTATCTTTAAGACGTATATTACCTTACACCTGGGTTAACTTATTATGCTTTTCGCAGACTGTGGTAAGTTTTGTTTTTCCATCGGACAATAAATACCTTATCCATCTAGGCATCCCTTGAACTGATTTGATAACCAAAATACCAAAAATAAGTAACACAATGCTAATCTAGATACATAAATATTATAAGTACATGTTCCAAAAATAGACGGTAGTTTTCATAAAAATGCATAGTTCCTTTTACGACTGCACATAAATTCTTAAATTCATAAATAAAATTATTATATCCTTTTCTACGCTAGCGTTAAAATCCACAACTTACGCAGTTACCTGCCGACCTACCTTGTAAATTTCGTCCTCGAATGTGTTGTAATTAAACCAAAAATTCCGTCAAAATATTTTCCTCTTTAACGGCTGTACATTATAAATATTGTCCATAAATTTTGTTTCATTACTGCTAATTGGCGAAATGTTAAACTTTACCGTACGGTAAATGGAAGCAGACCATCATCGCTCTTACGCAGTCGCAATCAATAACCCCTCGTAATTGAAAAAACGATAGCTATCAAATAGCAGACTTTAGAGGATACTATAGACTGGAAAAATGGGAACAGGGCGAATTTGTTCGGATGACATGCGGTTAAAATAACGATGTTCATGTAAAGTCATTTGTTTAATAACGTCGAGTTCTCGGCCGTCATTAAAATGCACTATGCAATTTTGCTGGCTTTATTGAATGTTGTGGAAAAAGAGTTTTAATACTGACCTTAAGGCTATGTGTGTTACGACATCGCAGGTTAATAAAGGTAAAGGCGAGAGCAACACGATTTATTGAATAAGATTTACAAGAATGAGGATTTATGTTTTTATTACCTGAGTTGGAGTTATTTCTCTGGTGTAATATTGTTGCCGTCATTTTGTGACCATGATATTATGAACCAATTTTAGTTAACACATAATAACAATGATTACATACCATACATTTAAATTGGGTACCTCAATATTTAAATTATTCATACAAACATGATGAAATTTTTGTGCCATTATTTCTGAAATCCTCCTGTCTTCTTTCAACTACGTTCGCAAATGGTATAAACAAATAACGTACGAACCTTTCAAACTGTAAGCACCACCTCAGAAGTGTTTCTCAGTCCCTATCTAGACCCAAAAGCCTTAGCGGAAGCAGCTCAAAACATAAAGAATGTAATTATCACTTTCTGACTCTCGGGAAGGAAACACCACCTTATTGTCCAGCTACGTCAGGAAAGTAACAAATTTCAGCAGAATTTCAGAAAAAAAAAACCTGCAGTAATTAGATCTCGGTCGACACCCACGCGTTTCTTTTTAATTAACTCAAATCTCTTCTCATCAGAGAAAAACACTACTTCATAATTTTTTCGTTTAGTCTTCCAGCCGCTCTATCTCGGACATCATCTAAACTAGATAATTCCGATTATTTTTATCTGGCCGACAATCTCCAACTCTCTCTCTTGCATTGTGAAGTGAGTGCATTTCGCGGTCTCCAGACGACCGGGCAACTTGCAACTTGCATTTCTTCAGAACATATGTGCTATAAATAGCTCCACTGATAGGTCTTGTAGTTTTACTACAATGTAATAATAACAACCGTGGTAGTTATCGTTCATGGTCATTTATCCATGTTATCAACGATAGAATTGTAGTAAGATTAACATTTTTTGTAGGTAAGGTGATGTTGTCTTTCTATGAGACCCTAAAATTGCCAGGTGTTTTCAATGGCGGCTCGTTAGTAGTCAATGCACTTTTGTTTACCGTTTTAACAGAAAACTCCTAACAAATAATAATTTCCCTTTTAATTAATAGACAATTTTCTGAACTAACAACCGAGCTTAATGAGTTCATTAGTAATTGTAATAAAGCGATAAAATAAAAAGTCCCATGTTTTAGCACATTTACGATTTCTGGACACAAGACAAAGAAATATTTGCGCGAGAATAAAAAACGCTGCAGTCATTTAGTGCAAGAACTAGAGCCATTAAGCAATCTCATAATGAGTCAATTATGTCGTTTCACGAACGGATAGACAAAATTGTTACTAGAGTCATAAACGCCCTATCAATTAATGCAAACGGTAATAATAATCTCTTGTCCGGAAAATTAGACGTTATAAAGGAAATTGCTCTGCAACGATTTATCTTGCACTCTTAGCCGGATATTCGCCGATAGTTGCGAAGTCGTAAACCAGAAAAAATTAAATGTTTTTCATCTCCTGTACGTCTCGTTATCGAACCAACGACAAAATGAGAAACGGCAACGATTTTGATGTCGTGAGAACTAGCCATATGTTAAATTTGTGCGGAGAAGTCGTCAGAGAGATCCTTAATTGGTTTGGTGATATATTCTTCTGAAAATGCTACACATATTTTTGCGATCCACATCTCCTGTTTTCTTTCTTATAATGTCTTGTTGCCATTTGAGATTTTTTTTCACTGCTTCGAATTCTGAATAGGAATTTCAGAAATATTTGTTTTTTCGTCCCTCTTGACATACACCTACTGGGTTCAATAAACAATTTCAATAGCCATTTTATCGGCTAATTGTCATATCGTACTTTGTATCCTCCGTTGTTCCATTAGAATTACACAGCTTTGAAGGTTTTTTATTTCCTTTCCTAGTGACTTGAGAATTCCTGAGGTTGTTTACTAAGTTGAAATGATGTTCAGTATCTAATAATTGCAAATAGGGTTTGATATTTTCTAAAGATCCAGACCCAGAGGATGCAGAAGCTAGAGAGAGGAGCTCTCGTTCTGCTTTCTAAAGGGCAGCGCACGTCTTTTCATTTGGGTCTCCAGGTAGTCCTTAATATGAAACGGTATTTTTGCAAGATAGTGCCAGGCCTAACATAGCAAGATTTGTTTCTGCGTACCTTAATGAGGTCCAAATTGAGAGATTGGACTGGCCAGTTCGAAATCCGCATTTCAATCCAACAGAACACATATGGGACCCATCTCGACTCAGGGTACGGCGCCATATACCAGCTCCACGTAATGCCCAAGATCTTCGAAACCTACTGCTTCAGGTTTGGGCGATATTCCTCAAAATCACATACTACACCTGATAGCAAGCATGCCTCAACGCATGAGAGCGGTTATAAATGCAAGATGAGGTAATACTCAATACTAAAGTGTGTTAACATTGTCAAATTTCTTCAGAACAGGCTTATTGAGAAAACTTATTATAATTTTGTTAAATTGTTAAATAAAATGTTAAATACACAGAACCCTCATGTTGTTATGCTCCCGAGAGCTCTTGAATAGGGGAAATTAACATGGGCCAGGGGCAAAAGGGTTTAACTTGACCATTATCAAAAAAATCGCTTAAATCCAGGTGACCCGTATTTATGCCCGCCAGTGTAAGTATGTTTTCTTTTTGAAATTGGTTTGTACTGGAAAGCTGTTAGGGCTGCCAAGTGCCAAGACTGTCGCAGGATCGTTTAGGCCTTCGACCTAAAGGAGAAGCGTACCGAGTGCGTAGGAACTGGCATCTGTCCTGAGTGTACTTCCTATATTCCTGTCTGAATATCGGGGCCGTCGTGAGTGCATCTTAGCTTCCTGTAGGCATTTTGATGTCTTAAATTGCTTGTACCTTCTCTGGATTTGCTTGGATCCCTTGCGGCGTGCTGGCAGCATACCAGCAGTGTCTCCGGTCCCTATCCTATGTTCGGCGTGTGGTCCACGAATAATTCTTCGTTGTGCAGAAGTAATTCAACCCGTTTGAGTGGTTGTAATTCGTTCATGTACAGATCTTTATGTATGGGATTAATCTCTGCTGAGCCTAGTTAAATGGTGGAAAAGAGGTCGAGGCGATGTCTTGAGCACACATCTCAGCCATGGCTGATTTGGCGTCCTGCCACTGAAATTCTTTTCTTGAAAAACTGTCTCCGTTTGATGGCCCGTGGTGGTCGGTTTATATGTATCGCAGCTCGCTTGACGGGCGGAGGAGTGCGTAGCAAAGGACTATCTGTTACTCCTAATGATTTCTTCAAACTGTATGTTCGTCGGTGATGTCCATTGATTTGGTAGCGTCGGTCGGTTTCACGAGGCTCATTTGTTCGATGTTGAAAGACCCTATAAGCAACGAGGCGTTACGCTCATTGTCTATGAATCGGTACACCTCGCGGCGGTTCCCTTGGAAGTGATAGAGTTCGTTGCGGTAATCCACTACTAATCCCACAGTTTTGGCGAAGTCAACCTCTTGAACTGTGGCTGCGTCGGGGCCTGTGTCCGTACAGACAATCGGTGTCGGAAACGTCCGTGCTTTTAATGTCGACATTATTATAGGTCTCCGAATTGTCTGTGTGTGGTGGCCGTGCGAGGTGCATACTCTTCTCGTATGAGTGTCTTTGTTTCTTCCCACGTGTGGGCTTGGCCTTCTAATAGTACCGGGAGACCCAGTAGCGTGTTTGCCCCACTTATCTCTTCACTGAGTTTGAAGAAGAAGTCCGCAATTCATTAACTACTTTGAGGTTCCTAATAAATATCGTTAAATCTGACAGTGCAGTACGTAAAGTGCTTTGTCACTTTGATTGGAGTAAACCTCGTAATTAGCGCTTCCATTGGGCAGCCAGTTGTAGTGCTGGAGTTAGAGGGCAATGATTAAAACTATATTCGCAAAATATGTCCAGAGTTTAGACTAAAACTTAAATTAATTAATTATAACACGCAATGTAGAAGCTAGAGTGGAGAGAAGCTCTCGTTCTGCTGAGTGCAGAGCAGCGCATGTCCTCTTATTTGAATATTTTTAAGGTAGTCCTTAAGGGGCTAATCTGGTGGTAGTGTGAGAATTACAAGGGCTACACATTATATTTTCATTTTTGATCTGTGTTTTCTTTTTGAGATTGGTTTGTACCATTCTTTGTGTACACATAAACAAACACGAAAGACGATTCACCATATTTTCTTGAAATGTGCTGTGACGCTTGTTTACGGGGGCGGTTGCCTCGAGCGCCAGTTTTTTTACGGGACCACAGGACCACGGAGTACGGTACGCCAGGGGTCAGCTGTATAGTTTAGTTAATACAGTATACACAAGGCTCACCTTCTATACAATTGTGGTTCACTCTGTATACCCCTATTTATTCGTTCCTTGTATAAGGCTGGTAAGGTTGTCATTTAGTGAGAAAAAAATTTCTTCCGATGTTGAAGTGAGATAAAATCTTGAGTTTTGGCCGCGAGATGCTGCAACCTCGTTCAGAATAGAAGAACTAAAGTGTCTGGGTCGGATTTGGTTTATGGTATTACAGTGTCCTTTTGCTTTTGAGGACAAACGAACAACCCATGTTATTTGGAAACTTTAAAAATAAATATTGATGACCTGGATGACCATATTTCTTTACAATAGGGACTTTCGCCGTAACAAAGGGGTCCACTAATGGTTCACTCATAGGTCTCTGACTGAAGGTTCTCTTGCGGCATGTACATTCCTACCGGGCGTTGAAGATAACTTTTTTGTTTCTGAAGATTATCGCTTGAAATTTTGATAGATCTTGGCCGCTAGAGAGCTATTAACAAATTCATAATTAACAATTATGTCTGATTTGAGGAATATGTCCTGTGAATTTTTAGCAAAATTTATTGAATTGTATTATAGATTATTTCAGTTATCAAGTTCCTCTTTCAAATATGTTTTTATTGTTTATTTTCAAGGCAACGCTGAATACTATTTATAGTGTCACATTTTTTACTTTCATTATGTCAAATTTCAACATGAATCGTTTTGGGGAACATTCATTTATACTCCTAAAAATGAAGCAACTTTGTCATTTTTTTATGAATAAACAAATGCTAATATGGGCTTTGTAATACCGTCTTACCCTGAATTAAGATTTCCTTTATCGATTTTTATAACCTCATATTCAAATAATCAAAATTAAAACCGTAAAATTCAATAAAATGGTAACATTTGGTATAGGTCCTATCCCTAGTAAATGACTTAAACATAAACGTTTACAAGTTTTGGAACTCGGGTACCCTATGACAAATCTCGTGATTCACCCTGTACACAACTTGTACAATTCACCCGTTATACTACTGTTCCCTGGAGGTTGAGCTACTTACCAGGCGCGTCTTCAGGTGGCGGATAGGAGAAAGGTCGGACGGAGCCTTCACTGGCTCTGGTTAGTGGGGGGTTAGTAGGGAGGACCGAGCTGTAAAACACTTGCTGTGCCGAACGAACGTCTCTCGCCGCGGACCAGCTCATCATAGGGCACCAGGCGAACCCTGTTGTATGTAGCCCTCTATGCGTACAGAGAGCACTGCGCATAGCGAGCAACCTTATACCTGTTTCACAATGATGTTAATGTTAACGTAACGTTAGTGGTAATGACAATGTTAAGACTTGCGTGTTCATAATGAATGTTAACTAGTGTTACCGGAGATCATTTTGAGGCGGTTTTATCGCTATATTAATATTTTAGGTTTTTCCTGTAGTTCTAAATTTAGTTGTGAGGGTCAAAACTGACCGCGAAACGGTAATTCTAACGGTACATTGTAAAAACTATTTAGGGTGGTTATTTGCCCCTCAAAGGTCAGTACACCCTGGAGTCTGAAATACAAAACGTCTCTTAGTTTCGACTCTTACTTCACCATCACCAAAAAACACTCGACGATCGGGGCTCAGGGAATTTCACCCCTTTTACTCGGGGCCCCCTTTGCACCCCCTTCAACACTAGCACTAGAGAATTTTGTGTTTTTATTTGTACATTTGTAGGGTTTTCATGTTTGAGCTTTGTATTAATTGACAGGTTGTCGACTATTACCTCTAAATAGTCTAAACTGAAAGCGCAAATAATAAACGCTAAAAAGAGTTCATGTCAAGTCCATGTTGTACATTGTCGTGCCTTTAATACACAAGAAGCATTAAGTAAATCACAATTATTAAATTAATGAAAACATTCTGCTTTTATCATAAAGATATAGGTGATCTTGCATTAATTCAATTAATAATTCAATGTCAATCATGTTTCTTTCAAATTTCGCCTCCACAAACTTGTCAAAAATCTCGCTCGACGCATGCGCGTAGGACAGCAATGTTAAGAGTGATGGTAGGATTTAAAATATTTTTGCTTTCTAACATGATGTTATGTTCAGGGTTACGTACTCTTTAACATTACCATTGGTGTCAACATCATTGTGAACAATCCCATCTTTTTATTAGGGTTCTAAATATTACGTTAACATTACCATCCTTACATCAACATCATTGTGAAACAGGTATTACCCCCTCACTTTTGCTCCCTTGGGCCCCGGAAGGAGGATCCGAAGGGATCGATCCACACAGGAGATTGTCCGGAGCTGCCCGGAGGCAGGAAACAAAAACAGAAGAGATTGACACCTGCTGGAGGGCAGGGGGACGCAAGGACAAACCTAACTGCCAGAAGGGCAAAACCGGGATCTAGTATCGGTAGCAGGGAGAATGCTCCTATAGTCAGAGAGTACTCCAAGCGATAAGGCATGTCCGCTAAAAAAAGTATCATTTGCGGCGGCCGTGTCGGATATCCGGGTGGCAATCCTGCCGCAAAGATATCCAACAAAACGTCATCAGCGAGGATCAGGCGGATCTGATCAAGAGCGCTCTGATCCAAGCTCTGGACAGCAACATATGCCCATAGGGCTTGTGAAAAGTTCATTAACAGTACAGGTGTTATCGAGTAAACTAGCTAAGTGGGGCTAAAGCTTCAGTGCAGCGGGGTCTGAACCGCGCCCCTTAAAGGGGTTCTAAGGGAGCAAAGCTTTTTTTATAGAGCCGCTGGTTTTCTTCCCACCGGAACGACATTGGCTCCGGGAATCGTATCGGATCCGAGAAGGCGGCATACGATGCGCGCTTCTTTTCTGATTAACATTATGTAAGAACCCTCCCGGTACGTCCGACGTGCGAAGGGCAGCGGCTGGGGGTGGTTGTAGCGACTCCGGAAAACTTTCATTCGCAGTGCGCTAATTTTCTGATTACGTGAATGAAAGGATTATTCCGCTACGATACTGGGAAGTATTTTTTACGTCGACGTAAGGATTTGAAGTTCGGCGTAGTTAAACGGCGGGCCGCTTACGGTGGATTTCGGTTGAGAGTGGTGAGCATTGCGGACGACATTGGAATTTTTTGGTAACTTCATTACAGTGCACTACTGTTTTATTACTTCTGGTAATGAAAATATAATTCACAACACAACGAAAAAGAGCTAGTTCTAAATTAAATGAAGTGAAAATGGAAGATGGACTTTAGACTGGAAAACTCCTAAAAAAGTGTAAGTGCAAGTGCATTGTAATGTTTGTAATAAAAATAATTATATTTTTATTTTTATGTTTTAACAATTTTCGTCGGAAAAATCAATTTTTATTTGTAAATTTCTATCTTTTGATAGAAATTACACCTTAACACCTTCCTGTCCCAGCCAGGCTTCGGGATGATCATATGTAAAATAAAAAAATTAATGGTTTACAGAAAGAAATCAGTTTTTCTGTTTGATTGTTTTTATTAAAATTTGTGAAATCAAAGCAACAATTTTCAGTGCATAAAGGCCACTGGGGGATGGGGATCACATCCTGTATCTGATATTTTATTGATACTAGAAAATTCTTCCTCACGAATTAATGTTTGAGAACACTGTAAAGCCGGCTACAGACTGTGTGCGCGCATATGTGCGTATATGTGCACATGGTGTGTATGGTACCACGCATCTCTTTGATATGTGCTTTGTTTACCGACTTCCATCCGAACGTCCACGCATGCCTCATCTAGGCGCATTTCGTGATACGTGCTACGATACACACCATGTGCACATATACGCTCATGCCCCATTTGTGCGGACGTACGCGCATGAGTGCACATAGTCTGTGGCCGGCTTAATAAAACTGCAATACAACAATATCTCCCTAAAAACGTAGAAGAAAAACTCAAGGACAGTTTTTTGTTTTGCTCAACTTTTTTGCTTATTTTAGTCATAACAGCGTGTGTCTGTTCGTCTATTAGTTGTATGAAAAATAAATAATCTCACTCTATCAGCAGTCAGCAAAATTGAAATAGTGGAGTGCTCGCGGACGGCTAAGTCGCTCAGAAAACGATTCTGTGGGCCTTTCAATTCACAAAGCTGGAATTTTCAGGAATGAAAGCTAATGCCCTAAAAACACTACATATGAAAAAAAGTTATTAAAAATTTTCGAGTTTTCCATATAGTGAGTTACTTGATCCATGGTTTGATTTTTCTGATATTTTTTTAAAACATTCTCTGTAGCCCTTTGGCCAAAAATAAATGAACAGTTTTTGCAAAAGCATTGAGTTTCCCATCTTGTAGCAACTTTAAACTCTTTTTTCTCGACTTTACGTCCGATGGAAAGTAATTACTTTATGCCATTTTTGCTGTTTCTCACCCGTTATTTCCAAATCTAAGCCCTAAATTAAAAAAATGTTCTCTTGTAAAATTAATGAGCCATTTATTGTGATTCCTACAGTACCCCTTTCATATTTTTGTCGTAAATAATAACTAGAAACAATTATAAATGAAGAATGATGTAAAATTTGGAACGCTAGAGACCGCGCGGTAATAAAGCACAGAACGCCGATCACCCTCTCTCTCCCCACTGCGTCCTTCGCCCATCGTAATTGCATCAGGCAGGTTCTTAAAAATATTCGAAATTATTCTTACGTGTTCATTCTGTTTAATATTTTTGATAATTTTGTGGATGCCAATACACAAAATCACATGGGAATTGAAATAGTGGAAAAGAATCATATTCCCCTTTTTTGGCTGGATAATTTCGATGCAGATCTCAAAGTAACACTTCTTTTTTTCAGTAGAAATTAAAAAAAAAAACAATCATAATTTTTTTATTAAAGAATAAAACAAACTAGTGATCGCCCGTTACTAGTGGTATGTATTGAATTGGTAACCAAATCAATGTAAAAATTAAAAAAAAAAAAGTGAATACTTACGTAAATAGTGTTGAATAAAGACTGCTTACCATATTACATATTACAATTTTTAATTTGCCTTGTCTGAATAATTAAAAACAATTAAGACGGAATAATTTCTTTATATATAATGTTTTGCGTAAACACTTGTTCATTGTGCGGTATAAGATGTTCCTGATTGAATTGTTTGCGAATGTAGAAACGGAGGCCATCGAATGTACGAAACAGAAGACATTACTACCAGTATTGTGTTGAAAAACCTCTTGAAGTATATGATCAATAGCGGCACGTTGTTCATTATTAGCCGTTTCATACATTTGATTAAACAATAAATTTTCCGCTTCTTGATTGATTTGTTGAGAAAGTCGCTGGTGAGTTAAACGAAAATATTGTGGAATTGGTAAACCAATCTTTCGGCAAGAAAAATTATGCGATATTTCACACTCTTCACACCCCGCACCCAAACATCCATCCAGAGGTATAAATGTCTTAATAAGCATGTCTTAAGTTCCCTACACAACTTGCTCACCGAACCTCAGAAGGGGTGCTAAGATATCTATAATTAGCTACAGTTGTCCAACTTCTCACTGAAAACGATTCATGCTCATTTAAATCGATGACTCTAATGGACAGCTTTTCCCTAAAATGATTTGCAAATAATTAATGAACTTGTGAAGTTTTTGAAAATGGAAAGTAATCTTCACAGAGAATTTGTCAATGTCTTTCATTTAAAAAAACATTTATCAAAATCGGTGCAGTACAGACTGTTTTATTTGGTTCAGTTTCATGTTCAAGGATTAAATATATAGATTAAACATATAAGAACAAAAATAACTCGCTATCAATATAGCATTTCCTTCTTCAATAATGGTTGTTGATGTGTGTGGACGTTTGGACAAGAGCCTATACAAGTAATTTTTTTTTGTACAACTACACCATTTAACTCTGTAATAAAAAAAATTGTTATGTAATAGTTGAAATGATCAATCACGTCTATGCTTACCTTTTTACACTTACATGCGTCATTAATTACGATGCTACCTCTGGAAGCGAGTGTAAAGTTTGAAAAACTGGAACTATCTTCTTAGAGTTTATGGTTTTCCATTCATAATCCAAATAGCTATATTATTATACATATTATATAGAATAATTAATAAATAATTTCGTCAAATTTAACTCCCAAATCATTTAACTCACTATATCGAAAACTGGAAACTTTTTTTGCACAGGACGATTTCTTGACGAATTCATATGTAATGTATTTAGCTGAAAATTTTAGCTTTGTGAATTGAAAGGCCCACAGGGTGACACATTTAAGCGAGACTGGCACTCTACTAAAACCAAGTTCTGGGAAAAAGGGAATGTTATGAATAATGAGGTTATATCTGTAATGTATTTTTGCTTTTCGTTGCGAATATCGTCCATTTAATTCTTATTGTATCTTTCTTTTTTCGATATTTTCTTCCATAGTATGGTACTCTCACCATTCATTTTTTTAGACCATCAAATTAAAAGAGAAATCTGGAGTTCTAGATTAGCCAAAATTTGGGAGAACCAAATTTGAACAACTACAACTACTAGTCCTAAGAAAATTAAATTAAATTTATTTATTCTGACTATTGCTTTTGTTTTAGGTAAGTCACCTTTTTTTCATCCCAACTGCAAAGCAAACTGATTTTTGGTAAGTACAGATAAATATTTATTTATCAGATAAATTATTTATTGTTATTATTAAGTAATTAAATAAATTATTATAAGCGAGATGATCTTAAAAAACTCACGAATACTTATTTTTTGATTGAAACCTCATAACTTAAAAACCAATGAATATGCGGATATTTCGAACATCCAGTTTGGTACACTTTTTTTCTAATTTTTTCCCACTGCTCTTGTTTTTCTCTATTTGAATCTGCAACAATACAACACTTCAATCAGTTTCGTTGTACTATCAGTACAATAACTATACTGTCCATTCATTTACTTTATACATTACTTTTACAGTTCCCAACTCTACACCTTCCATAAAGCTTTTTATGTTCAGAATGAGCTCCTCGAGCTTGACGCCAAACATGCTTGTCTGCTGAACAATAAAATAAATTTTCCTTTTATTTTTATTTCTGATACAAATAACACATTGCCTTCATCTTTTCTTATACCAAATTCTTTTCTCTTGTGAATCCTCGTATATACTATATACATTATCACTATTTTTTTTTTAAATTAGATAATTAAACATGTTCCATGAACTCATTTATTCTTTGTCTTTTCTAGTTTTCAGTAGTCGCTTTCAAGCTCACAGTTACAGACCACCCTTTTTTTCAATTTATTGTTTTTAATGGTATCTTCACTGGTAATTACTAACTTCCTGAATGTTATAATTTTGCCGAATTACAATATGAAAAAAATATATATCCAAATTCTTATACCTCACCTCTCTCACGTCTTGCATTGTCCAGTGCCTTTCGCGGCCGCCCTACCACTGTGCAGACCACTATTGAACACTTGCAGTTGCAGCTCGATGCCACCAAAAGTGCATTAGTGCCGGTGCACCGAGTGTGTGAGGAACATGTTTCTTGCAATTTGAATTTCGGACTTCCGTCGGAAATTGATCTCTTGGGATGATTGGTGCGTGGTGATGTGCGTCCTGATGATGCTAGGATTATCTGAATGAAACGCAGGTATATAGGACAAGTTGTGATTAAATTTAGGGCGGGAAATATTGTAAATTTGAGAACAATTATTGCACAAACCTAGCAAGTTTGAGATCTTGTAATGAGACAAAGACACGTTAGACTAAATTAAACAGGACCGTATTTATAACGATAATCGTAAATTATGAAAATTGATGTCGCCTGACGAAAATGTCACCGGATTTAATTTATTTAATCACGTAGAGTATGTCTCGGTAACTCCTTTTCCGAGAAAATCCAGAATAACATAGATAAGAAAATGTTGCTTCAGTTTCTAGTTGCAAAATTTATTGTTCTAATGTATGTAGTATCTCTACAAACCACTCTCCCATACAAAGTGGTCACACTTACGCAAACTGCACAAAATTTCGCAGTCGTATTTCACGGGTTCAGGAAGTATTACGGCCATAATTTACCGGACATTACCTTAATTCCAATACTTTATAGGGAGGTAATTACGGGTCGACGAGCCGACCGCTAATTTGCACAAAACATCACGTATTTTCGTCCATAAATAACCCGACTTTCCAAAAATTGCCTCGACGATATTTCATGCTTTTCTTGGCGCGACAGTCCTCTACATAGTAAAAAGGACATTAAGGCTAATGCCGTCGTATTTCCTTTTATCAGAACGTGTGCAGCTTTGCAAGTTTAATTTATTCAATGCGGACGTGCACTTGTCTAAATTAGGATCTTGTTGACAAATGTTGAAGACGCTAATAAGGCATAGATTAGGAGATTAGAGCCAGTCGGATGTCGTTAACGGGGAGGAAGGGATTTGCAGATTTTTCTGAGTGAAAGATGGGATGTTTCAAAGAGTGACTAGAGGATTTTAAGCACTAAAAAAATTAAATAGGCTCGTAGAAATAGGTGAAATTGATCATTATATAAAATAGGCTATAAGATACCAAACAAACTATGTATAAGTCTGATCTGGGCTACTAATCCATATAAGTTTCCAAACTAAAAATACTACATACTAACATTTAACGATTCAAGAATACTTATACAGATAATTACCAATTTGGTACTAACTCTATTTCAACTAATTTGATATAATATCATGTATGTATGTCAAAAATTTTGTATACCTAATAGTGTGGCGTCAAACTTCCGAAGTGCGGTAAAAACTCATTACCTAACGACCAGGAGCAAAATGTAAAAGTGCGCAGAAAAAGTGACCGCTCTGTAATAAAAGACTGTAATTGTTAACATGCCCTCGGGAAGCATCGCCTCGTGCAATAAAGAAGATTCTGACGATGATATTGCAGGTAAGAAGTTTAAAGCTGTGTTTTGTAGTTTTATTGGCAGGTTTTTACCCTTTATCGTAAAAATGCGGACGATAATCTGCAATTATTGAAGTCGACAAAGACTTCGGAGTGGTTTGTAATTGTTGGACAATAAAGTGTGTTTTATTGCACTGAGGCAGCAGTACTGCTTAGTTAGTCTAATTACCGCGATCCTTTTTCTGTTGTATTTCTGGATTGTATATCTATTTTTTGTTTTCAACCTAATTTTTAAAATATATACATATTTTGACAATAATAATTTAATATTTAAATGTGCTGTCAAGAAACTTTTCGGGGGTGAGGGGTATTTTTTTAAGCACTAGGCGAAACAAAATGAGAAAAAACGCGAATTAACATAAAATTTTGAGGTTAGGTTTTACAGCAGTCAAATTAAATATACAAGCCGAAAAGTTTAAATATTTATTTATAATTATAACTACTTTCACGATCATGATTGTATTTCACAAAACGAATACAAAAATATTTTTTTTATTGCCTTTCAAGTCTCTTTTCAGTTTCTTCTCATTCTCCGTTTAGTTTCTTCTATCTCATGATTCTCACCCTAATCTTGATATACGCAATATCGATTCGGTTTTGGTTTTCTCTCAGTTTCGGTTAAATTTTATTAATCGATCAGTTTGTCTTTTAGATTTCCATTTTACGTCCCTATTTAAGTTTAATTTTTGAATATTGCATTGTTTCCTTGATTGCTTCTTTCTAATTTAACATGTTCGATAGTCTCGTCCTCCTCTATTCATCACGTGGAGATATTTCTTTAGCTTGTAATCTCCGGTTCAGATGCCCACCAAAAGGCGTAGTCTGTCTCTTGGTAAAAATTCTGCTTTGTCTTCAGCCTGTTGTCGTTTCCCATCTAGCGCAAGGTCTAGAATGGGTGCCAGTCGGATGGACGGAACACTTACATTTATATTATGTTACCATTTTATAGCTCAAGGTGTCGAGGGGTGGGCGCACCGAGCCCTTGTAAGGAGTTTATCCCGATTTTTTATTTATATCTTTTTATTAGCAAATGGGTCGAAAAGTTATACATCAGGTACTAAGATACTGATTCTGACACACCGATAAGCTGTTAAACGAGCTTCTGAAATTTCAACCAATAGTTTGTGTCCATTATATGAAATGCCGCTTCAAACTATTGCGGACCCTCTACCAAAATGTACTTGAGGGTCCAAAGTTATACTGAATAGACCCTTCAGTTCATCATCTATAATAAATAGGGGCACACCTATCTGGCGAGTATAAAATAAATCTGAACTTGCCAGATAATGCAACCTTGATCGAATATTCCGCTTCTGTTTCGACTGGGTTATAGCCAGACAGATGTAATAAGAGAGGTGTCAGTAAGTGATTCACCTAGAAAGACCTAGAAAAATAAAACAAAATCTTACTGTAAAGATATATGGTTTTAAAATTTACGCGACAATCGCCCTCACCTGTCAAACTGATATGTCGGACCAATCTAAACGTCAGGTTTTTTTGAAATCGACCAATTAAATTTGAATTTTGCGACAATTTCCCGCGTGGCAAAAATCTCTCTAGGGAAATTGTCGACCACCATGCCACCAACTCATGACATGATTTATGAGAGCTTGACGTTTCAATTTTTTGTTAATGTTGTTCGAGCGATTGTCTGAACAAATACCCCTCAGTCAGGCATATTGTTTAAAATCTTCCCTCCCTGTCTGCACGCGTGTTTGTTGCCCCTGAAAACTTCGGTGCAACAAACACTTGTGCCAGGCAGGTCGGGAAAATTTTCGACAATATGCCTGACTCTTGGGATATTGTATATGAAAATTGATTGAGAACTGCTGGCATGATTGAAAAAACATTAGTAAATAAACCCTTATCTCTTAGTCTAAAGAAAAAAGAACTTTTTTGCCGGAATGAGTGCGCTGAACGACTGCCAATTAATTACTTTTAGTTTTATTTTGACTGTTGACACTAAATATTTTAAAATGCTTTTATTTTCAAATAGTGACATGACCGATATACGGTGAAACCCGTGGGAACTTTCGTCGTCTCGGGACTTGACAGTGTGCGATTTATTGGAGGAATTTATTCTCGGACGTTCGTCGGAACATTATTAAGACAACAAGTAAAACCGAGCTCCTCCTCGTAGTGCACGCATATATTCCATATTCCATTGGTTAGATAATAATTCACACGAAAGGTGAATCGGAAAAAGTAAATTTTTCGTGTGGGGCCACATGAAACAGCTTGTTTGTGCTAGTCACATCAACATCGTGCAATAATTATGTAGATTATGCAAGCGCGAAATGCCCGACGTGTTCAACAGCATCCAGGAGTCGAGGCTTCGGCGATCAGAAAGGCGGTCGTCATTTTGAACAATTTTTATAAATGGTACGTTGACCTAGGTGAGTTGAGTCTATCTTTTTCAATTGAAAGCAAGAGTAGTTTTTGTCGGTCGGAAAATGTTTTGAATGCATCGCTGGTTGCCATTAATTTTTCAACTTTACATTAAGCGGTTTTTAATACCGTCAAAACTACGTTTAAGGGCAATATAATTTGATGTTTAAATATCTGCTACACTTCATGAATCACCCTGTATAATTAGGTTTAAATAATAATCGTTTCGAGCTATTTGACCCTCACACAAAACCCAAAAAAAAAACTTCACGCACCAAGCAGCCGACAACATCTGATAACCACAAAACATCCACTAGACAACTGTGTAACTTGTTGGTAAAAATTTTGTTTGAAACTTGGCTAATAGTTTACCTAACCAGGTACAAGATGGCACCGTTGGGCGTGTCCTCTTTGCCGTATTTAATTGATACATCTGGTATTACTACCCAGTGATCAAGAAGGACTGTTTGAGTTAGTAATACTTTTAAGATACTTGTTTTGTTCGGCTATTTGTAACAGTGCATCCGGATACACATATTTGACGTTACGTCAACAGAGAGAAAATTGTAGGTTAGGTGAACAGAAATTCTATTAATTCAGTCTAATTTCACAACGTTTTAATTTCAAATTTGAAATGTCATTAAGTTGTGAATTACGGCTTTCAGTGTCAAGATCTCAACAACCGGAAGTTGTTAGAATTCTACCATTTAAAAATTAAATTCAGTATTACCAACTCAAACGGTTCTTCTTGATCACGCTGTACTTTCTGATTCTAGCAAATTGTAATCTGGTAACTCGAGATTCCCTAGTGAGAAATGAGGCAGGAACAGGAACATTGATGCGGATATTATCTTCTCTAAGGCAATTTCTAATTTTTTGCACAGATTTTTTTACGTCATGGGTATTCAGGAGTTCATACCAAAAACTTCTCTGCAGATAATAATCTCCTCTGTACCTGAATGTTACCGTTTGGTGTGGGGCACCCTTGCCCCAGGGGACTTTTTATAAAAACAAAAATATGCACGAAGTAATGAGCAAAATGGAAAGACAAAAAGAAGAAACAGAGATAAATAATTTAAAACTAAGAATATACTAAGAAAAGTAGATGATATGATTAAAAATTAAATACAAATAAAAACACATAGGCCACCAGAAGAATATACTAAAGACAAAGAGATAGGAAATTGGCTTTAAAAGATCAAGACACCGAAAATATGAGAATGGAGGCAACGGAGAATGGAATAATTTTTTTCTTCAGACGAAAAGTCTGTGTAGTAAGTGAAAATACAAACAAAAGGGGGACAGACTCATGGTGGAAGCAGGAAGTAAAGCATGAAGTAAAAAAAAAAGAAAAACATTCTCGGCGGATCTCTCTTTCTTTGCCATTTTCCCATACATTTTGCTTCCTCATGGAATTTATTTAAAAAATGTTTTCTTTATTAATTCCTTATTTTATATTTTATCTGTGGTTTTATCTTTATTTGGAAATTTTCTTCTTTTTTAATTTTGTCTTTAGACCGTTTCTGTTTTTGTCTTGAGTTATTTTTTCCTCTAGAAAGTTTTCTTTTTTTTTGACTTCATGCTACACTTCCTGCTTCCACCATGAGTCTGACCAGGGCCTAGACCATGAAAACCGAAAAATTTCAAAAGGAAAAGGTCTCACGTCAATCCAAGAAATAGCATTGCACAAGGTAGAACAGCATTTAGACATGTTAGTAAGTACAGAACGAAAAAAAAAAACAAATTTAAGAAAGACAAAAATAAGAGGCCACAACACAAGAACTGTAAAAATAAATCAAGAAAGAATAATAATTGGACGGCTTTATGTAGAAACGGACCAACCCCCATGAACCTGATTCCTAGATATTCGTGTTTAAAGTTTTAAATTCAGATTTAAAAGTTCATGTTTGGTTCGGACTTTTCTTGTTTAACTGCAAAAATAAATTAGGCCTTTTTTAATTCAATGGTGATGATAACTCCATTTTATATTTGTTGTGGGTTGGTCCGTTTCTGCAGAAAGCCGTCCAATTGTTTGTGACGCTTACTGCGGTCGGGTGGCCTCGAGCGCCAGTTTTTTTTACGTAGTATGCTCCACGGGACCGCTACAATGGAGTACGCCAGGGGTCAGCTGTCTAGTTTGGCAAGAGGGAAAAAATAACTTAAGACAACGTGACAATATTTAATGAACACGCTATATACAATGTATTTAGTATTTACAACACCATTATCTTCACTATCCTCGTCGCTTCCTCTTCTCTCAATGGCGGGACGCCCTCCCAACGGCTGTAGCGGCGGTGAAAGGTGACAAGGGTAGGGAAGGTGTGGTCCGGGTTTCCGGGGGAAAACACGAAACTTGTCTGGATACTACTAGCACGCGACAGCTGGATGGCTCGCGAGCAGAGTGCCCCCGCCGTCAGACAAGTGTAAGGTGCCGGAATTTCATACCGGCAGGCGATGACTAGAAACCGGAAACAGCGACCGGAAAGACCCGTCCGGATTTTACCAAAGACGCGGACGATTGGGTGGCTTGCGAGCAGAGTGCCCCCGCCGTCAGACAACCGGAAAATGCCGGAATTAAACACCGGAAAATGTCGGGAATTGGAAGGTGCCGGGATGTTACCAGGAACTTGGACGGGAACTGGGAGGATGGTCAGCTGGTGCTCACCTTCGTAGGCTGGGACTTCCTCTTTGGCGACTCACATCTCCCCTCTGCGGCTGAGCGGAGCTTCTTTTATGGACACGCTGGAGGGGAGACGATGACATTAGCAGACGCACGCGGCTTGTTGCAAATGTAGTAGGGAGAAAGTCTTATCGCCGCATTCGCTTCCGGACGGAACGACAGCGACTCCGGACAAGTTAGCGATTCCGGAGCGGCGAGGTCAGGAGCGCGCTTCCTTGCTGATCAAAATGATGTAACTCCCATTCCAATCCGATAATGCGAAGCGTTTTTCCTGGACACTTTAATAATTCGGTGCAAAGGGCGTGGCCCGCGGTGACAAGGGCGGCGGCTTGAGGTCGTCGTAGCGACTTCCGGAAAGTTGTATAAGCTGCGCGCTATTTTTTCGGTTACGACGGTGAAAGTTTCATCCCGATCGGAGGTCCAGAAGTCTTAATAATAATATTTAAGAAACGGTTAAAGATGTCGATTTGGGCGTAGTGGGCTTGACCTTGTCGAGCAGTGGGAGAGCGGCATGCTAGACTGCGGAGAATTTTCTTTTTCTTTTCTTGGAATTCTTCAGTGACTTCGTCACATGTTCATGAACTTTTGTTGCAGAAAATGATCTACTAATAGGAGGAAGTATTTTTCCACATCACACGACACACAAAGAAACATGGATTGCATAAGGATAACAGATACCTATCGTTCTCAGAGCTAAAATAAAAGGTAAATTAGCAGCAACGAAGAAGAAAGGCGGACAAGGAAGATCATCTTCAGCGAATGGTACACACGTTTACACTTACAGCAGAATAATTTAATTAAAAACTAAATCTTTAGTAGCAGGAAAGGAACTAAGAAAATGTAAAATAGTAATAAATGAGGATAACAACGAGCAAGTAAAAGGAGTCAATTATTTTTTTACTTTTTGAACAAGCGGCTATGGATACCTGAAGAAAACTGTGTGCAAACAAATCAATAAAGCTGGGTGTCTTTGAGACATAATATGAAACAAGGACATATATATGAATAAAGGGGAAAACAATGATTTATAAGGCGTACGTTACGGCCGAAACAAACGAGGCAAATCACAAGAACAGAAATAAAGGAACTACGAACAATTACAGAAAAAATATTACTGGACCGTATACCAAGCGCCCAAGCTACGGAAATATGCCAAGTGCCAAGTGCAGGACAGAAAGACGGAGGCCAGAGTGGAACGCACATGTTGGCAGAATGCCAGTTTAAAAAAATCAAGGGACGGGAGACTGACAGGTTCTGGGAGACCAGGGCGCTCGCTGAAACGGTGGAAAGAAAGTTAGAGATCGACATTACAGGAAAGCCCAACTTTAGAGGACAAACGACCAACATAACAGGCTAAAGGCTTATGACAAGAAGAAGGAGTAGAAAGGTAAACATAGGGAGATATACAGATCTTCTTGTATTATGCAGTTGGTCGTTTCTGACGAACAATGGAGCGTCGAAAGCATGGCGGAGGAATTTGTTCTGGAGGACCTGTAACTTGTAACCTGTAACACATGTTTGTCTTCGAGGGGGCCACCGAAGCATAATTATGTTAGAGTCGGACGAACGATTGTGCTATAAATTAACCTGTGCTGTGTGCCTGCAGACCAACGAGGAGAGCTCGCCTACTGCCATTTTCCCTTTAGCCAATGAGTATTCTAGGTGCTGGCGGAGATCGAGCTTTTTGTCGATGATGACATCTAGGTATTTTGCCTGGTTGGTCCAGGGGATGTCCAGGTCGAACATCTCGTTTTTTCCCTCAGGCTGGACAAGTTGACGCGTCACGAGGAGGACTGTGCTCTTCTCGGGGTTGACTTCGATCATCCATTTCTGGCACCAGTCTTCGAGCTTGTTGATGGATCTGGTGAGGATTGCTGTGTTGTCTGCGTAGATGGCGAGCGTAGTGTTGGCGGTCTTTGGGATGTCCGCTTATAGTGTTGGTGAGTACAGATTTTTGTGGGACGCCCGCTTCGATGTCATGGGGACGGGACAGAGTGTTTCCGATGCGGGCAATGAAGGACCTGTTTCGCAGGAATTAGTTGATGAGTTGGGCCAATTACAGGGGCATACCGCATGAGTAGAACTTGATGAAAAGTCTATCATGCCAGGCTGTGTCGAAGGCCTTGGCCACGTCGAGAAAAACTGCACCGGTCACTTGCTTTCGCTCGGTCCCGGTGAAGACGTATTCTACGACTGGTCGGTGGTGGAATGCTTCAGACGGAATCCAAATTATCGTTTCGGAATGAAGATCACCGTCGCGCGTTTCCATCTATCTGGAAAGAATTTATGTTTAAGTATTGAGTTGCAAATACCAACCAGGGCGTCGACGGCGCCGTCTGGGAGTTCCTTCAGTGTCCTGTCTTGGGGCCTTCCGTGGCTTCAGTGAATTCAGGGAATTAATCGGTGAGTTCCCGGACTTCTTCTTCCACTTCTTGAAGGTGGTCGAAGTCGGCGTTCTGGATATTGACTTTGCATTACAGCTCCAGACTGTCGGCGAAAGTTTCGGCTTTTTCTTCGTTCGTGAAGACGACACCGTCTCTTCCGTGGATCGGGGGGAGGTGTTGCGGTCGTTGCGAAGGGCCCTGGATCCAGATGGAGTTATCCTCTGTGGATAGCGATTCTAGCTTCTCTGTCCATCGGTCGTTTCTGAACTCTTGGAGTGCTAGCCTGACATCCCATTGAAGCCTGTTTGCTGCAGTTCTGTCTGCTGTCTGCTCGCTCGGTTTTTCTTACGTATTCTTCGGATCAGATTCACGATTCGATAAGGAATCGTGCGCCGTTGGCATGGCATCTTCGCCAGCTCGCTGTTGATCTTGATCTCGTCTCGAAGGCTTCGATTTCGGCGTCGATTCCTTCGGCATCTAGGATTTGTGGAAACCCTCCTGGCTTCCGTCCCGGCATCAGTTCTGCAGCTACCGAGAGCTCAATCTGGTGGGCGACGTTCTTGACAATGGCGATGTTAAGTGTGTCGGGGATTCCTGTTAGGTAGTTGTGATAGGTCGGCTCGTCCGGGGCCATAACTATCACCTCGGAGTTTCCTGTGAGGAAGGCGTCCGACTATTGAGGTTCGTCGATCGGCTGCCCCAATCCAGGTGTTTGGCATTGAAGTGGCCTGCCGCGATTTTTGGAATGCTACCATCCATCAGTTCCCGCAGATCAGGTTCGAAAAGTCTGGACGTGTGCTGGGGGCGGTGGTAACACGCAAACAGGCGGAGTGGCCCGTTCGCAGTGCTTACTGCTATCCCAGTGAACTCCAAGTGTTGAAGATCTGAAATACTTGCGCATCTGTACTTCGAGTTTATTAAATAAGCATGGAAGTTATCTACGAAAACTTTGCAATATATGTTGTGCTGTTTGTGTAAACTCACATAAACTGAGTGATTTAGAGTAACATTAATCAAAGAGCCCTTTGGAAGGAAAAACAATAACATTTTACTAGTTTCCACCGTGATTTTTTAAATTTGACATTTGAAAAGCTGTCCAAAATTCAAAAAATTGACTTTATTTGTTATTTTATTTTTACCTAGTTTCAAAGAAAATGCCTTGGTGCATTCTGCTGCAGAGGAGGTAGCGCTAAATACCAAGTTACCACTTTTGTATGTCAGGGAGAATTCACTGTTTGTTGAAAAGCTGTGTTTTTGTCCGTTTTTCATTTTAACATTGACCCGACATTAGGTGTTATAAAAACGTGATCAAAATGAAAATCTCCATCGCATAATATGGAGAGCGTTCTCTCAGGTATACGTTAAGGTTGTTCATTAATACAACATTGAATATTATAAATGTGTTTCAGATGTCTGATGTAATGTGAGTCATAAGAGGATTTTGTAAGGTTATATTGTTACAAAAAAGTACCATCAGATACCGCTTTGGATTACATCCGTAATTGTTCCTTATTGAATCTTTTAAGCGCATTTCAAACAAAAGTCACCTGCTTATTGCTGTCGGGTTGTTTTCTATAAATATTTTACAAATCTATTTTGTTAACATTTTCAACCTCAAATGATATCACTTTTGAAAATTTGGTTGCCCATTTTGTTTTTCAAATTTTACTTCATATTTGAATTTTTTAACACTGAAGATCTATGAATACTGATTTTTGCAAGAGTAACGTTATTTTGACAAAATCGATCCGCCATTTTGAGTCAGCCATTTTTTTTTGCTCGTTTAGTGTTGTTTTGAAATGAACAAATTTCGTAAAACCTGGTATTCACAACTTTATTGATCACAAAGTGAAAATAAGAATTAACAGGAACTACTTTGTGTAATGCCTCAAATTAACGCGGCACCCTTTGTTGTAATCTGAAATAAGGGTGGAAATTGATTAAATCAGTTACTTGATTACAGTTACTCTGAATCGCCCGGTATTATTTGTACATTTTAGAGAATGAAGATAAAGCTGAAGATATAGGAAGGAGAACGACTTCATTGCCAAAAAATCCTCCCGGTTGGTTTCATTGTACGTTAGCAGAGTTGGTTGCAATATCTAAAGTCCGAATGGCTGTTATGATTGCCAACTCTTGAACGAAAACGGAACGATGAGAAGAAGAAGAAAATGTGGGGTTAATCTGGGATGAGGTCAGCAAATTCAAATTTTCGTGAAAATCCTAGCCCTTATAGGTGGATAAATACTAGATAGATGGGAGAAACAGATAACAAACAAAGTGTCAGAGACTCATATTCGAGATAATTTTGGATAATATCAAAGCCTAGCAACAAAGTGAAGATTCCAGGTTACTCCAAATGTTTGTTTTCTGTTTGTTTCCTAGGGCTGTGTCACTTTTCCGAAGAGAACACAGCCCTAGGCTGTAGATCTTTACATTTTGAATACAAAATTGAAAATACGATTTAAATTGAAAAGTCATTATTGTGGTTGTCTCTACTCTATAAATTAATCCTCATTTTATTTACGAACCAATTAGGATTCTTTTATTAAAGAAACTTATTAAACAAGAGATAAATCTTTGCATATCTTCATGAATGGAGTTTCGACAGCCTAGTAAAAAGACGAACCAAATCATTTTGCAATAAACAACACACTTTAAGCCAGTCTCAACCTAGAATAATAGCCCATTCAACAAATCCGCTCAGGAGCTTCCATAAATTCCACATTGGTCAGACTTGTCTTGTCTATGAATTCAACTTTATACTGTTATGGTCTTGTGGAACGAACCTGGTTCGCGGGATCGTAAAATGGTCGCTGCCATACAATCACGCTTTGCATTTCAATATATACCATTCGTGTTATTATAAGTGAATCAGTGCGTTTGGCATACGCATAACGTAGTATACACTCTCGCTCTGACATCCCGTAACTTCCACATTAATATTTATGCAGGTAAAATATCACAGACGTACGTTCACAGATAACGAGACGTGATGTTGAGATAAAATGAGCTTTCGTTGCGCCATTGAGGAGATAAGTTTTTCGTTCCGAGATGACAACAATAAGAAACACGTTGTTCACTTACATAAGTGGATGTACGCGGATAATAAAAGCGTCTAGGATATTATGTTCGCCAAGGATGGATGGGGTTATGCAGGATTTCGTTGTTGCTAGTCCGATATGAGAGATGGAATTTCAGAAAATTAGACTACACATGTTGCAGCCACACAAGAGCCAATTGGCACATAATTCTCCATGAAAAAAATTAATGCTCTTAAAATTTATTTGTGCCACTTACTTAATATAATGTTTACGTCAATATCGTCACCTACCTCATCGCGCGCAATTTTAGTTATATCTGCAACCATAAAACGCTGGAGAACATTCCAAAAATTGGTAAATTATGTAAGATACGACGACGCCGAGGCAAAAACATGTAAATACCACGACTGTTAATTAACCTCAATCATCTCTAATTACTGGAATTAGACGCATACTGCTCATAAAGACATATATGTAGGCATATGCAAATTGCGTAAAATTCTCTCTTTCCGCATAAATATAAGGCGTAAAGTAGGTATTTTGTGGGAAAATGTATGCAAAGAATTTTAGATATTGACGGCATTTCCGCTGTAGATCTCTTGTTGCTTATTTGCAAAGTTAAGTAAGTATAATTAAAATGATATGAGGGAGATAAAGAAAACTGAAACAAAAGATGACAAGATTTATGCTTCCTGAGATAATGCACTCATGATCAAAAACAGCAGAAGGTCCGTTAAACCAAAAAAGAAAGAAATTCATATTAAAAATATAATGAAAATTTAATAAATATCTAAAGAGCTACACAAGAAATGAAATGTAGACCTAGTCGAAAAACAAACAGGAACTATGAAAATAAAAATAAAATTAAAGCTAAAAGTTTTTAATGACAAAATTATAAAGATACCAAAAAGGCAGATTAGATAACATGATTTTTTGCTTCTCTCGCTTCCAACTCATTTAAATAGCTATAGCTATAGCGACGATAGGGTAGGAAAACCGATCGAATGTCGTCATGGAAAACGGCGTCAGGCCATTTCTCTCCCCGCGCTCTCTTCTCCCATGTGTGTGCGAGAAGCTCGTGTCTAAGTAATTTCCGAAACTTTTACTTTTCCGATAAAAAAATTCTTTCACCAATACAAATTTAGAATGGACGTTCAGGGTGGATATTATCTCGTTAAAAGTAAAACTGCTTTTCGTGGAGACCATTTTTGCAAAGTAAGTCGACGAAACAACTGTTGCGAGAATTCGTTTTTTACGTACGCTGCTTTAACGATAGGAGATCTACGAATGATTTGTATAGAAAAATTGTAGAGCTTAGAATCCGCGTCGACGTATATCTATATGGTAATATATTTTTCGTTTCCTATGTGAAAACGAATACAGACTGTGTAAGAAGCCGAATCTCCAAAATCTTCTAATATTATTGTTTTCAACAGAACGTTGTTGGAAGTGCTTAAAGATTTGAAATCAGTGACAGTATTATTGAGTTTAAATATGAGTGACAGTGATGATCAAGCAGCCAATCACTTTATTGATTCCGTCTAATACATCTTCATCACTAACTATTTAATACAGAAATCACAGAAGATACATCAAATAATATTCCGTAACTCAATTGTAAAAAATCTATATTATATTACATTATATTTATTATTCAGGGCATACGTTAAGCTTTATGTGCTGAGCCTGAATTGTTGACCAACGAACTAAGTGAGTCGGTTAAGTCGAGGCGAAGTACATAAAGCGACTTATGCTCTGAATAATATAATACTATTTTATCCGCAAACGTTCACACGACTGAAAGTGAAACTTGTCAAAACGAAGGCAGGAATCGAGCTTATTTCATTATTTTCTGATACAAATGTGACGGTAAATTAAATAAAACAAGGAGGCCTCCCTTGAGACAGCGGATCCCGAGGGGGGCCCCTTGTGACGTGACAGGGACCTACTACGCTAGTCGTTTCATTGACACGAGTCCCACTCACTACTTCGCTAAAGAAAGTTTCACTTTCAATAAATTAGAAAAAAATAATTTAAAATAAGGTAAAAGTGTCATTTTATCTGATTAAGCACATAAAATAACACCTTTTATGAGCCTAATAAGTTAAAGTGACTCTTTTACCTTGTCAATGAAAACACATAAGTTGTCACTTTTGTGACGTTTGCGGATAATAGTATGTAAATGTTTTTTTTTTGGAGCAAAAGTGACGCTTTTCGTGACAAGTCTTTAGGTTTGACAAATACAGACGAGCCACTAAAAGACACTTTTTCCGAATAAAACGCTTGAAACGCCCAAAATCTGACAATTTCTTTGATTTGATGCAACTTGACTGAGCACCAGCGGCGCATAGAGTAATTTGACGGTTACTTTATGAGCCATCAAACGACTTTGTTTGTGATGGCAGAGAAATGGCCATTTGGCTTTATCTTTACCTATTGACGTATACAATGTCACGTTTTTCTGACGTTTGAAGAAAAAGTATATTTATTTCATACTTGTATCTAAAGTTAAATTTTTCGGATTATTTAATATACCAAAAGTGAAACATTAACGTCCTAGTACTTTAAAGAAAAAAATTAAATTCCTAATACTTTAATATTATAGGTCAATCATTTCTTATATTATTCCCGAGATTTCTGTGGCATCAAATTGTGCTTCATGCGATCTGCTTCATCTAGAATATCTTGAAGCACCTCAATTTTATTCATTATAAACTGAATAATTGAATAAAATATCCAAAACAATTCACCGTGACCCAGTTTTTCGTTGTCATTTTTGACAAACGTTTGTTACTATGGGAATGCTAGTTCCCGCAAAATTAATTATTACGAATAATTTGTGCAAGATAAACGCTCAAAATTTCTTTTTATTTTAATCTAGTTCATTAAACTTGCAGTATGAAATAAAACGTTGTATTTACCTCGAACGAAGAAGTGTTTTTAAAGGTACTCACAAGTAATTCCGGCCTCGGCTAGGCGCCTCGGCCGTAAACGACTTGCTCGTACTTTAACTTTCACTTTTCGTTCTAGATAAATAATACACTATTATTTAATTTATTAACGAAACTGTGTTTTTATTTATTTTACTCCATATTTTATATAAACTATTGATTTCAAGAAGTAGATATATACACGACTAATCGAAAACAATTTGAAAACTAACTATGCTTAAGTAGAAAATAATGACACATTAAATATTTATTCATATCTACCTGAACGTCAATTAGGGAACTGTTTAATATGTATCAGTAATTTCTCATATCCCGCTAATCTTTTATATCTGTTGAATTTGTGGTTATGCCTAAACTTTCAGCCAACTGATATGCCATTGTAATTTTTCATATGAGCTCTTATTTTAATTTCAGTTTTTGCTCCCAGTAATGCAGGCGGTCTCAATATTTTCTCTGAAATATCATTGTTCTTCAACCTCCTCCTCAAAGTAGGGGCTAGAATGCCAAAGGTCCTAGAAGCAGCATTCACACCCATTCTGCCACTTTTAACTGCTTCACCAGCATTTGGGTCCATAATCCTCTAGAATTTTAAATAATTATTATATAATGGGTTAACTCTCCCTTAACCTCACTTGTTTTTTTTTTTCAATAACGACGTAATAGAATTTTCACACTCAAATGTGGATATAACCTCTTGAGATCATTTAAATTATAAATTGGAGTAGGCGTTTTTTTTATGCAAGAGCCCAACCTGCAAATTGACTGACAGTTGTGACGTATTTTTCTTTACGTAGCGTGCTCCGGTGCTCTTTTTTTTTTGGAGAGCGGGTTCTGTTACTTACCTTGCTGAAATTTGTTGAGAGAAGTGGGAGGACTGGGCGCCACCACAGTTTTTAAAAAACTGGGGCACCAACTGTGGAAGTGCCCTCAGTCAACATAAAGTTTACAACAAACAAATGGTTTAATTTAATGAAAAATACAAAATATAAAAAAAATTAAAGTTAATATGAGAATTAAATTAAATATGAATTAGATTGAAAATAAATAAAAAAATAAATAAATAAATTTTACACTTAATGTCAAAAAAATATGAAAATAGCGCTATTTTTTACAACTTTAACCTTATATATATATAAAAATAATGATGCTTAAAACAAAATCCTTACTTGAATATTCGTAAATGATAATTATACAGTATATTAAACAACGACGAAGTGAAATTTTTAAATGTAAAAAAAAATGATAAGAAACGACGAATAGGTACTGTAAAAAGACTTATCTGACGAAGGTTCGAGAACGACGACTTCTAAGATGATATGAGAGACCTGGCAGGAACTAATGATGACGAAGGGCTCATGGAGTCACAGATACGCCGAACACGTAGGGCTCTTTCCTCTGGGCCAAAGATACAACTGGTGACGTCACGATATGTGTAGTCGACGGTACTGGTGGCGGGTTTTTGCCCCGGGAGCCTTAATCCCTAACGATTGCGGTTAGTTAAGCAAAAGGCGTTACGAAAACTAATAATTACCTTTGATCACAAAGGGATTTCCTAAACAACGCTGCGACTCAAGCGGATACGGTGTGGCCGACGAAAAATCTCAGGATGGCGAAAAAATAAACGGTAAAACCGGCACTAGGCGGACTCAACGATACTTAAGATTCGGTAGTCATCTCACAGGGATCTTTTAATATCGGGATGTAAACGGTAACCCCAAAATTTATCGCCTCAGTACCTCTTCATTCTCTGATCACCACCTGAATGGCCGTCTTTTCCGTTATCCCCCATTCTCTCATTCCCGTGCCCTATGCATATTGCGTGGCGCGAAACGATCAGTACTTAGATTATTTAATAAAATAGATAGAAATTTTGAATGTAATTTGATGGTATAGCACAGTGTCGCAAGTGTGCTTCCGCTGTATTTTCCGCATGCGTGGGCGCAGTGGTACCGAAGTGTCATGGTGGTTGCTTGTTTACGTTCTAGATGGAATGAACTACGAATGTTTGTTTTTCGCATAAACAGTGAGGAATTAATATCCTAGCGATAATTCAGGTATGTCCGCTTATTACTCGTCAATCAGATGTTAAATTCGCGTTTGTTTTTAGAAGTAGAAAAAGGAAAAGATGAGAGGTTGGAAAGGAAGAAGATAACGTTTCTGCAAGTTCAAGAAGTGAAAGTTTACGGGAAACATTACAGAAATGCTACCGATGGCTGAGAGGAAAATGAAGAACGGTGTGAGAAGAGAAATAGCGAGAAGAAAAAGAGGAAATTGATAAGATTAAACAGATCAATTGCAGACATACAATCTAGAGATGTAAGCCACCTCAGCTAACATTTGGAGAGGCCAAAACGTGTACCTCCAGCCGCCTCACAGCTGGCACCCAAAAAAGATGACTCGAAAAAAAAAGAAATTACAATTAAGATATACTGTTCAAAAAGGTAAGACGTTAAGGTTATAACAAGAGTATTTTTAGCCGCTCTTTTTTTAGTTGTTTGCTACGCTAGATGTTCTGGTAGCGATGTTAAGTCCCGCAAGCATATGTAGAATCCTTAGGCCTTCTACACCAGCCAATAATTATAATAATTAGTTATACCAATTACCACATTACATGTTCATAACATTTTAATGTTACACAGTAAAATTTGATCTTCTATTATTGTTTTTCTTCAAGCCTATCAAAATGTTTATATTTTGGTATTAATCCACTACTTAAAACGATATCATTGTGTTACTAGAACAATAATGAGCTTCATTATTTTGCTAATAAATAAATATGACAGAAATAATCGCTGCCAACATAGAAAGTTGTACTACAAATAGTGCAAGTTACCAAACATTCTGATTGAATTATGAACATCGATGGTAGCTACACCCCTCGGCATCCTGTCACAAGGGTTATATTAATAACGAAACATAGTTTTTCACCATCCCATTCCAAATTTAATCACAAATACAATAAAAGTAAGAAATTTGATTTTCTTGTGATTCTGGAAATAAGGAAAGCCTTGAAACTGGAAAACGGATCTTGTTTAAAGGAACAGAATAACTTCAATAGTCCCATTATCAATTTACTATTTTAATTTTCCGATTTTTTTTTTCTATTCAACATTATTTTCACCTCAAATGCCAACTTTTTACCACTCAAATAAACTTACCAGATTCTCCTTGATGCATTTTTAATTTTTACATTTTATAAAATGTCGTTTTTACTAAATCTTTTAAAAATTGTGTAACCTTTTCAAAACGTCAAATTTAATACTTTCAAAATAACGCCATACATAATTTGATAGTACATTATTATACGATATTATACGAGTTTAACAAGAGACTTCATTGTGTCATGAGTGGGTTTGGGGCACGATGAGCGCAGCGAGAAGAATTTGCTGATGGAAAGTATCATGATCGCGAAAATGTTCAACTACAACCGTAAACATGTGGGAATCTGAATTGGACGCTCTGGATATCGTTCTATCCAGAGCCGCCTACGTGCAAGAAGAGAGTTGCCCTGCGCCTCTCCATACATAGGTACGAACCGTCACTAAAAACTGGTACTTTTGGGAAAAAGAAACACGCACGGCTTCAAGGCTCGGTCAGAACTGAAGTGGATCTCCAAAAAAAAGGGGATGACGCAGTTTTTGTCTATTATTTATGAACTAAACATACGTCGCAAAAAAATCCTTATTTTCATTTCCATAGGCGTGCACAGATTTTATAGCAAAGAATTTTAGCTCGATACAGGGGCGGAGTCGATTAATTTCGATGTCACTCTGTATCAGTATTACCGGATTACGGCGCCAGTGGTAGACGCCCACATATATGATAACCGTACTGCGGCGGGGACAAAGGTCTTACCTGCTAGGGGTGTAGGCGAATTGGGGCGCTGTGTTATCTCAATCCTTTATGCAAATTTGGGTAAAACCCAGTACCGTCTTTCCGATTTTCCAGTGCATTTTTGGAAAATCCAAAATTGCACCCTCTTCTCATTGGTTAGCTTTTTTTGCAACTTCCTTGTAAAGGGACACAGTAATAAACATTGCGATTCATTTCCAAAAGTGAATAAAACAGCAACCGCTTCGTAAAAATGGAGTTTGTTTTAAGTGAAAGAGGTAAAAAATTAATTCTTCTCGATATATATAAATTTTACAAAAAAAAAAGTTACAACCGTGGTGTCAAGTGGTGTTGCACGGTAAAAACGTGCAATGCAAAAATCTGTGTGTGTCAAAATAAAGTGTTACTGAAACGAGAGGATATGCATAATCATCCTGTAAGTCAGCGAGTAAACCGACAAATTGTGTCGAATAGCGTTAAAAGAAAAGCAGCAGAATAAGATATTTGCGAGAGACCTTCGAAGTTATTGCATAAAGAACTAAAAAAATCTGCTTGTGGTAATAACTTGTACATATCAGATATTAATTCCATTAAAAGAAGAATGTATGATTCTAGACGACGAATCCTCCCACGGCTACCCATGAATATAGAAGGAGTTCATGACGCCCTTAACCGAAGAGAAGACTTTTTGTTAGTCAACGATTCCGAGAAGAATTTAATAATATTTTCAACAGAGACGAATTTAAAAGCTATGTGTACGATGCCGACAATATACATATGTGGATGGAACATTTCGATATTGCACCAAATATTTTTGTCAAATGTTCAGTGTTCACGGAATATTAAATGGACACTATGTACCACTTATTTTTTGTCTTCTTAGAAATAAGTGCAGTGTAACATATTTCAACGCGTTTACCGCAATAATTTTAGAATGCACGAAAATTGGACTGATTTTTTCGCCTAAATCGGTATTTTCGAACTTTGAAGTGGCTATCCAACAAGCGCTCCGGTTGGCCATTCGAAATGTAGTACTAAAGGGGTGTAGATTTCATTTAGGCCAATCATGGTGGCGAAAAATTTGCGAGCTTGGACTTTCAATGGAATATCAAGACAATAACTCTGAGAAAGGTATGTTACCTAATTATATAAAGAAGGAATTGTTTTGTGTAATGAATATTTACAATGTCGAAGAGTGTTTTCTTGAGTTTATAGCAATTTTACCGTTGTGCCCAAAAATACAAAGTTTTGCGGACTACTTAGTCGAAAATTATATTGAAGAAGATCCAAATTTCACCCAACTGTGTGGGCTGCCTGCACATCCTCGACGGAGATGACCACAGGCAGAATAAAATTAGTATGTTAAATTTTGTTCAAAAAGCATCTTTCCATGTGAAAACACAATAAGGTATACTGCTATTACACATTAATAAATAAATGTATAATATTTTTCTATGCATTATTGTAGCAATCCCACTGGTTTCCTTTTATAGGGGTGCTTTTTGGCGGCCCACTACCTGCGAAAGCTATAGCGCCGCAGTCCGGCTGTACCCCATCGTCCTGGTGTACCCGACTGCCGCAATACGGTACTGCCCGGAATACTAGAGCATTTGCTGAAAAGTGATAACATCAAATTTTGCAGACGAGTCACTTGAAGATAGATCAAATTAACCGGATCGACAATGAATTAACCGACATATTGTTTCAGACCCATTCCAAGCATTGCACTGCTCTGACTTTCATTTTTTGAGCATTAAAGTCGACTGGGTCTTACAAACTCCATCAGACTAACACCAGACGTCCGGAAGGTTAAATAAGAAATATTGACTAAGTCAAACTTACTAAAATTCGATCGAATGATATTATCGGGAAAGATATTTGGAAAAAGTTCTGGAAGGGGTAAAAAGAAATATGAGAAAGGATTATAAAGAGAAGCGGCAGAAGTATCAGATTATAAGTAAACTAAGGAAATTAAAAATGGAGAAGTAAAGCTGACAAACAGAACACAACACTTTATTTATTATAGATATTTAGATAAAGATAATAAATTTTAATAACATTATTGTGTATTACTTCGAATAATTATGTAGGTAACAAGAAAGAGTATCCACCGCGATCGTCATGTCGATCTTCTTAATCCCAACACCCATGCCAGTCTAGCGTGAAATCATAAAAAAACCATCACTAGATCTAAAACTACTAAGGTACAAGAAGCACACTAATAAGTGAACAGATGTGTTTTTCCTTTTCAAAAGTTAGAATATCCGATTTTCCTCCACTACATTTTTATCCCTCTCTTTTTTGCTGCAATTGGAACATAATCGACAACGCCGTGAAAAACGTTTTTCCAATCTACAACTTAAAATTAAACGTAAAAATTGAAAGCCTCATCATCACCTGCACGCCGATCTTGTAATTAACCGACATCTCATCAGAAAACTTGATACGAAACGGCCTCACTGAATGCACCAGCAGGAGCATATACATTTTTTTGTTCTTCTCGCTCCATTGGTTCCACTCCACTTCGAGTAAACCATTATAAATAGTTTCTGACTAAAAATTAATGGTTCAAACTGCGTTTATCAACAACTTCAACTTACAAGATCTTCAACAAACTGACCAGCTCCAGTTATTGCAAACATGTTAATGACTGTTAGAAGTGCAATTAGACAGACTCGAGGCAACTGATCGGCTGAAAAACCCTGGAATCATACAGTTAGACAGCCTGAAAAAATAACAGCAACACAGTACCAAAAATGCAAAAACAACAACACTGACTAACGAGAGACATCCAGTAAGCTGCATTGGAAAAACCAGCAATTGGATGGGTTCTATTGTCTCACGAACTGATTTTGTGAACAAACAGTGGAACCTGATAAAATGCTTCAGCCTTTTTGAAACTGTTGTGTCCGGAAGGTATCCATCTCTCTGACTGATGCCTTTAAGAAGATGTAAGGGTTTTTCAATACACAAACGGACTAAAGCGTAGAAATGCACCAAGTTAAATGCTGGCACTGTAGTACCCACATAGAATATGGGCAGGATGCACAAGATTTGAAATGTTTTCACAAGACGTTCTAGTGGCAACAAATAAATTTCAAGCAGTTTATGATAGAAAAGAAATTCCTTATCTTTTCTTGTAGGCACTGATAAGGCTACAGCGTTTGTTACTGCTACTACTAACATTGTAAACATTACTAGCGTGGTTACAACAGCAGTGATCTTAGTTGTTCTAGTTGGTTTATCCATCTTGTCAAACAACTGAAATCTTTGTAGGAAATCCTCAGAAGCCTTTGTTGTATGTTTGCCCTAGCAGCAAAGTCAGTAATATTAATTTGACACCATTTAAATATATTTTGATGGATTTGAACGAATAGAAATCTACAACTAGGAATTTCCATATCTTCATATGTGTATTTACTGCAAATGAATAAAAACCATGTTTATGTAGGTAAGCCTGAAATTTACTCACCGTTGACTGTGAAATTGCACATGATTTACTGAGGTATTGATATCGAAACAATCCCATTTATCGATGCAGCCATCATTGCATATTTAATATGTCTTTGCATTTACTTAAATATAACTAGTTTCTAAGCTCTTGTCGTTTAACCGTAATTTGTGAATTTACAATAGTTTGTGTGTGTACTTAAGGTTGTCATTTACCAGCGATAGAGCCTATACCAAATGCACGGGAAACATGTCACCATTTCATTGAATTTTACGGGTTTATTTTTGATTATTTGACTATGCGGTTATGAAAAATCGATAAAGGACATCTTAATTTAGGGTAAGACGGTATTACAAAGCCGATATTAGCATTTGTTTATTCATAAAAAAATGACAAAGTTGCTTCATTTTCAGGAGTATAAATAAATGTCTTTGGAATTTTATTCCTGAAAAACAACGCAAAATTCGTAAATTTCAAATAGACGTTACCCTGTAGCAAGAATTAAACTTTCGTTAGAAAAAAACTCACGTGCCTTAGCATTGTTGTTCGTCTATAAAATTCAATAATGTTTGTCGGGAAAATTATTTCTGAAGTAAGCTTGAATAATACAGAAAGCTGTATAATTGGGTAGGAACTTGGGTAGAAAATTTTAAATTTAGTGTGGCCTTGGAGCGAAAGATGTCCCATTTTACAGCAGTCAGGATGCAGTCAGGGGAACGGTCAGGTATAAGATAGAACCCATTCATACCATTCAGCCATAAAATCATAAAATTGTGCGGCGAAGACAAAGCTCACAAACACAGCAGGTTTTCTTTATGATGCTTTCCAGCTTCCGGAATACCGATATTCGGAAACTCTCAAAATACGGACCGACCCAAGACCAGTTATAAGTAAAAATACTTTGCAGTATTTATCAAAAAAAGTTGCTTGTATCTGTATAAACGATGAGACCAAGCAAATACAAATAAATAAAAGACATGATTATTGTACATATATATACAAGTAAATTAAAATAAATATCTTAATTATATTGTAAACTGGTTATGTAAATTTTCAGATTCAAAGACAATTAGCAATTTGTCGAAAAAATGTTTGTTTTTTCGTTGTATATTTCGGCGATCAAGATGATTTATTAATTGAAATAATTTATAGAAATGAAATTATTTGGCAAGAAATTAAAAATGTTTTTTTTTAATTGCATAGCAGATGGCATAAAAAAATTGACCTGTCCGAGCGATTTGCTTAAAAACATTACATAACGCAATTAATAACTAATGAATAGGAATGAAATCTGTAACGACTTGTCTCCACACAGAGGATCATCACCCCCCGTTTTAATTGCACACGCCAAGATAGTTTTTATTGCAGCGGACTTGACTTTTATTGAATTTCACGGGTTTAGTTTTGATTATTTGAATATGCGGTTGTGAAAAATCGGGACACGTTATTTCAGGGTAAGACGGTATTACAAACCCCATATCAGCATTTGATTATTCATAAAAAAATGACAAAGTTGCTTCATTTTTAGGAGTATGATTTTAATTTTCCGATAATTTTTTTGTTTTTTTCTCTTCAACATTATTTTAACCTCAAATGCCAACTTTTTTCACTGATAATGATTTCATTATTTATCATCTTTTTACCACTCAAATAAACTTACCAGATTCTCCTTGATGCATTTTTAATTTTTACATTTTATAAAATGATGTTTTTACTAAATCTTTTAAAAATTGTGTAACCTTTTCAAAACGTCAAATTTAATACTTTCAAAATAACGTCATACATAATTTGATAGTACATTATTATACGATATTATACGAGTTTAACAAGAGGCTTCATTGTGACATGAGTGGGTTTGGGGCACGATGAGCGCAGCGAGAAGAATTTGCTGATGGAAAGTATCATGATCGCGAAAATGTTCAACTACGGCCGCAAACATGTGGGAATCTGAATTGGACGTTCTGGATATTGTTCTATCCAGAGCCGCCTACGTGCAAGAAGAGAGTTGCCCTGCGCCTCTCCATACATAGGTACGAGCACCGTCACTAAAATTAGCTATTTCGACAACCACTGGTACTTTTGGGAAAAGAAAACACGCACGGTTTGAAGGCTCGGTCAGAACTGAAGTGGATCTCCAAAAAAAAAAGGGGGGGGATGACGCAGTTTTTGTCTATTATTTATGAACTACTATTTTCATTTTCATAGGCGTGCACAGATTTCATAGCAAAGAATTTTAGCTCGATACAGGGGCAGAGTCGATTAATTTCGATGTCACTCTGTATCTGTATTACCGGATTACGGCGCCAGTTGTAGACGCCCACATATATGATAACCGTACTGCGGCGGGGACAAGGGTCTTACCTGCTAGGGGTGTAGGCGAATTGCGGAAAATACAAAATTGCACCCTCTTCTCATTGGTTAGCATCTTTTGCAACTTCCTTATAAAGGGACACAGTAATAAACATTGCGATTCATTTCCGAAAGTGAATAAAACAACAACCACTTCGTGAATATGGAGTTTGTTTTAAGGGGGAACGCCAGCAATTCGACCAACTATTGGCGACAAAGAGACATCGCTTAGACAGGAATGGAGTTTCTCACGTAGGGCAAACGCCATCTGATCCGCAATAGACAGTCTTCACAACAGCCACTCGTGTATTATGCCGAGTATTGCCGAGCGCTTTTAAGATTACTTCATTACACTTTACAGCATGTAGTGGTCAATTTTACCACTGCCGTGGGTACCTGCTTGGGTAAGCAGGCTAATAGGGATCGAAAATAGTCCTAACTGATCAAGCCATAACTTTCTAACGTAATTCTTTTTTGTTTTGTTTCCTGGAAAATTTTTCAATAATAATAACACGAGAGGTGAAAATTTTGCCGACAGTAATTTTTGCGATTCCGATACGAGTTTCTGTTGCGACAAAAATAATAACGAGTGCTTGCACGAGTCATTACTTTCTCAAGCAACAGAAACGAGTCAATCTGAAGAGCAAAAATTGACGGCAATATTTAGACCTAGAGTTCTATTTGGCTTGACAATTTAACTTGTAAATTGTAATGTTAAGCTTCTGGAATTAAGCTTCTACAAAAGTTGTCACTAAAATAATTGTCCTATTGATAGTTGTTTATCTTGAAATTTAATTATCTCATTGATGGTTCACAAAAACACAAGTTAAATTGTCAGTTATTGTCAAAATTTACCGATTGTTACGAGAGTTCGCCTAGCAATTTTGCGAAAGACATTGTCATAAAAATCACGAAACGCAGTTGAGCAATGTCATGAGCAAAATTGTAGAACTCGAGTCCACAATTGGTAAATTTTTCCAGCGAAATCTCAACTCGAATTATATTCCTCAGACTATTTCACGAAAACGCCCAAATTATTGATAATGTGGTGGAAGGTGACAAGTAATTGAGGTATTTGACATGCAGTATGCTGCCACAGTGATTGCAGCAATTGTTATTTTTTCGTTGAAAAATGAGGTACGTTGTGTAATAGCGACTGTTCATTGGTCCGTAACCCCCGATAACATTTTGACAAGTTGATTTTTTCAATTTAAATTTTGATTCCATTGTTGAATGATCACATATGATTGGTTAAAATATATATGAGTGAAATAGTCAATTTAATTTTGATTCTATTGTTGAATCATCTTCGCCCTGATGATGCGGAAATGCCAACATTGTTGGCGAACCGTGCGTTGGCAGTTGTAATAAAATTGTTTTTGGTGTTTTAGGGAAAAACTGATTAAAAGTACTGACCTAGCATCTCAATAAAGGGTAGTTATCACCAGTAACAAAATATAAAATTTATTTTTGAAATTACATTCTTAAATTGTTACATTGAAGTGTATATATGCCAAAATAATTTTTAAGCGCGTTATTCATGTGTAAACACAATTCAAAAACATTAAAAATGTGAACTAACACTTTTGATGAAATATTATTCCCCATCATTCCGGTTCCGTAGACAGTAATGACATTACAATTATTGATCGTATAAGGTCTGCATAACAAACAAATGCAGAAACATAATTATTATTATAAAGAAAAAGAAGACCAAAGACTTATTTATACACCCGCAGCTGCCTATTGGAGCGAAAAGTCTCGAATAGGCAATTTTTCCGTCTTTTGGGGATTAACGATTTCTGCCAACAAACAGTATAAATAAAATTCGGAAAGTGGACGTTCCATCTGGTTTTCCCAAAAATTATCGTCTCTACATTTTTTCAAATTCGAGTCCACGAGTTGTCCAAATAATGAATTTTTCGGACGGACAGCGAAGTCGATCGGTAGGTTCTTAGAATTATTTTGTCTCTCGCTTTCTCCAACGAGTGGACTGAGATAGACGTACCGACCCCGCCAGGTTCGGTAGAAGAAGTGATTTCCTTTGGTAGCGCCTGGAAGTTAGGCAATTGCATTCATATTTTTCGCAAATAGACGCTCGGGAACGTATTCCTCATTACTTGAGTATTTTTTATTTTGAGATGTACAGGGTATCAATTCAAAGTTAAAGAGTGTGTTAATGTCGCTACGTAGTTTTTTTTGTTTTAACTATTATTGTTTCGGAGTAATTCTCCGAGAAAAATTGTCCATTTTTAACTCGAATTTAGATTGATTTAAAAAAAAACAATTGCAAATATCTCTGCATAGCGATCTACTTTGTTTCTTTCTCCTTATTACTTTTAAAACCGCATGTAAATATGTATCTTAATTGATCTTCAGTACGGTATAACGTAAACGCCGTCGAATCTCAATTCTACCGATCATGGCGTTCCCCCTTAAGTGAAAGAGGTAAAGAATTAATTCTTCTCGATATGTATAAATTTTACAAAAAAAAAGTTACAACCAGTGATGTCAAGTGGTGTTGCACGGTAAAAACGTGCAATGCAAAAATCTATGTGTGTCAAAATAAAGTGTTCCTGAAACGAGAGGATATGCATAATCATCCTGTAAGTCAGCGAGTAAACCGACAAATTGTGTCAAATAGCGTTAAAAGAAAAGCAGCAGAATAAGATATTTGCGAGAGACCTTCGAATTTATTGCATAAAGAACTAAAAAAATCTGCTTGTGGTAATAACTTGTACATATCAGATGTTAATTCCATTAGAAGAAGAATGTTTGATACTAGACGACGAATCCTCCCACGGCTACCCATGAATATAGAACGAGTTCATGACGCCCTTAAACTAATAGACGTGAAAACAAAACCGAGGAGAAGACTTTTTGTTAGTCAACGATTCCGAGAAGAATTTAATAATATTTTCAACAGAGACGAATTTAAAAGCCGACGTGTACGATGCCGACAATATACATATGTGGATGGAACATTTCGATATTGCACCAAATATTTTTGTCAAATGTTTAGTGTTCACGGAATATTAAATGGACACTATGTACCACTAATTTTTTGTCTTCTTAGAAATAAGTGCAGTGTAACATATTTCAACGCGTTTACCGCAATAATTGAAGAATGCACCAAAATTGGACCGATTTTTTCGCCTAAATCGGTATTTTCGAACTTTGAAGTGGCTTTCCAACAAGCGCTCCGGTTGGCTATTCGAAATGTAGTACTAAAGGGGTGTAGATTTCATTTAGGCCAATCATGGTGGCGAAAAATTTGCGGGCTTGGAATTTGAGAAAAATATAGCGCCGCAGTCCGGCTGTACCCCATCGTCCTGGTGTACCCGACTGCCGCAATACGGTACTGCCCGGAATACTAGAGCATTTGCTGAAAAGTGATAACATCAAATTTTGCAGACGAGTCACTTGAAGATAGATCAAATTACCCGGATCGAAAATGAATTAACCGACATATTGTTTCACACCCATTCCAAGCATTGCACTGCTCTGACTTTCATTTTTTGAGCATTAAAGTCAACTGGGTCTAACACCAAACGTCCGGAAGGTTAAATAAGAAATATTGACTAAGTCAAACTTACTAAAATTCGATCGAATGATATTATCGGGAAAGATATTTGGAAAAAGTTCTGGAAGGGGTAAAAAGAAATATGAGAAAGGATTATAAAGAGAAGCGGCAGAAGTATCAGATTATAAGAAAACTAAGGAAATTAAAAATGGAGAAGTATTTAGGATGGATACTGTTATAGCTTAATTATTTAAAGCTGACAAACAGAACACAACACTTTATTTATTATAGATATTTAGATAAAGATAATAAATTTTAATAACATTTTTGTGTATTACTTCGAATAATTATGTAGGTAACAAGAAAAAGTATCCACAGCGATCGTCATGTCGATCTTCTTAATCCCAACACCCATGCCAGTCCAGCGTGAAATCATAAAAAAACATCACTAGATCTAAAACTACTAAGGTACAAGAAGCACACTAATAAGTGAACAGATGTGTTTTTCCTTTTTTAAAAGGTAGAATATCCGATTTTTCTCCACTACATTTTTATCCCTCTCTTTTTTGCTGCAATTGGAACATAATCGACACCGCCGTGAAAAACGTTTTTCCAATCTACAACTTAAAATTAAACGTAAAAATTGAAACCCTTATCATCACCTGCACGCCGAGCTTGTAATTAACCGACATCTCATCAGAAAACTTGATACGAAACGGCCTCACTGAATGCACCAGCAGGAGCAAATACATTTTTTTGTTCTTCTCGCTCCATTGGTTCCACTCCACTTCGAGTAAACCATTATAAATAGTTTCTGACTAAAAATTAATGGTTCAGACTGCGTTTATCAACAACTTCAACTTACAAGATCTTCAACAAACTGACCAGCTCCAGTTATTGCAGACATGTTAATGACTGTTAAAAGTGCAATTAGACAGACTCGAAGTAACTGATCGGCTACAAAACCCTGGAATCATACAGTTAGAGGCAGTCTGAAAAAATAACAGCAACACAGTACTAAAAATGCAAAAACAACAACACTGACTAACGAGAGACATCCAGCAAGCTGCATTGGAAAAACCATCGATTGGATGGGTTCTATTGCCTCACGAACTGATTTTGTGAACAAACAGTGGAACCTGATAAAAAAATGCTTCAGCCTTTTTGAAACTGTTGTGTCCGGAATGTCTTTCTGACTGATGTCTTTAAGAAGATGTAAGGGTTTTTCTATACACAAACGGACTAAAGCGTAGAAATGCAGCAAGTTAAATGCAGGAACTGTAGTACCCAAATAGAATATGGGCAGTATGCACAAGATTTCAAATGTTTTCACAAGACGTTCTAGTGGCAACAAATAAATTCCAAGCAGTTTATGATAGAAAAGCAATTCCTTATCATTTCTTGTAGGCACCGATAAGGCTACAGCGTTTGTTAGTGCTACTACTAATATTGTAAACATTACTAGTGTGGTTACAACAGCAGTGATCTTAGTTGTTCTAGTTGGTTTATCCATCTTGTCAAACAACTGGAATCTTTGTAGGAAATCCTCAGAAGCGTTTGTTATCAGTGGTTGACACAACATGATGATTGTAGCCTGTAATTAAGTGTAAATTTATTATGGTTTTGATTTTATAGATACGTACATATAGAGATAAAAAGAAATGTGGTCCGTAGTGAAGAAAATGTTCCAGTTCAAATATGCTTAAGAACTCGTATGTTTGCCCTAGCAGCAAAGTCAGTAATATTAATTTGACACCATTTAAATATATTTTGATGGATTTGAACGTATAGAAATCTACAACTAGGAATTTCCATATCTTCATATGTGTGTTTACTGCAAATGAATAAAAACCATGTTTATGTAGGTAAGCCTGAAATTTACTCACCGTTGACTGTGAAATTGCACATGATTCACTGAGGTATTGATATCGAAACAATCCCATTTATCGATGCAGCCATCATTGCATATTTAATATGTCTTTGCATTTACTTAAATATATCTAATTTCTAAGCTCTTGTCGTTTAACCGTAATTTCTGAATTTATAATAGTTTGTGTGTGTACTTAAGGTTGTCATTTACCAGCGATAGAGCCTATACCAAATGCACGGGAAACATGTCACCATTTCATTGAATTTTACGGGTTTATTTTTGATTATTTGACTATGCGTTTATGAAAAATCGATAAAGGACTTCTTAATTTAGGGTAAGACGGTATTACAAAGCCGATATTAGCATTTGTTTATTCATAAAAAAATGACAAAGTTGCTTCATTTTCAGGAGTATAAATAAATGTCTTTGGAATTTTATTCCTGAAAAACAACGCACAATTCGTAAATTTCAAATAGACGTTACCCTGTAGCAAGAATTAAACTTTCGTTAGAAAAAAACTCACGTGCCTTAGCATTGTTGTTCGTCTATAAAATTCAATAATGTTTGTCGGGAAAATAATTTCTGAAGTAAGCTTGAATAATACAGAATGCTGTATAATTGGGTAGGAACTTGGGTAGAAAATTTTAAATTTAGTGTGGCCTTGGAGCGAAAGATGTCGCATTTTACAGCAGTCAGGATGCAGTCAGGGGAACGGTCAGGTATAAGATAGAACCCATTCATACCATTCAGCCATAAAATCAATAAAATTGTGCGGCGAAGACAAAGCCCACAAACACAGCAGGTTTTCTTTATGATGCTTTCCAGCTTCCGGAATACCGATATTCGGAAACTCTCAAAATACGGACCGACCCAAGACCAGTTATAAGTAAAAATACTTTGCAGTATTTATCAAAAAAAGTTGCTTGTATCTGTATAAACGATGAGACCAAGCAAATACAAATAAACAAAAGACATGATTATTGTACATATATATACAAGTAAATTAAAATAAATATCTTAATTATATTGTAAACTGGTTATGTAAATTTTCAGATTCAAAGACAATTAGCAATTTGTCGAAAAAATGTTTGTTTTTTTGTTGTATATTTCGGCGATCAAGATGATTTATTAATTGAAATAATTTATAGAAATGAAATTATTTGGCAAGAAATTAAAAATGTTTTTTTTAATTGCATAGCAGGTGGCATAAAAAAATTGACCTGTCCGAGCGATTTGCTTAAAAACATTACATAACGCAATTAATAACTAATGAATAGGAATGAAATCTGTAACGACTTGTCTCCACACAGAGGATCATCGCCCCCCGGTTTAATTGCACACGCCAAGATAGTTTTTATTGCAGCGGACTTGACTTTTATTGAATTTCACGGGTTTAGTTTTGATTATTTGAATATGCGGTTGTGAAAAATCGGTAAAGGACAGGTTATTTCAGGGTAAGACGGTATTACAAACCCCATATCAGCATTTGATTATTCATAAAAAAATGACAAAGTTGCTTCATTTTTAGGAGTATGATTTTAATTTTCCGATAATTTTTTTGTTTTTTTCTCTTCAACATTATTTTAACCTCAAATGCCAACTTTTTTCACTGATAATGATTTCATTATTTATCATCTTTTTACCACTCAAATAAACTTACCAGATTCTCCTTGATGCATTTTGAATTTTTACATTTTATAAAATGTTGTTTTTACTAAATCTTTTAAAAATTGTGTAACCTTTTCAAAACGTCAAATTTAATACTTTCAAAATAACGTCATACATAATTTGATAGTACATTATTATACGATATTATACGAGTTTAACAAGAGGCTTCATTGTGACATGAGTGGGTTTGGGGCACGATGAGCGCAGCGAGAAGAATTTGCTGATGGAAAGTATCATGATCGCGAAAATGTTCAACTACGGCCGCAAACATGTGGGAATCTGAATTGGACGTTCTGGATATTGTTCTATCCAGAGCCGCCTACGTGCAAGAAGAGAGTTGCCCTGCGCCTCTCCATACATAGGTACGAGCACCGTCACTAAAATTAGCTATTTCGACAACCACTGGTACTTTTGGGAAAAGGAAACACGCACGGTTTGAAGGCTCGGTCAGAACTGAAGTGGATCTCCAAAAAAAAAAAGGGGGGGATGACGCAGTTTTTGTCTATTATTTATGAACTACTATTTTCATTTTCATAGGCGTGCACAGATTTCATAGCAAAGAATTTTAGCTCGATACAGAGGCAGAGTCGATTAATTTCGATGTCACTCTGTATCTGTATTACCGGATTACGGCGCCAGTTGTAGACGCCCACATATAAATAACCGTACTGCGGCGGGGACAAGGGTCTTACCTGCTAGGGGTGTAGGCGAATTGCGGAAAATCCAAAATTGCACCCTCTTCTCATTGGTTAGCATCTTTTGCAACTTCCTTATAAAGGGACACAGTAATAAACATTGCGATTCATTTCCGAAAGTAAATAAAACAACAACCACTTCGTGAATATGGAGTTTGTTTTAAGTGAAAGAGGTAAAGAATTAATTCTTCTCGATATGTATAAATTTTACAAAAAAAAAGTTACAACCAGTGATGTCAAGTGGTGTTGCACGGTAAAAACGTGCAATGCAAAAATCGATGTGTGTCAAAATAAAGTGTTCCTGAAACGAGAGGATATGCATAATGATCCTGTAAGTCAGCGAGTAAACCGACAAATTGTGTCAAATAGCGTTAAAAGAAAAGCAGCAGAATAAGATATTTGCGAGAGACCTTCGAATTTATTGCATAAAGACTAAAAAAAAACTGCTTGTGGTAATAACTTGTACATATCAGATGTTAATTCCATTAGAAGAAGAATGTATGATACTAGACGACGAATCCTCCCACGGCTACCCATGAATATAGAACGAGTTCATGACGCCCTTAAACTAATAGACGTGAAAACAAAACCGAGGAGAAGACTTTTTGTTAGTCAACGATTCCGAGAAGAATTTAATAATATTTTCAACAGAGACGAATTTAAAAGCCGACGTGTACGATGCCGACAATATACATATGTGGATGGAACATTTCGATATTGCACCAAATATTTTTGTCAAATGTTTAGTGTTCACGGAATATTAAATGGACACTATGTACCACTAATTTTTTGTCTTCTTAGAAATAAGTGCAGTGTAACATATTTCAACGCGTTTACCGCAATAATTGAAGAATGCACCAAAATTGGACTGATTTTTTCGCCTAAATCGGTATTTTCGAACTTTGAAGTGGCTTTCCAACAAGCGCTCCGGTTGGCTATTCGAAATGTAGTACTAAAGGGGTGTAGATTTCATTTAGGCCAATCATGGTGGCGAAAAATTTGCGAGCTTGGAATTTGAGAAAAATATAGCGCCGCAGTCCGGCTGTACCCCATCGTCCTGGTGTACCCGACTGCCGCAATACGGTACTGCCCGGAATACTAGAGCATTTGCTGAAAAGTGATAACATCAAATTTTGCAGACGAGTCACTTGAAGATAGATCAAATTAACCGGATCGAAAATGAATTAACCGACATATTGTTTCACACCCATTCCAAGCATTGCACTGCTCTGACTTTCATTTTTTGAGCATTAAAGTCAACTGGGTCTAACACCAGACGTCCGGAAGGTTAAATAAGAAATATTGACTAAGTCAAACTTACTAAAATTCGATCGAATGATATTATCGGGAAAGATATTTGGAAAAAGTTCTGGAAGGGGTAAAAAGAAATATGAGAAAGGATTATAAAGAGAAGCGGCAGAAGTATCAGATTATAAGAAAACTAAGGAAATTAAAAATGGAGAAGTATTTAGGATGGATACTGTTATAGCTGAATTATTCAAAGCTGACAAACAGAACACAACACTTTATTTATTATAGATATTTAGATAAAGATAATAAATTTTAATAACATTTTTGTGTATTACTTCGAATAATTATGTAGGTAACAAGAAAGAGTATCCACCGCGATCGTCATGTCGATCTTCTTAATCCCAACACCCATGCCAGTCCAGCGTGAAATCATAAAAAAACATCACTAGATCTAAAACTACTAAGGTACAAGAAGCACACTAATAAGTGAACAGATGTGTTTTTCCTTTTTTAAAAGGTAGAATATCCGATTTTTCTCCACTACATTTTTATCCCTCTCTTTTTTGCTGCAATTGGAACATTATCGACAACGCCGTGAAAAACGTTTTTCCAATCTACAACTTAAAATTAAACGTAAAAATTGAAACCCTTATCATCACCTGCACGCCGAGCTTGTAATTAACCGACATCTCATCAGAAAACTTGATACGAAACGGCCTCACTGAATGCACCAGCAGGAGCAAATACATTTTTTTGTTCTTCTCGCTCCATTGATTCCACTCCACTTCGAGTAAACCATTATAAATAGTTTCTGACTAAAAATTAATGGTTCAGACTGCGTTTATCAACAACTTCAACTTACAAGATCTTCAACAAACTGACCAGCTCCAGTTATTGCAGACATGTTAATGACTGTTAAAAGTGCAATTAGACAGACTCGAAGCAACTGATCGGCTACAAAACCCTGGAATCATACAGTTAGAGGCAGTCTGAAAAAATAACAGCAACACAGTACTAAAAATGCAAAAACAACAACACTGACTAACGAGAGACATCCAGCAAGCTGCATTGGAAAAACCATCGATTGGATGGGTTCTATTGCCTCACGAACTGATTTTGTGAACAAACAGTGGAACCTGATAAAATGCTTCAGCCTTTTTGAAACTGTTGTGTCCGGAATGTCTTTCTGACTGATGTCTTTAAGAAGATGTAAGGGTTTTTCAATACACAAACGGACTAAAGCGTAGAAATGCAGCAAGTTAAATGCAGGAACTGTAGTACCCAAATAGAATATGGGCAGTATGCACAAGATTTCAAATGTTTTCACAAGACTTTCTAGTGGCAACAAATAAATTTCAAGCAGTTTATGATAGAAAAGCAATTCCTTATCATTTCTTGTAGGCACCGATAAGGCTACAGCGTTTGTTAGTGCTACTACTAATATTGTAAACATTACTAGTGTGGTTACAACAGCAGTGATCTTAGTTGTTCTAGTTGGTTTATCCATCTTCTCAAACAACTGGAATCTTTGTAGGAAATCCTCAGAAGCCTTTGTTATCAGTGGTTGACACAACATGATGATTGTAGCCTGTAATTAAGTGTAAATTTATTATGGTTTTGATTTTATAGATACGTACATATAGAGATAAAAAGAAATGTGGTCCGTAGTGAAGAAAATGTTCCAGTTCAAATATGCTTAAGAACTCGTATGTTTGCCCTAGCAGCAAAGTCAATAATATTAATTTGACACCATTTAAATATATTTTGATGGATTTGAATGTATAGAAATCTACAACTAGGAATTTCCATATCTTCATATGTGTGTTTACTGCAAATGAATAAAAACCATGTTTATGTAGGTAAGCCTGAAATTTACTCACCGTTGACTGTGAAATTGCACATGATTCACTGAGGTATTGATATCGAAACAATCCCATTTATCGATGCAGCCATCATTGCATATTTAATATGTCTTTGCATTTACTTAAATATATCTAATTTCTAAGCTCTTGTCGTTTAACCGTAATTTCTGAATTTATAATAGTTTGTGTGTGTACTTAAGGTTGTCATTTACCAGCGATAGAGCCTATACCAAATGCACGGGAAACATGTCACCATTTCATTGAATTTTACGGGTTTATTTTTGATTATTTGACTATGCGTTTATGAAAAATCGATAAAGGACATCTTAATTTAGGGTAAGACGGTATTACAAAGCCGATATTAGCATTTGTTTATTCATAAAAAAATGACAAAGTTGCTTCATTTTCAGGAGTATAAATAAATGTCTTTGGAATTTTATTCCTGAAAAACAACGCAAAATTCGTAAATTTCAAATAGACGTTACCCTGTAGCAAGAATTAAACTTTCGTTAGAAAAAAACTCACGTGCCTTAGCATTGTTGTTCGTCTATAAAATTCAATAATGTTTGTCGGGAAAATAATTTCTGAAGTAAGCTTGAATAATACAGAATGCTGTATAATTGGGTAGGAACTTGGGTAGAAAATTTTAAATTTAGTGTGGCCTTGGAGCGAAAGATGTCGCATTTTACAGCAGTCAGGATGCAGTCAGGGGAACGGTCAGGTATAAGATAGAACCCATTCATACCATTCAGCCATAAAATCATAAAATTGTGCGGCGAAGACAAAGCCCACAAGCACAGCAGGTTTTCTTTATGATGCTTTCCAGCTTCCGGAATACCGATATTCGGAAACTCTCAAAATACGGACCGACCCAAGACCAGTTATAAGTAAAAATACTTTGCAGTATTTATCAAAAAAAGTTACTTGTATCTGTATAAACGATGAGACCAAGCAAATACAAATAAACAAAAGACATGATTATTGTACATATATATACAAGTAAATTAAAATAAATATCTTAATTATATTGTAAACTGGTTATGTAAATTTTCAGATTCAAAGACAATTAGCAATTTGTCGAAAAAATGTTTGTTTTTTCGTTGTATATTTCGGCGATCAAGATGATTTATTAATTGAAATAATTTATAGAAATGAAATTATTTGGCAAGAAATTAAAAATGTTTTTTTTTTAATTGCATAGCAGGTGGCATAAAAAAATTGACCTGTCCGAGCGATTTGCTTAAAAACATTACATAACGCAATTAATAACTAATGAATAGGAATGAAATCTGTAACGACTTGTCTCCACACAGAGGATCATCGCCCCCCGGTTTAATTGCACACGCCAAGATAGTTTTTATTGCAGCGGACTTGACAAAGTTGCTTCATTTTTAGGAGTATGATGAATGAATTTTGTTTCCTTATATTTTAAAAGCAATTTAAAATAAAGAAGAATTAAGAGTTGATAAAGAAAGGGAACGGAGAAAAAAAAGAAGAAAAAAATTAACTTAAAAAAAGGGTTACGGAATAATAAACAATTAAAATGGAACAAAGTGAAAAGGAATAGAAAAATTATAAAGGTATCTTACAGATAATTAGGAATAAAAATTATGATAATAAGGTTAACTACGTGAACGTATCAATTTTTTAGGTCACCATTTAGGGAGGAAAAAAGTCTACCAAAACAAAAAAAAATGTGGTTGTCATTTAAAAAAATTGATCATGACGTCATAGAATAAAAACCAACAACCATTTTGTATTGCATAGATTTTATGGCATTTAATTTTGGTTTTTATATAGATTTTATAGCATTTAATTTTTGTTTTTATATAGATTTTATAGTATTTAATTTTTGTTTAATCACTTAAAATTGTAAAATAATTAACTTTAAAAAAAAGAAACCGACTTCAAAAAACCCAAAGTAATAAATTAACTAAAAAGTAAAAAATTAAAATGTTCAATTTCAGAGTTATTTGTTGTTCCACTTAATGTAATTATTTATTGTTCCGTTTAATGAAATTCAGAAATTATTGTTTATTATCTAATTATTAATTGTTTTATAATTTTGAAGTCGGTGCCATAAAAACATAAAACAAATTATATACCTTCCTACAATAACAAATTAGTTACTACGAATAAAATTATAAAAACAATTCATAATACGTTACATAATAAATAATGATTATTTATTTATTTCAAACCTAACAATAATTTATTCATCTGTCGGTATATCCAACCTAAACCATGCAAAATTGGGACATACTACGAATATATATCTTTTACCTAATATATGAAATGAGTTCTGAAAAGTTTAATTCCGTAATCATAATCGTGAATTAAGAAGTCTGAAATTATCAGAGAATTATAACTTTAAAATGTATAATTTTATGTTTTACTTGGTACCAACTTCAAAATTATAAAACAATTCATAATTAGATAATAAACAATAATTTCTGAATTTCATTAAACGGAACAATAAATAATTACATTAAGCGGAACAACAAATAACTCTGAATTAAAATTTAAATATATCTAAGTCGAACTCCACAAACTTTAATCAGCGTAAAATTACTAATGGTACATGTTTCGGCAGAACACTTCTGCCATCATCAGCCCTAATTTAACAAGAGATTAATGATACAATTGATGAATTACAAGAGGGTTTCTTACCTTAAAGAATATAAAAAATATAAAAAATTATGACATTGAATAACTCTGAAATTGAACATTTTTATTTTTTACTTTTTAGTTAACTTTGGGTTTTTTGAAGTCGTTTCTTTTTTTTTAATTAATTATTGTGCGAAAGATGTTTTTTTTTTTAATTAATCAATTAATTATTTTTTAAATGGCCGTAGCGTACGTGTTAAAAACATTACATAACGCAATTAATTAATAATTAATTGTTTTAAAGTCTAGCATTACACAGTGACAATACCACAGTATTGTATTGTCACTTATCAATAACAAACGACAACACTGAATCCACATTGAATTTTTGTCGAAATTATATTCTCAGAATATTACTTCTATATTTTTATAATACATTTCTTTACGCCACCATAAATATTGCTATTTTATATTTATCATAATTTCTTTATTCAATAAATAGTACACACCAAGCGAGAAAGGATTCGCTCAACAACGTTTAAAATAAATGAGGTATTTATTACTTAGTTTTATTAAGGGTAGAAGCAAGCAATAGGTTGGACCCTATTGTAAAGAGATATGGTCACTCAGGTCAATATTCAACGTACGGAATAACACAGAAAATAATCTTTGGTTAACTGGGTATTTTCTTGGTCCCTAAAAGCAACAGGTCACTGTAATATCACAAAGCAGATCTCACCGAGACACTTTAGTTCAACTATTCTACACCAGGTTACAGCATCTCACGACGAATGTACAAAATTTTATCTCACTTCAACATCGGAAGAAATTTGTCTCTCACTAAATGACAACCTTAAAACTTACCTTGTTCGATTGCATTCAGCTACTCAAGAAATAAGTATGTAAGTATAAACGTGAACGAAAAATTTTATTTTAGACGTTGAAACCAAACGACGTTTTGGTGTAAGTAAAGAGCGCGATCAGCGGCGACTGGGGGGGGGGGCTACCCCCTACCGTTTCGGATATCGCTCTCCGAATTCCAAAATTGTAAAGAAAGTAAACTACCTTGACTTTCTATATTGTTGCACCACTTGGAAGGAGATAAGCTAGAGGTCTAAAATTTAGAAGATATAGGTTTCACAAAAAGATACAACTGATAACGTTTTGAAGTCAAAAGAAAAATATTACATAATAAAAAAAAAAAATAATGTGTTATGTCGCTGCGCGCCCTACTACTCCTCGCGAATTAAAAGTTGGGTCTAAGGAATTTAACTGAAACCAATATTTATGTAAAGCAAATGACATGTAAATGTGACGAGCGTTTACTAATTGAGCGGTCGCTTCATTTACACAGGGTTCGAATTAAAATATAGACGCCCTATAAAGTTTTCGATATCTTCCAGCGGCGTTATATGCAATAATTCACATGTGTTACAATTTTCGCGCACGCCCACTTCTTCTATATCGCCTTACAGTCATTCGGTGCAGTTTAAACATAGACGTCGCGTCGTAAAAATGAACCACCGAAGGGGTGAAACAATTAGAAGCGGAGCGCGGGAAATTCTTGCTCGTGTTGTGGAATGCTACCAGGAGGAAGCTAGAAATAATGCGTTTAGATTTTCACCGCAAGCTCCAACAAAACGAGCAGCTTTTTATACTAGATAATACTTTTATGTGCGCCCATGAGTAGTGACGTGTTCACGTATTTCCCTCCCCTGCCGCTCCGCCCAACTCTAATTTCACGTACAGTACAAGTCTCTACGTCGTGTGGCATGCTTCTCATTACATCATCAATCTGTTGCTGTGGGATCTCATTCCATATTAGTCTTAACTGCTGTTCAAGGTCTCGCAGAGTGTCAGAAGGCTGAGGTAAAGAACTTAAACGTAGACCCCTTGAATTCCACACATGTTTGATGGGGGACTAATCGGGAAATCGTGCAGCCTCTTCCAGGGATCTTAAAGTCATATTCGCAACATGCGGTCAAGCATTATTGTGTTGGAATATGGTACCAGGAAGAGTGTCTAAGAACTCAAACAATATGCACTCAAGAATCTCATCAATATATCGAGCAGCTTTTAATGCTCCCCGAACAAACACTAAAGGAGACCAAGTCCCAACTGTGATGGCACTCCAAACCATTACGCCTGGAGTTAGGCCTCTATAACCTCTTAAAGCAAACTCCATATTAGGCCTCTCTCCGCGAAACCGGCATACTCGAACCCTGCCATGGTGGCACCGTAAACAAAAGCGGGACTCATCGCTGGAAACCATACTATCCCATTCCTCAGCCCAATTTGCTAGTTCTTGGCAGTAGCGAAGTCTAACGGTTCGTTGAGCGGCAGTTTGTTATTTGGCGTATAAGCATACAACCCAAAAGCTCGTATCTTCTTCTGTGAAGAGCTCTCCTGCAATCGGTCCTTATGGAAGCCGGGGGCTGAAATCTGTCTCTGGTTGCCATCTGTCGAAAATGACGAGCTTCACGATCATTTGAAACACGTGGACGCCCAGCTCCTCGACGATGTTGTTGGAGGCCATTTTCTGACCACGCCCGCCAAATTCGTATCACAGTGGATTCCCGAACGTCTACCTCAACTAAGCCAACAATTCGACCTCCTTAGAAAAGGAGTCATTTGCCTATAATTGTTGCGTCTTCGAACTGGAGGCATTTTGTTAACTGGTTGTTGAGAAATATTTGCAGCGACCGTCGCGCCGGCCAGTTGGGAAAAACCAAAGGGTTGTAAAACCTTTACCTGACTGGCATCGCTTACGATCGCAAGCCAGTCAAAACCAAACTTTCATTCATTCAAACGAGTCGAAAACGAACTCTCATTCAATTCAATTCTCATCCAAACAACAATTCAAAATCCAACTCTTATTCAAACAAGTCGAAATTCAACTCTCATTCAACCAACAAGTCAAAATCCAAATCTCATTCAGACAACAACATACTATTCAACAGCCGCAAGGACTTAATTCAATTTAAAATCAGGACACGTTTCTTTATTCAAATTCAGTAGAAACTCAATCCGGGAGAAGAAAAGTTCCACATCAATCTGCAACTATTCGAAATACACAAGTGCATAAGTTCGCTAGTGTTTAAATTCTACAATCTAAATCGACTCGACCTTCAGGCCTCTCTGAATCAAAATCTAGCCCCCAATTCATTACACTGGTAGTGTTAAAATCTTTTTGTGGAACATGAGATACTGTTTTCTTATTTTTAGAAAAAAGACAATATTGATAACTCCCTGATAACTAGCGGATGCTTAAAAGTATTAATAAATTCACATATCATATTGAACGACGTCAAGGAAATTTCAGACCCCTAGTTTATTTCCTTCTAAGCGGTGCAATAATTCAGAAAGTCAGTGTATGACATCTTATATTAAAAAGTCACTGTGGGACTTTGTGGCCCACGGACTTTAAGCCCCGGGCTCCCCCATAATTAAGGGTTTGCACTTCTTAAGCAAAATGGAATTCCTAGACGCTGCCGTTGTCAAATGCTTTGATAGTGCTTAAGTGTGGCAGAGCTCGTCCTCGTCGTGTACTAAATGTTGAAGAGAATATTTTGGATGCTGTTGCAGCTCGACCAAGGACCAGTACTCGTAGAGTTGCACTTGTATGGTGTATCGCATCAAACACTTTGGCGAATTTTAAGAAAATGCAATATCCCTACTATGTGCAACGCGTTCAGTTTTTGCAGCCTGGCGATCATGTTCGAAGACGCACATTTTTCCAATGGATGGCTGACCAAACAGAGCAAAAGTTTTCGTGTTTTAGAAAGGTTTCCCTTGTCGGTTTTACGATTTGTAAACATTACTTATTTTTGGAGCTCTTTTGTCTTGTCAATGAATTCTTTCAAATTTTTACTAAATTGCTGTTTTATAAATTATTGAAAGTGAAACTTTCTTTAGCGAGGTAGTGAATGGGGACGCGTGTGAATGAAACGACTAGCGTAGTAGGTCCCTTTATTAACCCCCCCCCCCTTCGGGTCCGCTGTTTCAAGCTTCCCTCGGGACCCCCTGTCTCAAGGGGGCCCCTCGGGCCCCCTACCTCATGGGTCTTAACCAACTTCAATATGATTCTTTGCCGCTAAATTTTTTTCTTTCATAAAAATATTGTTAATCCATCGTCTTAGCATAATTTTAATGGACATTCAAAATGATAGATTTTTGTAATTTTTTAACGTTTAAATAATTCTTGAGATGAAAGCTTGAAAAATGTTTAAGAATAATCCGAAACGTCGCTTTAATACTATAATGTACTATTTTCTTCAAACGTCAGAAAAGCGTGACATTATATTATACGCCATTAGGTAATGACAAATGGCCATTTCATTGTAATGAGAGACAATGTCGTTCAGCGACTCCTAAAGTCAGCTGACGGAACTTGAAATTACTTTTTGCGCCGGTGATGCTCAGTCAAATGAAAGAAATGACTTTGGGCGTTTAAAGAAAAAATAACATGTTTTATTCGGAGAAAAGTTGCTTTTCGTGGAGCGTCTATTTTTGCTACGAAAAGCCTCATTTTGCTCCTCATAAAACAATCTACTATTGTTTGTTACAAAGTTATAAACTTCAAGAGTTCGTCTTTCCCTGTTCCCCCAAATATTTTTCTGATTACAGGATTTCTTCTGCAGTTCTTCTCTTTTAATTTTGTTTCGTCTTTTTTGGACCATTTTTTTCTTCTCTTTGTTCCTCCTTTAGAAGTTTTTCGAAGTATTTTTGCCACTTATTAACTGTTTTTATTTGTAATTGTCTCTGTTTTAGTTTGTCATAAATCACTATATGGAGCATTGTTTAATCTTTAACTTGTCTTTGTTTTATTATAGTATTTTTGTTTTCACTTCACTATTTTTAAATGATCTGTAATTCTTGATTTCATAGTTTCTAAGTACTTGTACTCTCCTGGAAATGATGAATCAAGTAAGAATAATGTACAGGGTTCTCCTCATGATTTTCTTTTGTCGGGACGTTAATTTTAAGCTGCTGAAAAAAATAGTTCTTTCTATTTTCATTTATTTCTATTTTTATTCAGCCCAAAGATAGTCGTCTTCTTTTTAAACATTTGGTTAATGTTTTCCACTGGTTGACATAACATACAGAAGCGAAAAAAAAAGTGTCTTTTCCAATGTTGCTTTTGACAACATCTCCTTAAGAGTGTTTTTATACTTTGCGTTCGTACTGAGGCTGTTACGATACGTTTTTGCGTGTCATATAATAGACACAAGCGGTGTTATAATAATTCTACTAAAAATAATCCCATAATACTTCGCTGTCAGGTCCAATTGGCTGGTCAACAGCAACAGCTGTCGATGGCAATTGGCATTTCTATTGTTGGCACTTGTTTGGGGGGTGGCTTCACGTGCTTTTGGACACGCGATTTTGTTGGATCATTCTGCCTGGTGGTGGTCAAGCTGGTAACACAAACAAGTGCACTGATGGCGCTTGCCGAACACTGTGATGCCACTATAATTGTGATGCCGTGGGTCAGGAAATGGTTGAGGGTGTTTGTGTCTCCGGTCAGTGATGACGCGGATAAGGATACAGTTTTGACACTGTCTTTAGTATAAGTGCGGAGATAAGAAATTTGTAAAAATTATCGACTACTCTAATTGACTTGACAGTGATCTGCGTCGATTCATCGTTCATTTTGGAACCGAAAACAGGAACTGTAATCGTCTGGGTGTTCGAAAATGGAAATTACTAGTGATATTCTTTCAACATACAGTTTTGACATTGTCTTTAGTATAAATTCGGAGATAAGAAATTTTTTAAAATTATCGACTACTCTAATCGACTTGACAGTGATCTGAGTAGATTAGATTTGGTTCATTTTGGACCAAAAACAAGAAGTGCAATCGTCTGGGTGTTCGAAAATGGAACTCACAAGTGATATTTGTCTTTAATATAAATGCGGAGATATGTGTTTTTTTTTAATTATCTGCTACTCTAATCGACTTAACACTGATCTGAGTCGATCCATCGTTCATTTTGGAACCAAAATCAGGAAGTGTCATCGTCTGGGTGTTCGAAAATGGAAACTACAAGTGATGTTCTTTGAACATACAGTTTTGACATTGTCTTTAATATTAATGCGGAGATTTTTTTTTTTTTTAATTATCGGCTACTCTAATCGACCTAACAGTGATCTGAGTCGATTCATAGTTCATTTTGGAACCAAAAGCAGGAAGTGTCATCGTCTGGGTCTTCGAAAATGAAAATTACTAGTGATATTCTTTGAACATACAGTTTTGACATTGTCTTTAGTATAAATTCGGAGATAAGAAATTTTTAAAAATTATCGACTACTCTAATCGACTTGACAGTGATCTGAGTAAATTAGATTTGGTTCATTTTAATTGGAACCAAAAACAAGAAGTGTAATCGTCTGGGTGTTCGAAAATGGAAATTACAAGTGATATTCTTTGAACATACAGTTTTGACATTGTCTTTAGTATAATTGCGGAGATAAGAATTTTTTTTAAAATTATCGGCTACTCTAATCGACTTGACAGTGATCTGCGTCGATTCATCGTTCATTTTTGAACTAAAAGCAGGAAGTGCCATCGTCTGGGTGTTCGAAAATGGAAATTACAAGTGATATTCTTTAAACATACAGTTTTGACATTGTCTTTAATATTAATGCGGAGATTTTTTTTTTTTTTAATTATCGGCTACTCTAATCGACCTAACAGTGATCTGAATCGATTCATCGTTCATTTTGGAACCAAAAGCAGGAAGTGTCATCGTCTGGGTGTTCGAAAATGGAAATTACTAGTGATATTCTTTGAACATACAGTTTTGATATTGTCTTTAGTATAAATTCGGAGATAAGAAATTTTTAAAAATTATCGACCACTCTAATCGACTTGACAGTGATCTGAGTATATTAGATTTGGTTCATTTTAATTGGAACCAAAAACAAGAAGTTTAATCGTCTGGGTGTTCAAAAATGGAAACTACAAGTGATATTCTTTGAACATACAGTTTTGACATTGTCTTTAGTATAAATTCGGAGATAAGAAATTTTTAAAAATTATCGACTACTCTAATCGACTTAACAGTGATCTGAGTCGATTCATTGCTCATTTTGGAACCAAAAACAGGAAGGGTCATCGTCTGGGTGTTCGAAAATGGAAATTACTAGTGATATTCTTCGAACATACAGTTTTGACATTGTCTTTTATATAAATGAGAAGAATTTTTTTTTAATTATCGGCTACTCTAATCGACTTAACAGTGATCTGAGTCCATTCATCGTTCATTTTGGAACCAAAATCAGGAAGTGTCATCGTCTGGGTGTTCGAAAATGGAAATTACTAGTGATATTCTTTGAACATACAGTTTTGACATTGTCTTTAGTATAAATTCGGAGATAAGAAATTTTTAAAAATTATCGACTACTCTAATCGATTTGACAGTGATCTGAGCAGATTTGATTTGGTTCATTTTGAAAGCAAAAACAAGAAGTGTAATCGTCTGGGTGTTCGAAAATGGAAATTACAAGTGATATTTTTTGAAAATACAGTTTTGACACTTGTTTGTGCGGCGGGATTCGATTCTATTGTGGATTTGTAGATTGAGATTTTCCAGGACCATAAAGATATCGCGTTCGTCAGTGTATACCTCGCGTGACTGAAGGCGGCACATTGCGCATCGTATTTTCGCTAAAGCCCGTAGTTCTGGGGACGTACATAAAAGAACTTAAGAACTCATTTATTGACGTTTCAAATGGCCAACCGCCGCGAAAATCCCTAGATTGTGAAATTTTGTTATTTTCCATAAAAAGTGGCAAAGTAGAAAGAATACTGTAGGATAACTCGTTTATAAGGGATTTTGTCGTACTTACTCTTTTAGCGCACTCCTCGCTACGCTCTTCGTGCCCTAAACCCGTGCGTGCGACAAAATACGTATCATAATATACAATTTTTTTCTGTGTCGGGTATGATAACATCTCTTTAGAAACCGTCTTTTTCAAGGTTGTGTTTTATAACATTCTCTCAGAAAGCATATTTTTCAATGTCGTAATTGACATCATCCCCTTAGAAAGTCTTTTTCAGTGTTGGATTTGACCACATCCTCTTTGAAAGTGTTTTTTTCAATGTCGGGTTTAACAACATGCGTTGATTTTCACGCACGAATGTTTGGAAACGTTGGAGTGTGAACGTGTTGACAATGATTTCTGACCGATTTTATTGATTCTTTTTACGTTTTGTTCAGTATAACTCCAAGATGGTCCCATGTTAATTTCATTGATATTGGACATAATACCCTGTAGAATCGGGAATGGAAAATCTAGAATTTTTGAATATAATTTCGAATATTGAATCTCGAATCTCGAGTCTTGAATCTCAAATATCCAATCTTGAATTTTTGTTGATGGTCTCGATCTTTTTGACATTAATTTCTTAATTTATTTTTTTAGCGTTTCCGTCTTTCATCTTCCTTTTAAACCAGCTGTCGTTTCTTCGTTTGAGAAACGTCTTTACTAGGTCTATCCATCGGTTAAAATAAATTGTAAAATAATTAACTTTTTTAAAAAAAGGAAACCGAGTTCAAAAAACACAAAAGTAACATAACTAAAAAATAGAAAATAAGATTATTCCATTTCATACTTATTCAACCTAAAAGCACCTTTCTTCGAAGGGATGAAAATGGGCTGACCACCTCCTTCGGTTTGCATAATTTATCCTTTCATGCAGCGTGCCGCTGATGGCGCCGGTTACGGTCGAGAATGGGTCGAAATACTGCGAATAGTGCAAACGCCGATGATTCGTTCAAATGTGTCATGCCACCGGGAAAGAACCTCTACGAGCAGTAGCGATGGTTGAATTGAGTGCGAATGCGAACGAACGGTAACATTCGTCAGATGTATTCTCGGTTTAATACCGTAAATAGCTATCTTCAATATTGGGTTTGACCACATCCTCCTTGAAAGTTTGCCATCGCTTGGTTTTCTATTTATATTCCCCTTCTCCATTCTTTGGTGATTTGACCAACCCTGTTGAAGCAAGGCGACTATCCTTGCCCCATCAAAAGCAAAATTGGATAGCCGGGCATTTTTCGACAAACGCAGACAAATCCAAGAGTCCAGTTCCAAGAGCTTTGACGCTACATGTATTATGTCAAGTGTAATCTTTTATGCACACTTTCAGAGACTTAACGTTTCTGGACTACAAAGTTCTGAACTTTTAATTTCTTATGATTATAAAAGAGGTCGTTTTCTTGAGCAGACACCTCAGCGATGCCAAATTCGGCGTCCTGCGACTGCAATTCTTTTCATTTCGTTTGATGGCCCGTGTCGTGGCCTGTTCGCTGGTTGCTTGACTTGCGGAGGAGTGCGTGGCAAATGTGTCCGTCGTTCATAGTGAAATTGGTCCATCCGTCACCAACTGAAAAATAAGATAAACTGGTAAACTGGATACCGTCAAAATCTTGAACCACATTAGAAATTAAAAACTTGAGCCAGCTGAGCCAACAGGGATACAATAAACTCTAGTTTTCAATATTTGTATTTGTATTTTAATTCTGATTTAACATGTAGGTCTATTTTTTACCAAACCTTCCTTCCTAATCGTATCAGCCCTTTTGAGCCCGTCCTAGACCAATTTATTAATTTTAGTTCGTTTTGGTAATCTTTAGAACTTTGTAGCCGCTAAGGATAGCCCTGGATATTTTTAAGTATCAGCGATAAAGGATGTTAAAAGCTAATAAAACCACCAATTTGTGACCACGGTTATTTACCGGTAAAGAAAAATTTCTCCGTCGTAAAAAGCGGATCTTATAATGATACGGTCAATAAAAATAACGCGTCTCAGAAAAAGGCTATCGTTATAATTACAAGGTCCGGAATATTACGCACACGTTTGGAGAAATTTAAATTTATGCACTTGTTTTCCGTACCACCACTCCGTATCATTACGGCTCGCGCGCATAAAAAATAAAAATTCCCGTTGCACAAATTTAATTAATTCGATTTTTTAAATTGCACGCCTTATTACACAACGTGCACTTTCAGAAACATGCAAAATCGCTCAGGAAAGCAATCATGCGAAGAGTTGGAAAAGTGAATTATAATAGACGCGACGATGAACAATGAGGCCTCAAATAAAAGGGAAAGGGAAAAAGGCTGGTTTCTAAACAAGTGTAAAGCGTGGATGGTACGATAATTCATCACGGAACGATTCCTGTAAACGGACCGTTTTGTTGTCCGAGACGCAGGTGTAAACAAACGGCTTTTTCGGGCTGTAATGAACCATAAAGTAACGGAAAACGATAAAAACGGTGGCTAGACAGTCGGGTATTTGAACATACCAAACAAATCAAAGTTTTTTTAGGCGCTCACCCCGTTGTGGGAAAACTCTGATCGTCGGAGATAAAAATCACAGCGTCCAGACGAGGCCTGTTGAATACTAATTTCATGAGAAAGTCGGGATTTTTGGTGGACTTTACGCATAAATTTTGTGCCTATTGCTACAATAGGTACTTAGGTATAAATTACTGAATGGAGAAATTCCGCATTCAATTAGTTTGTGAGAAAATGTGTCTCGTTCTTTTACTTTTATAATAACAGTGTTAAGAAGTTGTATATGCAAATGCTGGTGTGATTTCCGGAGAAATTCTTACCAATGGCATAATTACTGTATTACTGCTGGTAGATAGATACTTGGTGTTGACTATTTGCCCGGAGCGATTCTAGGTATTGTGCCGTCCTTTATCAATTCAATGCCACTATTATTTATTATTAGTCGTGGTAAGTTAGCCCATAGGTTAGTCAATGAGAAGCCAACTGTAACTTGCCATGAGTAGAAGCTAGAAACAATTACAATTACTGCGGTACTCATAAAAGACCACCAACTTCGTAGTTGCAATTTTGTAACGAGACCTTTATTTTTATGCTCTTATCATTTTGAAAAGTCCCAAAAGTTTACTCTTTAGCTTTGGTTTTAGGGGATAAAATGTGGTAATTTTTTTTGTAATCTGAAATAATCATTGAGAAAACTATATTCGTACAGCGAGAACTGAGAATTATCTGGAGCCGCCTAGAAGGATGTAGCCGATATGTTTATTGGAGGATGTTGCAGTCAGGGAAGAGTCCCACCAGCTCAGTCGCAGCACTGTCGGAGTTGAAGTCCGTAATGCCCCGTGATGTGTAAATAAATAGACGAGGCCTATTACGTGATTTGTCAATAGTCTAAATATTGGAATATAAAAAGTCGAAAATAAGTTGTTCATATAGTGTTTAAATAAATAATGAAACTAGTGTCGGTGTGGGATACAAAGATTTGTAAGAAATAAATAAATGGAATAAAGATTAAGAAGAAATAAATTGATATGAAGGTTCGGCACGAATAAAACGTTACTTGAGAAAGAGAGAGCTGAAGCAATGAGAGTATAGAAGAAGAAGAAAATTGGGGCTCCAGAGTTACTCAATTTTCCGAAAATTAGCACACAGCCCGCAACGTTCGCCGTCACGATCGGTCCATCCCGTGAGTCGCCGGTCGCTGTTTCGTTGCTTAGAAGTGGTCGGGCATCCTACGCCCAAATTCAAACCATTAACATCGAGGAAAAAAAATACTTTCCGACATCGCAGCGGGATAATTCTTTGACTGTCGTAATCAGAAAATTAGCGCGCAGCGAATGAGACTATCCCGGAGCCGCTACGACCAGTCCCGGCTAGCGCCCCTTGTCACAGCCGACCACGTTATAAAATGCTTCCTGGTGTTATGCCGGGAAGATTCTGGCATTCTGACTCGCTCCGGTACCCGTTGGAAGGAGGACGCAGTGATAAGACTCTCTCCCTACTACATTGAGACAGCCCGCGCACATCAGCTCACGTAATCGTCTCCCTTCCAACTTCTCTATAAAAGAAGCTCCGCTCTCTTGAAAAGGTCAGGTGAGCCGACATCATGATACAATAACTAGAGAAGTTATGATTTTGCGCATGTCTCCCCTCCACAAACTGCTTTCGTGACGTTGCGCGGCTAAAGTATATCGTGTTAATAAACAAAGGCTATTATTTGATTTTTTCTGTAGAACAACAACCATGATCAGTGCTACCATGAGATGTGCTATATTTAACTGTAATTCTGACAATAAGTCAGTTTTACAAATCTGTTTTTTTTCTTCGTTTTCCTGCTAATGATCAATACATGAAACTTTTGAAAAATTCCTGCAAAAGGTGTGATTCCTTTAATGTTAAAACATCGCGTTTATGCTCCAAACATTTTATGCAAGCAGATTATAAACGTAATTTAAAACATGAATTACTGGGATATTCAAAAAATGAAGCTAGTCTGTCTTCATCTGGAAATGTTCAAATTGATGATATCCCAGACCTTGTTACCAATGAAACTAATTTTAGCGCGAATTTCTTAGCTGCCTTAAAAGAACAGACTATCAAAAACGAGGATTCTGTTCAGCCTGACAATTTAAATTCTGAGCTAAACGAATTAGTTTACGACGGTGAAGGGAAGAGGTTTGAGAAAACCTTCGGACGAATTTATGACAGCAATGGAACAGTTAGAAATAATTTTCCAAAAAATCAATGGGGAGGTCTGCATATATAAAAAAAACTGTTTTTCAGGTCAAAAATGTTTTTCAGAATTCGTCAATTAAACAAAAATTTGATGGAAAGTAAGAAAGAAAAAAGAATTCTTTGATCTATGGGATAATTTTTTCTCTTTATTTTTATTTCTTGCAAACTACAAAACTTTCTTATTTTTCACTAAACATTTGATATCTTTCACCATTCCGATATTTTAACCGTTTTCAGTCATATTCTTCATAAATTCTTCTTTCTACTTTTCGTATTATATCAGTAGCTTAGTCTAACGTAAAAAATATAGCCAACCACAATAAGCTTTTCTAATTACTGTTTATCAATTATTACAATTTGTATTTCTGGAACAGTCACAGAATCATTTTCTTATACCTTCCCATGCATCCGATGGCTGAAAGAACGTCTTCATAGATCATTCGTACATGCAGTAGGCTTTAAACGTCAAAATTCCTCATATAACATGAACATTATATTAAAACAAGAATAAAGCTTCTAAATAACAAATTAATCAAATAGCAAAAACTCACATCAAGGAATATTAAGTCACCGAAACAGCAAAATTTGAAATTAAAAAATTTTAATACCTATTATCAAATTCATAAAATATCAAATTAAAGAAATTAAAATTATTATACTCCAATTTCCCTACTAGCTGTGTCACAACCTATTTCTCTCTACCCTCCCATCCCGCCTCTTTCTCCCTAAATTCTTCTCTTTTCCTTTCTATCTCTCTCTTAATTTCTTAGTTTTTTCTTCATAATTATTTTGTTCAATTATCTCTTATCTGCTTCTGGCGATCTTGCGTTATTTAACTTATTTTAAATATCTTCTCTTCTTCCTCTTCTTGTCTTAATGTTCCTCCCATGACATAGCAAAAATACTGAAGACACTAATTCGACTAAAATAACGACCTAAACAGTGAAAATTTATAAAAAAAGACTAAAATAAAATATAACAAAGCAAAAAGTAAAAATGAGAAATAATATTATGTAATAAATTAAAAATACTTTTTTATATGAACTGGAATATGAAAATCCGGAATTTCAAAATTTTTAGTTTGAATATTTCAAAATCTTGAATCCTTGACTTATCAGTTGCAAAATTTGAAGATTGTGCATCTTTGAAGTCTCCAGTTCTTGAATTTTCACTTTTTGTTTTGAATGGATTAAATCTTGAGTTGCTGAATTCGAAAGTGAAATAAATAGAATCAACCGTTATATTATTATAATTTTGAATCGCTGAATTACTCAATTTTGTATATTTTATCCAACACTTCTTTATTATGAAGTCATAATAATGCCGATTTTGAATGTATTATGATGTACATTTAAAACACTAGTGAACTTATTAACCCATAATTAAACTCTTTTTTAATTATAGCATTATAGCAACCATAATGATGTTTTAAGAATTGTTACAAAATGAGGTGATAAAATTATGTATTAAACTCGTGCCTTAACAGCAAATAAGTCATTCAAGAAAAATTATCCCACTCGACGAAGCTCTCGTGGATAAACGTGTTTTTCTTGACTTATTTGCCTTATAAGACACTTGTATAATAAATAGCTATATTTTTAAAAAATAATTTATGTTACTTATTTTGTAGCATAAAACTTTGTTCCTGTTAACTAGAGAATAAAATTTGTTAAACCCTGTTAAACTGTAATTTTTTCGATGTCATGTTTAATTATAAGAGTTTGGCCTTAAATTTGTTGGTCTGCGGTAAACTACGCCAACAATTTATTTATTTAATTCCTGCTGTTCGAGTTTGCAAGCATGCCAGTGGACATCTCCGCATGACGTCATGCGCGAACTGAACCAAAACACGCACGCTACGAATCATATCTTAGGAGTTATTGTATCCTGAGCCGACCCTCGCTGGGATCAGCCCTGGAAGCGAAAGTGACCAGCCCGAGCAATGAGACAGCAAGGTAGGAGCTCCAGACGTCCACCTCACTTCCCGGAACCGAAGCCGTCACAGGCCATCGCAACCAAAGCGTCCCGACGCCACTGGTCGCACGGAAGGGTGATCTGGGCCAACAGGGGGATTCGGCTTCCCGGATGTTCCCAGACTGATCTTATCTGCCGGAACCCAGACCGTACCATACTGGATCCTAACCTCCAAGGCCGCTGCATTACCCAACAAGACGGATACATATATTCAGGCGGAAGACGGACGAGCGTAATGTGAATAACTGAGAGAATCGATAACTTTTTATATAGTGTAAATATCCGGGTAAACAACTACTGTAAATAGTGTAAATATAAGAAAGACCATCGACCATCAAGACCCCGTGAACTATTTATTTCCTCTCCCGCCAAACTTGACAGCTGACCCAAGGATTTTCATACTCCGGTGTAGCAACCCGCGGTCCCGTGGAGCATACCACGTAAAAAAACTGGCGCTCGAGGCAACCCTTCCGAAGTAAGCGTCGCACCAGAAAAGGCTCAAAAAAGCCGGAGGACCTGGAAAAAGGCAGGATAACGGTGCTACGGTGCTGACTGAAATGAGATTCCAATGGAATTAAAATTGGAAAAAGTTTACCTCCAAGAGTTAATCGCGACACTGTGCCCGGAAGATATTGACTACAACAATGCCGCCGCTATTGTCGTTCTCAAGAACGAGAGTTGAACTGGAATTTGGTGGAATGTCCTTATGGACACGTTTGTGAAGCTGCGGGGCTGCGGGACCGGAATGCCGCGTGAGGTGTAGTTAAATAGAGGAGGCCGTTTACGTGATTTGTAAATAGTGTAAATAATGTTAAGATTGTAATATAAGAAGTCAAAAATAAATTGTACATAGTGTTTAAAAACGGAGCCCAGAAACGCAACAATATAGTGCCTCGACAACTTAAGTTTTGAGTTACGGATTTACTTGGAAGAGAATAATATAAAGAAATACTCAATGAAAAAGGAATATGAAATCTATAGTCCGTAGAATCTCTAATCTAATTAACTAAGTAAAATTAATCTGAATTTTGTAATATGGAATCTGCAAATTGAAAACTAGAATCTGTAATGCAGAATATCACATCTGAAAGTATCTCAAATCTAAAACTTATAATACCCTAAATCTGCAATTTGCTATCTAAATATCTGAGACTGAAATGTAGAATCTGCAAACCGAAATCTTTAATATGAACTTCGAAATTTAGAATATGACATCCACAACCCGCAATTGGTAATCTCCATTCTGAAATCTGGTTCTGAAATCTGAAACTTCAAATCGAAACTCGACAATCTGGAATGTGAAATGTCGAATCTTATATCTGAACTGTTGCCCGAAATCTCGAATCTGAAATCTGTATTTCTAATTTTAAAATACGAAATCCGAACTGGAATGTGGAAACCTGAAATTTGAAATTGGAAATATGTAACCTAGAATTTGCAATCTGGAATGTGAAATATGGAATCTATTATTAAAAATCTGAAACGTGAAATATAGGATTTGTAATTAAAAAATCTAATCTAAAATATAAAACTGAATTCTAATTTTGAAAGTGGAAATCTACACATTGGAATGTGGAATCTAGAATGTGAAATCTGGAATCTAATATTTGAAGACTAAAGCGTGGAAAATCTGTAGTCTACAATCCGAAATCTAGAATGTTACATCTATAACCCGCAATTTAGAATTGAAAACCTCAAATATATATTAATTCTAAATCTAAAATCTAAGACTTGTAAGAAAATTTCAATAAGGAAACCTAAATTCTGCATTCTGAAGCTGAACTCTAATACCCAAAATCTGAAGTTAGAATCGTGAAATCTAGAATATGTAATCTGAAATTGTAAACTGAAATCTAAAATATGAAATTCGAAAATGGAAATCTACAATGTGTAATACAAGATCTGGAATCTAATATCTGACGCCGAAAGCATAAAATCTAAAATCAGAAATCTGCCTTTGGAATCGAAAAATTCTAAATCTGGAATGTTATATCTAGGCCATAACCCGCAATTTGGAATTTGAAACCCGAAATCTGAATTCTGACTGAAATCTAAAACCCGAAATTGGAAATTTCTTATTTAAAATTTGAAATCCACAATGTGAATCTGGAATGAGGATCTAGAATCTGCAATCTACAATCTAAAACTTAAACACCTGCATTTGCAATGTGAAATCTGAAAAATGAAATCTCCAATCTGAATTCGTATTCTAAAATCTAAAATACGAAATCCAAAGTATGAAATAAAACATTTGCATTCTGAATATGAAATCTAAAATATAAAATCCAAAATCTACAATCTAGATTTTGAAGTCAGGGACGTAGACTGCTGCCTGAAACTTCGAATCTGAAATTTGTATCTAATTAGAAAATTTAGAATATAAAACCCACGATCCGCAATCCGAATCTGAAGCTTGAAATTTGCATTCCAAATCTGAAATTGGAAATTTGTAATCTAAAACGTTAAATCTGGAATCTGTATTCTGAAATCTAAAATATCGAATTCATTTGGAATGTGACATCAACAATCCGCATCTTGTAAAATTTAAAATTCGGAAATTTGTGGTCTAGAATATGAAATCTGACATCTAATCAACAATCTAAAACTGCCTAAAGCCTCAAATCTCTAATCTGAAAAAATATCAAACACCAAATTCGAATTCTGAAATATGAACATGAAAGTACAAATCTATAATCTGGAATCTGTAAGAGAAAATCTATAACTTAAACCCTGAAATGCCAGAAACCCTGTATTCTGAAATCTAAAATGTCAAATTTGAAATCCTGAATATGACATCGATAACCCGCATCCTTTGTAAATCTGCATTCTGAATCTGAAATCTACAAGCTGAAAATGTAGATCTGCAATCTGGAATGTGAAATGTGAAAATGTGTAATCAAGAATATGAAATCTCGAATCTGACATGAAGCCTGAAGCCCTATATCTAGAATCTGAAATCTGTATTCTAAAATCTAAAATCCGTAATCTAGAATCTTAATATTTGAAGCCTGAAGCGTGAAATCTAGAAGAATTTGTAATATGAATCTGGAATCGGCAAATTCAAAAGATAAAACTTAAAATTGGAAATCTGCAATCTGAAGTGTGGAATGAAATTGAATGAGAAATCTAAAATCTGCAATCTGGAACTTAAACCTAATTCCGAAATCTAAAATGTGATATCCATAACCTCCAGTCTGGAATATCAAACCTGAAATCTTCATTCAAAATCTAAAACCTGAAAATGAAAATCCGTAAACTGGAATGTGAAATCTGGAATTTAATATTTGAAGCCTAAGTGTGAAATCTAGAATCTGGTAATCTGCAGTCTGGGTGGTGAAATCGGAGATCTGGAGTGTGAATTCTACAATCTAAAATTGTAACCGTACATTCGGAATTCCGAATCTGAAATCTAATTAAAATGCAAAACTGCAATGTGGAATATGAAACTGGAAATAATTAATTTAAAGAAATAATACAAAACTGGAAATACTGACACATCGAGAATAAAAGACAAAATAAAAGTATCGAGACTGTTAATGATTTTTAACATTTGAAGTAAAATGTCCTTTGACAAAATATTTTTTAAAGCCACAAATGAATAAAATGGAAATAATCGTATAAAAGACTTATAAGGAGAAACATCAGGTGAAGGAAAGAAAATGATACAGCCTCTTCATCGTTTCAAAGGTAGAATCTCTTTGAAAGTTTTAGCTGAAATGTCTGACTAAAATGTCATTTACATTTAATTCTGCTTTTTGTGGCAATCTACCTTGCTGTTTTTTACCGACTTCAAAAAAGGAGGAGGTTCTATGTTTTTTTTTTCTTACATTATGTATTATGTTGTATTTGTATCCTCATGAGATAAGACATGTAACCATAACGCAATTGCGCATTTCGCTTTTGCGTAGAATTGTTAACTTCATCGTCAGATAATTTCGACCCTTAATAAATCCATCAGTGCGGTTTTTAAAAAGTTTTATTTGTGTATTATTTTGACTTTTGGTCTTCAAAAGAATTGATTGTTGGTCATAAAGTCACTATGTGTGTATTTATTATTTATGGTTTTGGGTTCAAAATAAAATATTCTAAGAACTCACGTAAGGGGACCCCTTATTTAGCTGAGCACTTTTGAATGATATGTGTTAGATTAGTGTAAAATAAGTACCCTATGCTTTCTGCTGATCAAATCACCGAAATCGAAGCTTCGCTTTAGTTTCGCACCACTGCCAAAGCAAAACTAAATAACCAACCAATCCGCCAAATCCTCTTAGTTCCGTTCAGTATTCTAACCCTGATTTACGGCCGTACTTCCAATTCTTTCGAGCATTTTTCTCGCTTCTTGCAACAATGGCCATGGTGATCCCAAGGTCAAGTGCATAATTATTCCTGCAAGACAGTACAGTTGCTGTTGCTTACGATGCTGGTACGGCCGAGATAAGGGATTACAAATAACGAGCGCACGTACAATAAAGATGCAAAAATTCGTTTCGTTAGAATTACAAACGTAAGAGTCAGTTTATGAAAAGTGGAGTGTCAGCAAGAGGAGAGATGAACCCATCTTATCTGGTTTGACCGGACTATGATATATTCCGTCCGTATATGGCGATGGAGCCTTCGATCTTTTTCCTGCTCGTGGACAAAAACTGACCATCGACTTTATCGCTGGTGGACGGGGGAATTGAACAATCAAAACGTTTTGTTTTTAGCGAAATTCGCACACGCCCATAGATAAATCAGCACAGGATACGGCCTGGGTTTCTTGTGGTTCTGTGTAACAGTCCATGGCGGTGCAATTATCGCTGTGATTGCAAAATATTTTTAGTACAATTACTTCATTTCGTTATTAGTTAATAATAAAATTATAAAGTAGATAGTACCACATTCCTTCGGGATAATGACCGTCGTTGCAACTCTAAAATTAAAACTGGCAGTCTTCACCTGTAATAACTGCTCGGTGTAGGTATGCAAATCGTTTAGTTCCGTTTGGGTTTGATTAGATTTCTTTTTGAAGGTGGCGCGAGATCAGGAAATTATTAGATTTTTTTGAAGCAAATGTTATTTGATGAGATCAATTTTTGTATATTTAGCATAAAGAAATCGAAAAACAATGAAGATTGCCACGGAATACGCAGTAAAATGAAAGAAGTCGTTTTTGGACATTTCTCTGAATCAGATTGTTTTAAGTGTCATTTTGAAGTGGTAGTTTGGATTCATATTCATAAAATCAGGCGTACTAATTAATTATTTTGGAAGATCATCTTTGAAAAGAAGCCTCCCGTTTTTAAAAATTGTCATCGTATAAAAAGACATTTAAAATCATAACATTGCAAGAGCATCTGGGAATCTTGTAAGGGTCTAATTTTGAAAGACATAGACATAAATTAAATTGCATATAAACCAATTTCTGAATTTCCCTTCGGGTTGAAATTTCTGACAACCCCCTCGGTCCGTTACTCGGACGACAGCCTCTCATCCTTCCACATGATGACTCCGTCAATGCAATGGCCTAGCAGTGTGCACAGCCGCAGACACGGAATCCTCATCAGATCTTTTAAGCCTTTTCGTCAAAATTTGTAGACCTATTCTGTAGATATGAATTTTAAGACACAACTGCATGAATTTATCTACAAAATCAATAAAATGACGAATAAACATTGTAAGTACAAAAGATAGCCTGTTGTCTGTTTTTAAGTTCATCGGGGTTCCACAGAAATCACTGGGCGCAGTGTCAGTGATAAAACGATGTGCTTCCTCAGCGGCAGCCGATCAAGCTCTTCATGCTTGTCGTTGAGTTAAAGTGGGTCCGAGGACATAACGGTAATAAGGGGAATTAGGGGGCCAACGAGCTAACTCGACAGGGTGCGACGAGAACACCGGATGGTGCAGAACCGCCCAGACATTGCGCTAGATGGGAAACGACAACAGGCTGCAGACCAAGCAAGACTTTTATCAAAAGTCCTGTCTGCATTTGTCAAGGGTCAGACTCCGCCTTTTGGTGGACACCTGGAGCGGACATTGCTGCCTAAAGAAACACCTCCACGTGATGGGGGTGGTAAACGACCCAACGTATAAGGGTGTTTAGAGGAGGACGAGACTATCGAACATATCCTGCGGGAATATCCGGCTCTCACCTCGACCAGAAAGTCCATACTGGAGGAGACATGGTCCAGCTGGGCGAACTTGAGGTGTCCCTCGCCTGGAACCATCCCAAATTTTTTCGGTGATTTCGGACGGCTGGATGAAAGACCGGAATGAGGGACACGACGGGGTGACACAATGGGCCCGTGGTGTGGTCTAATCTAATCTAAGTTCTTCGTTGGTTTAGTCTTTAGTATTGGTTAATCTTCCAAGTTTCCTTAGTGGTTTTGGTTTTCCAATTTTTATGGTTTCTCAGGTTTTGCGTTTTTCAGGCTCATTGTTTTCTCAGGATTCGTGATTTCTCAATTTCTTTAGTTTGTTAGTGCACCTGCTCTTTCTTTTTCTAATTCTTAAGTTCAACAAGTATTTACGTGTCTATCCCTTTGAGACTCTGAGCATTCCTTCTTCGCTAGATTTCTTTCTCTCTTTTTCTCTCTTTCTCCCTCTTTCTTTCCTCAACATCTATTTTTCTTTACTCCGCCTCGCTATATTCCTCTCTTCTAAGTTTCTGTCTTTACAATAGCCCCCTTCTTTTCCTACATCCATACTTTCTCTTTCTTCAATACATCTGCTTACTTTCTCTCAATCTCTCTTTGTTACATTTAACACATCCATTTACTTCTCTATCTTCTAAATTCCTCCATCTCCTTTCAAACAGTTTTTATTTCGTCAAACTCTCTGCCTCGATTCTCTCATTTTTTAGGTAGTCTCTCTTTTCCTGCAACCTGTGTTACTTTGCTTCATTTGTTCAATCTTGCGTTCCTTGTCTGCTCAATTTATCTTTTTCTATATCTCCTCAATATCTGTCAACTTCGCCTAAATTTCTCTATGTATCTTTTTGTCTCCCAAATTGTTTTTTTTTCCTCAATTTATACTCTCTTATTGACACTTATTGTGTACATGTCTGCTCAATTTCACTCTTCTTGTTTTCTCCGAATCATTTTTTCTTTCTCGTTAGTTTCCGCAAAATTTCAAATCAGTTTTGTCGCAGTCTCTCTCCCAGTCTTCATCAATATCTATTTCTGTTTAATCTCTCTGATATAGCCCCGTTTCTCTCCTACAGATGATTAATGTCTCGCTCTGTCTTCAATCTTTCTGTTCCTTTCCTTAATCTGTCCTTGTCTTTCTGTAATCTCACAACATCTCCGTTTCATCATTTCCATCATCATCTCACTTATTTCCTATCCTCCCTTCTTCTAAATCTCCCTCTCGATACCTCTCTCTCTTTCCCTCTCATATGCACTCTATCTGCTCTATTTCTGTCCTTAATCCCTCGTTCATTTTCAAAATGCTTAAGTAGGTACCTATTTTTTTTTCTAGTTCTCTGATTTATTCTTCTTCAGACTCCTTTGTCTCCCTTTTGATTTACCTCATCGGTTTCTCTCCTTTTTATTCCTTACTGTATAGTTTCTGCTTCCCCTCTATCTAATGGTCTTATTTTTCATCTTCCATAGGATTCTTTCTTCTTTGTAGGTATGACTAGGTTCCTCAATAAACTCACAAATTGAGGTATTTTTTTCAGTTTCTTAGTTTTGCGGTTTCTTGACTAAATTTTAGAGCTTGCCGCTTTAACAGGCTTTATATTTTAGTCGCTGGGCTTCTAGATTATTAGGGTTTTTCTAGTTTTTAATATTTTCAATTTGTATTGAGTTAGGGGTAAATTTGTTTTACTCGAAGGACCGTTAATTTGGATTTGTATTGAAACACTCACGAACTTAATGAACTTGTATATTACGAATAGTTGGTGATTGATTCTTCTCCCGGGTTAGTTTTGTATTGAATTTGAATAAAGGAACCGTATCCTGGTTTTAGATTGAGTTGTGCCCTTGCGGCTGTTGAATGTTGACTGTTGTCGGATAGAGTGTTGGATTTTGAATGACTGGCGGGCGTGACCGCGAGGTTTTACGACTCTTTGGGTTTCCCAACTGGCCGACGCGACGACGGCTGCAAATACTTCTCAACACCATTTGTACAAGATTTCCCAGTTTCTAAAATTGTCAAAAATTGTTTTCCTTTTTACTTTCTCTTGCTCCGTTTCATCAATCTCCGTCTCCTTAATCCTCCTTTGTCTACTTTCAGAGTCTTCCATCAATATTCAATATCTGAAGAATATAATAGTTTACTGTTGCCTAAGCTCCATTCCATTCCACTGTTCCTGTTTTTAATACATGCTTCTCTATATCTTTCTATTTATTTCTACAATTTGCCTATACTTTTAGTTTCTGTCCATCTCTCCTCAATGTGTTTCTGTCTGTATCAATTTGTTCGCTTTCTTTAGCCCAGCGTCCTCTCTTTTCTCTCTATTTTGCCACAGATTTCTCTGTTTCCCTCCTTCATCGGGACAAAACAGGGTTATTTTCTCAATTTCTCAATTAATCGGTTTTTAAAATTTCATCGTGTAAACCACTAAATATTTTCAATTCAGTTCTGTACCTACATATAAAAAAAAATTAAAACAGTGAATTTTCTTAGACCTGGGGGTCTACCATTGAAACCGGTGAGTGAGTGACATGGTATAATTGGTTGTCTACATTACCGTACTGCGTAGATTATTAAAAATGAACTTATTACGGAACTTATAACTTAGTCTAAAGGGCCTAAACCGTAGATGGTCTAAATTTGAACGTCTTTCTTCGGCGGGGAAAAAACCACTAAATTAAATATTTATTCCTTTTTTAACTCAATATTAGATTTTTAGTTTATTTACAATACTCTCAACACTTTATTTGAGTATTCAGATAATGAATTTTTCAACTCACGCGAAATGTCAAATTTCACGAGAAATGTCAAAAACATCGCATACGACTTGCCGTTCGAGAAAAGTCATCGATTATTAATTTGTGTTTGTGTTTGTTTACGATCAGAAATATCAATAAAATGACGTCACTTTTGTGAGTGTTATTATGGCTTGATAACGGTTAAATGAGTGTGGAAGACTTCGTTGTTACTTGAAAGACGTTTAAATTTAGACCATTTACGGTTTAGGCCTGGGTTTAGGCCCTTTAGATAAAGTTATTAGTTTATTTACAATAATGTTCGAAGTACGGTAATGTAGACAACCAACAATACCATCACACTCACTCGATCGATTCAATGGTAGACCCCCAGATTCCAAACCGGAACCCGCGGTTGAAAGGCAAGGAGCATCTACACTGAGCCATCAGCAACTTCAGATGTGCATGTCGTATATCTGTTTCTTAACATACCATATTTTTTTTATTTTTTATTTTTTTATTTTAACAAAAATATTTAGTGGTCGTGGATAAAGTATAGTATTCTACTCGCGTATAATGGCTATTATTCTCTCGGTGATTTACCCAGTCGCTTGCGGCTCGTGGCCGTAAACCTCACCTCGTGAATAATAGCCATTATTATACGCTCGTTGAATAATATACCATTTTCAGAGCTTCTGCTCACTTTTAGAGCTATTTCTAGCACTTTGAATGACTGTATATAGCGATTTGGCAATTTCGATAACAACCTCGTTGCCGAAAAAGTAATTGTCATTGGTTCTGATATGGCACTTCTACTTCGATTTACAGAGAGTTCGACTTTGACATTGGAGTTAGAGAGTAATTTTTACATTTAAGATGTTAATTTGACTTAGAGGAAAATTTTATTTAGAGGGATGGCGACTTTGAGGGAGTCCACTGTATTTTGATGTCGCAAAAATTTTAAATTTTAATGAATAAGGGCTTTTAAGAAAATTTAAAATGAAATCTTTTGCTGCTTTGCGTTCGTAATCAGGCTATTACGATACGCTTTTGCGTGCCATAATAGACAAAAGCGGTGTTATAATAATTATAGCTGTCAATGTGAATTGTACAATAGTAATTGTTAGCATTTGTGTTGGCACTTCACGTGCATTTAGGGCACGTGCTTTTGTTGGGGCATTCTGTCTGAAGGCGCCAAGCTGGTAACACTTGGCGCCTACTTGGCGCATTGTAGTGGGTTTTGGATGGCTCACCCTGATTTTGTGTGTGGATGCCGTGAGGAAGGTTTTTAACAGTATAACGGAACGTCGTGGCGTTGCAGCTCAAAATACTAAGTCGGGTTACCTTCACCATTTCTAACTCAAGAACACGTGGACCGATTTTTATGATCTTTGATTTCGTGGATTTTTCTCCGCCCAAATAGCAGAATAACTATTAAATCATAGACAGAGGGGCCCGGGGGACCCTTGGGTTTATAACTCAATAACCGCTGGACCGATTTTTATTATCTTTGATTTGTTGAATTGGTCTCCGCCCCGAATAGCAGAAAAACTATTAAAACATCGGAAAAATACAGTGGCTCCCCCTTGGTGCAGGGGGGCCAGGGAAACCCGCTTCGTACAGGGCAGCGACAATCACAAAGAACGCCGGCAACCAAAATTTTTCGTACCGGGTTTTAAAAAGTAAAATCGATTCTTAACCAGTAAACTCCAAAAGTTTCACTTTTGTCGCGCCTTAACTCCACACTCATTTTTTTATGATATCGAGAACAGATTATACCGGTAACGTCAGTAGATGGCTTTGTGTGCATTATTCTTTTTTAATTCATCTAATAAATTAACGTAACATTTATTGATTCTGAGGCGGTACGAATTTCTCCGTGTCAGCTAGTTTTGCATAAAAATTGGCAAAGTAGAAAAAATACTGTATGATAACTCGTTCATAAGGCATTCTGTCGCACTTACTGATTGTCCACAAAATGCTTCTTATAAAACTCGTATCATAATAATTATTATACTATTGTTAATTTTATGATTTTTCGGAGATATGAAATTCCGAGGCTCTTGGTATCAATTTTAATTCGCCAATTTAGAATTCCAAAATGATAGAAGTCTATGAATAAAATAAAAAAAATATGATGCGGGATGAGAATCATCACCCTTGGTGTAACTCTTCAAGGCAACTGTCATCCGGCGGACTGCAAAAACAGCCGATTTAGAAACTCGTGATATTTCCTATTTTTTCCCATTTCAATATTGAACGTTTATATTCATTGCGCAATTGAGCAGTTTACATTTCAGACGTTTTTAAAGATCTCCAGCGTTGTGCAAGTTGAAAGTAATTACATTATTTATTGGACTTGTCGACCTATGAGACAATTTCAATGCAAGGAATTTTTTCTACCGTTTTATTTATATCCAATATCACAGATGTGTGTTTTTGCTCGCGCCACATCCCGTTTAATTAATCGTGATCTTGTCTTTTGATCGATATACGTGCATTAACACTCCTACAAATCTCATCATGGCTGATATTATCACACGGTTAATTACTCTAGGTATCATTACACATGCTCCTGGTTACTTTCCATCCAACTTTTTCGTCGTTTGGTAAGTAAACAGTTTCCCAACGACGTTGAAATATGCAATGTTTCGATAATTAATCATTTACGTATCAAGCGCTAGACTTCTTTCATTCCTGCACCGATATTCTAAATTGCTGGCTGTCTGGCTGCTCTACTGAAGATCCTCCGTTCACATGCCCAGACCGGGTCGTAAAAATAGCTACCATTCTGTCGGTGAGAAGGGCAAAAAGAAGGATGAGACCACGAAATTCGGGCCTATACACGATCAGGGCATACCAAATTACAGGGATGTAATTATTAATCTTCTTCTCGTTTAGTTTAATGAACGAGGCTCTGCATGGTGTATCTTACACTAATGAATAACTAATTTTGGTGAGTGGGTGCCCGATTTAATAAAATTATTTATTGGTTTTACATATTTGGTTAAGGAATTAACCTGGGCTTCGTTTATTACCTGCTGGATGCCGCGTTTTTGCAGACAATCCTCTATTTTCTATGCATCGTTAATGTGCACTCGAAGTCAAAAACCTTCTGAAAATAAGTGAAAGTAAGGAATAAGCTCTGAATGAGCTGTTCAAATATGCACACAGATCTAGACGCTGTTGCGTCACTAAATACTGATGGAGTTAAAAAAAGTAAAAATGATCGATGACCACAGTACGACCTTCTCTTTTTATTGTATTTATTTATAAATATTGCGGCACGCAATTCCTATTTATTATTGTAATTATTGTATTTTAAGTGAGTATTGTGCTATATAAAAATAGAAATAGGCAATTGATTTCATAAATTAATTACGGTCTGATAATTAATTTGCAATTTAAATGAGGTATGACAGACACACAGGTGTCTTTTCATAACAAAGTTGTCGAATAAAATAGAAGGTGATTTTTAAGGAAAACAATTTGCGTATGGTACTCTACCACATAGCTCTTGCATTTCCTGCTTTTTTTTTGCACTCACGTACTGCTAATTTTTACTCCTTAAACAGTAAAGACTTAATATTGAAAAGTTCTCATATTTTTATAAATGGAAGCAGATACAAGAAGGTCAATGACTAAACTAATTAAATCATGTCTCCTCCAGCCGCGAATTGCTCTTCACACACTATCCAAAAGAGAAGCCGATCTGAATGTTTGCAATTTGTAAAATTCCCGGCCGAACATCCTCACCAAGAAAATTAACATAATCTGCATACTTCCCATTACTTTTTACGACACGAAATGATACTCTGCCCATTGGGACCTCCTCCGAAACTGACTCTTCTTTTTCGGTAAGTGAACAAAGAAAGGGACCAGTTTGGGGTTGCGTTTATAGGCCTTTTTGTTTTTGTTTTAGACATAAATGGGTCCCTGGGTTTAACGCCCCAGTAAACAATCAGCAGGAAACATAAATTACTGAATGTTATCTGCCAAAATTGGTGAAACTCGATTCGTTTTCTCTTCAGTTTTGTGCTGAAAATAATAGTAAACATTCTGACATCTAAATAAGTAAAAAATCTAACAGAAGATGCGCAATCTTTGTAGACAGTCTATAAATTTAACAAGTCAAAGCACAACACAGGGGTTTTTAGGAGGAAAAACTAAAGTGTATAAAATGTTTGAAAGACCAAAAAATATAATGAATCTTTAATCCTTAAATTAAGACAGAACTTTTTGAGAGATCAGATAAAATTCTTGTTCATCTCATAGTCTTTAAAACAATACGGCAACATTCCATAGAAAATAAAACCCATTTAATCCCGAGTGTGTCAGTTTTTTCTAAAAAGATTAAATTACCACCTCAACTAAGACATCTTAAATTCACCTGTGATTTAGTTGACGCTTGTAAGCCAGACCTAGATCATATCGAGTTTCCTCGAAAGCTGCACAGTTCTAAATCGGCGGTTTTCTGCGGTCAGTGTGTCTCAAGAAACCGAAGTTTTGAGTTTCCGATCTGGACGAGACGTTACAGGTAAATAATATCGTCAACTTTGGGTTTATACGAGCGATTCTGGTGGATTATCTTTCAGCTCGGGCTGGGAAATGCGATACGGAACGGTGCCGTTTCGTGAAATTTTAGTGAGTTTGAGCCGTATCAGATTTTTATAGTTTATGATAGCATAAAATAAGGTGAATAAAATTTTACGGCCGATTTCGCATTGGGGACTGTGGATTTATAGCTATTAGCATAACTAGTGCGTGATAACGGGCTCGGGGTTTGAGAACTTAAATGCTTATCTGATCGTTCTTTTTGGTCCAGTAGATTTTCTGGCAGCATGATCAGACACACCACGAAAACCGTTCGAGATTCTAATATCCGTTCCAGTTCCTCGCCTATAGCATTTCACCGAACACTTCTGTTGTTTGAGATAAATTATTGCCTTTTGTTGTATGCCAACACCTAGATCTGTGTCATTGACACCGATTGTTCTTAACTTCTACATCTCATTAATAAATCAATAGATCGGTCTAACACCGAAACCTGCTAGTCATATCTGTCCCTATTTACTCGTTAATATTTATAGAGCCAAACCGTAAAAACACTAAGGTCAGTTGAATGATAAATTTCCGAAGAATATTGCATAAAACAATCATGTTTTCATGGAATCGACGTTATCAGCTTTCGTGTTTCTTTATAATATGTATTACACTTCCTGTCGGTTCTTTTACACGAAAATATGATAAAACTGTTCTTTTAAATGCATCAAGTATTAAGCTTTGACTTTTAATTATGCAAGCATTAGTGCTAGTAGACCGGGAGTTGTCCGAGTGGGTGTTACTTTTTTAATTTACATTATCTATAGTGATTATTTCCATAAAATTGCATCGGTGATGTTCGATGAACTGCATCAATGTGGAATTTACAAGCACGTTAAAATTAATGCTTTATTGGATCAACAAATTGAGTTAGACTGGATCGATTTTATTAAACTCGGCAACATAGAGGGTTATTTTGTTTTTATTGCCACTGTTGTTTTTTGATCAGATTAAACTTTATAATTTGTTTGTCATTTATTCTTTTCATATATAAATATACACTATTATGGACCACGAGGCACTCTTAAAAATTTGCAAAAGCTGAGCAGCGAAGAAAAAATGAAAGTAACAAAATATCGTCCTGTCTGTTGTAACGTGTTGAGACAGCTACCCAGTTACCAATAATGTGAACTTGTTGATTATTCTTCTTTAGAAGATAAGAGAAAGTTGGGAATTGGAAATTGGGACAAATTTGAAATAAAAATAATACATAACTCGTCATACATAAGAGAGAAGTCAAAATAACTAGCTGGTAGCTACTTTAGAAATCGATTAAATTACACCCTGGTTCCTTCTTTTGATTCGAATTTGGTCCTATCCGAGAAGCAATTTCTTTTGGGGATACTAACGCAGTATCTTCATACGTAGAGGTCACGCTATGTCTTAGATTACCGACCAACCAGACAACACGTGGAGAGAAGCGACGAGGAGAAAATTGATTAAAACCGAGGGGTATATCGCTGGCAAAATTTTGTACACCGATTTCCATTTTCATCGTGATTTCCCATGATTTCCGGTGACTTCCAATGATTTCCGATGATTTCCAATGATTTCCAATGATTTCCGATGATTTCGAATGATTTCCCGTGATTTCCGATGATTTCCGGTGATTTCCGGTGATTTCCGATGATTTCCGGTGATTTTCAATAGTGTTTATAATAATTTCTGTATACATACTCCCTCCGTATGCGTCAGTTATCAATTTTCAAAAATTTAGACAAGATTTATCTTTAAGTAAGTAACCCTCAAGACGAGAAAGTTTATTAAGAACCGAAATTAGGGGCACGATTAGGGGTTGCTTGACAATTCATTTAAGTAAAATACTTTATTCGTTAGAATCAACCAAAAAATTTTAATCTCTAAATAACAGTGATAAAAAAATCTTTAAATCTTAAAAATCTATAAAAAAAAGTTAACAACAGACTCAAGCTGGGTTATTTGGGCGATAAATCGCTGTTTGTTCCCTTTTAGTGATGAGAGTTCGACTACTATAAAATCGTTAATGTTTATTTCATCAACTTGTGTATCAACATCATTGTGTGGATCTTTGATTTTTAATTTCGTTCCGTCTTCTGGATCATCGTCTGAATGCCAGTCTTTAGCATCGTCATCTTCTAACACAATTGGGGTCACAGAATCTTCTGAAGATTCTTCCGAGGATTCTTCTTCGATTTCTTCTATTTTTTTCTCGTCTTTTTCACGTTTTTTTATTCCTTTTTTCGCTCTCAGATCTGTTTTATTTGATGTTTTAGCTTTTCTCTTTAACGAAGCTGTGCATTTTCCAGGATCTTTACGAGTCCGATTCGCAGCTTTACTGCTCCCTTTATTGTTAACAAATCTCCGCAAACGATCGGTACTGACTTTGTCTCGTTCGTTTTCCAACAGCCAGCATAAAGATGATTTTTTTATCACAGCTGTTTTAGATCCCAAACTTATTCCGACCAAATTATTTCTTTCGAAAAGAATGTCATCATTTCCGTGGGAATAATTCTTAAGGTGCAAGTCATTTCCAAATGTGTGATCGATCGAAACATGCGAAAAGTCGAAGTCGAGATCAAGGTCGAGGTTGCGGTGTAAATCATTGGCAACGTCTGTGAATGTTTGTTCTTCTTCAGCTTCCCTCAGATTTTCTATGCACGTATTTTTGAAGATATCATTACCACTCTCATTTTCAGCAACAACTACTTCGTCGTCTATAATCACTTCGTCGTCATCGCAGATCTCACCATTATGAACTTCATTGCACGGTAATGGCAGTGACGAAGGTAATTTAATTGGAATCACATTACATGCATTAGGATCAGTGTCCATGCCCAGTTCTTTGGTATATTTCAAACAATCTTGTAAAGCTCTTTTTATGGTAACTTCAATACATGCGTCAGATATTTCTGTGAAGTCGTATTCAGAACTGAAGTTTTTTATATTGAAGGAATCTTTCTTTTCTTCTCGTGGAAAAACAAATGTTTCACCCAAATCATTGATAATATTATTAAGCATCTGCAGTCTATCAATTCGATGCAATATATCCTTAATACTAAAATTAACGACGGTTGAAAACGTGGTGGTCATTGATCTAAGGGCCCTAAATAACTGTTCGCAAGGTTGGCTGCTAAATTTCCATGGCAAAAACATGTTGGCATCTATATCCGAATCTTTGCTAAAATTCTTGACAAGTTTTATCAATCCATGTGCATTCATTTCAATAGAGAGACATAAGTTTGAAGACAGAAAATTGTGTTGTGTTTTGTAGACAGGGTGTTTACTGATCCAATTTTTCCAAAGTCTTATAAAGAAAACACAGTACCATAAGCAGTAAAGTCTTTCAGGAATTGAAATATTCTTTGCTAAGAAGGCTTCAATTGCATAATCCATAATTTTTAGAAAAGCTACAGTTCCCTCACTCGCTGGTACTTTACTACTCAACAATTCTTGAACAACTGTCGCACAAATTTTCTTAGCTGCTGCAAAATTCATTTTGTCTTCGGGTTTAAGATCTGAAGAGGTAAGGAGATGTTGATCTTTTGAGAAATTCGCTACTAGTGTTTCCAGGTGGATTACAGATGCCACATACTTGCCGATTGGTAGTTTTATTGATGGTTTGAGAAGTCGTGTTCTGAATTTGGTTGCTATGTGAACTGTGTCTTGAATGTAAGTGATGTTACCAGCTTGGGAAACGTCACAGCGCATCCTGAACCACCGCCAACTATTCAAAGGGTCTTCATTTTCAGGAATTGGAAAAATGGAATTTTCGCGCATGGATTTCATAAGTCTCGAGTCGCCGTCCGAAGAAAAGCCAACAATATAAATGCCAAATTCTTTAGCAGTTTTGATCATATAACTCCATCTGTTTTGTACGTCATTTGCTGTAAATCGGTTATCAGTGCCAAATAATCATAAGCAGTACGGCGGAGCTTTATCAGACAGCGGTTGTGCCATAATGGCGTATGCATAATGAGATTTAACGCATTGGCGAAAGTAATCTTCAATAGCTTTTGCTGAACTAGCAATGTATGCATCAGTTTTAGGAAGCCCATTTATCAGTGGCAATGTGAATCCTATTATTTTATTCGTCTTCTCATCGTATTCAACTTTGGCAGTTACACGGATTCCATCTTCGCTTATCCACACGCATTTCGGCAGGCACCTATTTTCTAAATATGCCCTGAGGCCTTCAAAATCTAAATTTCCTTCTTCAAGGGTTCTATAATGTTCCGCTGCGTAACGATTTAAAGTGGCAATAGATGGTAGGGCGTTTTTCAGGTTAGCGTGTAAAGTTTCATAAAGTAGGCGTCCAACTACGTAAAATAGGTAGAGACCAAACTTTTTGACTGTCTCATCAAAACGATTTCGGTTACTACAATTTGATGAATTTTGTAAGGCAATGTCCATAAGGGTTTTTAAAAACTTGCTAGTAGTATCACCAGAAAGTCCTTTATTTTCACGAAAAGCTACGTTTTGAAGAAGTTCTGTTTTTAGGTTCGGCTCTTGGTCCACAAATTTTTGAACTCGGTCAATTAAAGGGAAAAAGGACGTAATCACTAGTTGTTTCTCATCACCTCTTTCAAACTTTCGCCTCCTTCGTTCTTTTCTTTGATATTTTTTAGTTTTCCATTTGGAGAGTGAGACAGTCGACTCTGTAAACATGTTGTGAAATGATATACTCGTATCTTGAGAAGTACTGTCGGAAATATTGGTACAAAAATGATCTGACCTTGTTTCACTTTCCGGCGACGCCGTTATCGTTGGGGTGGAGATAAAATCGTGTTTAGATACCTCGGTGACTAAATAGCATGTATCATCATTGACTTGGTTGCTAATGTTTCGTTTAGAGGCTGGTTTGAAAATCATTTGAGAAATAATGTTAACTGAAGATGAATTTGATGGACCCGAAAGTAGACCGTCTTCAATACCTTTTTCACCAATATCTTCAGACGAGTCTTGAACGGGGTCTTGAGAAGATTTTGAATAAACGGTAAAAAAATCAGTTATTTCCTTTGGTTTTTTTCGCTCGACTTTTTTTGATGAGCTGGAAGCTCCAGCAGGTGTCGTCGAAGGTGCCACTAAATGTTTGGATGCAAAGTGTCTGTGAAAATTCGAATATATCCATCTTGCTTTTGAAGATCCTGCATGTGATTTTTTTTGAAGAGTGTAATAGATGGTTCCTTGCAAAAACATTCAATTTTACAATACAAAGTGCCGTTTGACTCCTTTATTTTTGTTACAATTTTGATGTTGTCAAACTTTTCCTTATAAAACTTTCACTCTTCTTTATTGCACTTATTTTGCGCCCATTTCTTTATTGCTGCTGAAATTTCGGCATTTTCTTGAATAAGGTTTGATGCTTGAGCCATTTGCTCGACCGCTTCTAAGGCTACTTCCCCGCTGGACCTGCTGTTGGCTCTGTTCGCGACGTTCCATCTCTTTTCCTGGCACAATGGCAACATATTCCATTTGTGTTTTCACTGCGTGTCGGTAACTGTTTTTTTTTCTTTGAAATACTTTGACAACACACCGATCAAAGTTCTGTGTGCAACAACGAAAATAAAGCAGGAGACATTGCGGCTAAATATACCATAATAATCTTCATACTGCGACTCGGGTATAATATTAGGAAGAACTTTCTGAGCAAAGTTTTCCATCTCAGCGATGTTATTTTCAGATAGAGTGGCAATGAGCTGACCATCGTTGTATCCGTTTACAATTTTTCAGTTTTTACAATTTTTACATATTTTTGAGTTCTTTTGGTATCTTCAACTTCAATGCTGTCTCCGCTTCAGAGAAGCAATCTTCATGTTGCACACTCATCTGAAAGAATCAAAACAGAATTAAATTGGTATCTATTCGAAAAAGTAAAACATAATTATTATGTTAGCACTTCAGAAGTTTTTAAAATTTTAAAGCTTAAAAACCTCATTTAAAACTAAAACGTTCAGAAAGACACCTGGACATCATATTCGTGATGTAAATGGTGGTATAAAATTTTCTGTTAAAATGGGAAATTAACTATGAATATATACATACTAACTCATAATTAACCGAGTAATTAACTTACCTTTTAATCGAGGTGCAATAATAATTAAGTATAGGTATTTACATTTGCCACTTGGTTGCACACACAGACAAAACGAAATTCACAGAGTAACTAGAACTTACGTTCGGTTAAAAATGTCTTACCGGTCTAACCTAACCACTTATGTTTTATTTTTGGTTAGAAACATCAGTTAAAATTATTACACCGCATGTGCAACAGTGGCTCATGCGCACTTTTCTGTAATGATTTCCATTGATTTCCAAAGATTTCCGATGATTTCCGATGATTTCCTATGATTTCCGGTGATTTCCGGTGATTTCCGGTGATTTTCGATGATTTCCAATGAATTCCAATGATTTCCGATGATTTCCACAAAGTTGTACACCAGATTTCCACAGCGATATACCCCTCGATTAAAACAAAGTATAGAAAACGGAAATAAATGAAAAAAAAAAAACGCGAATAAGGGAAAGGCAGTATAGAAGAAAGGTAGGAAGAAATAAAGGGGTTGAGGAGTGGAGAAATGTTGTACAAGGACAATAACAAAGAACGCTGGCAACCAATAATACACGGCAGAATGTAGAGGGTTACGAACAGGAATGAGACAAGACCAAGAATAAAATAAGCAAAAAACATTTTTAAGTTAAACAGTTTCATATTGTAAAGAAACATGATAATGGTGCAGATAATGTACTAAAAGCTAAAAAATTATTAGGTAGGTACCAGGTACCAGTCATCACACGACTCTCCTCATCAATCTAGAGTATTGATCAGACTAAAATTAAATCGTGGGGCGAGTCTACTTTTTATTATCTATAGTCAACCGCTCATACCATTATAGGTATGGTTTGGATATCTTCTCAATAGACAACTTATGCAAAATGTTTGTAAAAGTAAATCATAGTGCGACATCTCAGAAAGATCATGTACATTATTTACTCAGGTTACGCTACGCCCCATAATTTTATTTTAGTCTAATGAATACTCTAGATTGATGAGGAGAGTGGTGTGATGACTGGTACCTGATACCAACCTAATTATTTTTTAGCTTTAGTACATTTTCTGCATCATTATTAGGTTTCTTTACAATATAAAACTGTTTTTTACTTATTTTATTTTCAAGTTTTTAGTTTTTGTGTACTGTGCGCCAAGATCTTTCATTTGAGAGGATTGAGATTGAGAGGATTAAAAACTAAAAAATATGTAATCTGCCATTTTGTAGCGGCGGCCATCTGGGATTTTGATTTTTTTATGATGTACTTTATTCTGCTAGTTAAGCCCTTTCAGTTGATACCTATATTGAGGGGATTGAAAAAAAAAATGTAATCTGCAATTTTGTGGGGGCGGCCATCTAGGATTTTGAAAATTTTCACAGTGTACTGTATTCTACTAGTTAAGCCCTTTTATTTGATTCCCATGTTCAAGGGATTGAAAAAATATATATGTAATCCTACATTTTGTAGTGACGGCCATCTTGGATTTTGAATTGTTTCGTGGTTACTGTATTCTACTAGCTAAGCACTTTCATTTGAGACCCATATTGAGGGGATTGAAAAAGCATCTATATAATAATCAGCCATTTTGGGGCGGCGGCCATGTTGAATTTACAATGATACTGAATATACGTAATAGTCTTGTCATCAAAACTAAAGGCGTGCACCAAATTTCAGGTCAATCGGTCAACACGAAGGCTGAAAATTTCAATTATTATATTTGAACTACTCAAGACAAAAGGCACAAACAATGCAAGCTAAATAAAACTGTTTAAAAAGAGAAATTCAAGAAGAAGATAAAAAGGAAACAAAGAAAATGATTACCAGAGCAAAGAAGAATTGAAGAAGAAATGGGGCTGAAAAATGAAAAAGATATTGGAGCAAATTTTGGATAACCTAAAAGAAATAAGTGAAAGAAAATACAAGTGACACCAGGAAAAAAATGTAATGAGAGAGCAGCTCAAGAACCACAACAGATAGTTCAGGGAAGATATAGAATAACTGAAGAGAGATGAACCAATTGAAGAAGACGATGGACGAAAAGTAGAAAAGATGGAGTGAAGAGAAAGAGAAAGAGACGGGACGAAGCATGGGCAAAAAAGTAGGCTGAAGTGGAGGTGAAAACAGAAGTCACACATGATAATAGCGAAAATAGAAACATGGGAACAGAAGCAGAAAGAACCAAAAAAAGCTGAAGAATAGGGCAGAATCAGAAATCCTCATAAAAACGATTTAACGAAGGTATAGGAAACTTCAGGTAGAGGGAAATTGTCGGGAATGGAAGGACGACACCGAGCGAATGGAAAGCTTTTTAAGGAAAAAATCGAGAAAGGAAAAGAAGACAGAAATCAACAGAAAAAAAAAGAAGAATAAAATTGTAGCGCTGATAAGAAAAAAAGAAGAAGATTTTACCCTAGTAAGATTCGCTGCCTTTATTAATTTTACACGGTGTCTCCCACTCGACAACGTCCGCCGGGAGCAGCAGGGATGATTCTGGATGTCGGCATCAAGAGCGTGCTAATTCACTGAGAGGCGGGAGACAAGAACGGTGCCGCTACGCTACCGGGAATTATTTTAATTCATTGTATTTGTCACCACGCTGTTGGAAAACAAGGAAAACTCGGTAACTTCGTTACACGTGTGTAGATGAAAGGGAATGGAAAAAGATAGAAGACATAATGCCGAGAAACTACGTATGGAGATCTCAACCAGCAGAAAGGAAAAATAAGAAAGGAAGAGCGTATCTGAAACTAGGAGAAAAAGTTAAAATAGTCACAGTATATAGTAAAATATGATCAAACCAAAACAAATGTCAGGAAAGACGATAAGTGAGACAGAAAAAAGAAATGTAATTGGGAGAGACTTCAATGCAAGAATTGAGACAAGATTAGGAAAATAAAATAATGGGACAGAAGAAGCGAGAAGGAAGAAAGATGAGCGAATTTATGAAAGAAGCTATCTCAACAAAGAAAATAGAAGCAGAAGTAAGAGAAAAAACGGGAAGAAACATATGGTGTGACAAAGAATGTAAAAAATGAAACAACTGACCAGAAAGCAAATGAGGAAAAGGAGAAATAGGAAGGGATCCAGGGAAGAATACCGGGCGCAACTAAAGAAATACAAACACACGTGTGGTAATAAGAAGGAAGAAAATAAGAGAGAAGGAGAAGTCTGGAAATACATAAGCATAGAATGAAAATAGAGAAAAGAGAAGGAATAAGAGAACGAGAGAAAGGAAATGATTAAGGGGGTAATAGGAAGAATTAAGAAAGGAAAATCGGCGAAGCGAAGCGTGGGTGTACTCAGTTCGAGTCCGCGTCGTAGATTTTTCGTGAAAACGTCATGATAAAATCATAAGAAAATCGCTGTCAGCATAAACATTGAAGTAACGTGAGACTCAGGGATATATTACTGTTGTAGCTCTCGCCAGTTTTCTTCTAATTCGCGTTTTCTGTAATTCCAAGCATGTTTACGACTCATATGAGACACCCAATTTTTTTTTTATTTTCAATTTAGTATCAACCGATCTTTACTTATATTGCGACGAAATTTTTTATTTTTTTAGCTCTTTATAGTGCTTTGCTTCCTCTTTACAATAACGCTTGAACACTCCTAGCTGAACGCGTTTTTACGCTACATTAAATTATAATTTCACACAACGCTAATTCGCAATCGCGAACATGCACCTACACTAGTCTAATATGGTCACAGGCAAAACAGATGCTGCACTACGAACTTGTAAAGAAATACTCTACCCGTTGTGGGCTCAACCGTTGTTAACGCATTATTATAGTCTCGTAGTTATTAGCGATGCAAATCTGACGATATTCTGTAACACAAGACAGTTTGACCGGCTATCACTATACTTGACGAGCGAATAGACGTTTTCACGTCAAAATAATAGAGACAATGAGCGAAATAGTAAACGAGGTATGGCAAGGAGACGGATTTCCAACTGAATAGAGAATGTGTCCGATAGACAAAAAAGGTGGAGAACTACCGAGGATTAAGTTTGCTTGGCACGGCATACAAGATCTACGCAATGATACTAGAAGCGTAATTGAAGGAGAAAGAGGGAGAAGTACCATCGACAAAGAGTACATCTTGAAACATCTAATAGATAAAGAACTCGATAAGAAAGGGGGGAATATGTGGGGAGCATCTGAGAGAAAAAGGAATAAACGAACACTTGGTGAGCAGAATAGAGATTAGAGCAGACAGGAGGAGTGGTAGTTGGAAACACGAAAGGCACGCGCTGGTGTATACAGATGATATTATGGTGTTAATAGCGAAGGAGGCCAAAGAAATTAAGGGAATGGAATGATAAGATGCCTAGGAAGATACCTGGAAAAATGCCTAGAGTCCGAAGGCATCAACAATGTCACCATCTTAGTGATTTTGACAGGGGTAGAAACAGATCAACCGAAGTGTCCCACAGAGCGTTAAGATAGACGCTTTAGACAATTAGCTCTGTGAGACGGTTTTGCTACTATGCGCCAACTTTGTGACCAATGGTTTGGAGTAGACGGTCGACACATTTTAGATTTTAGACTTTTTTCAAACCATCCACGGTTAGTGCTTCCGTTAACTGCGGAACAACGTCGTCAACATTTGGACTGGTGCAGAGAACGGCAGAGTTGAAAATCAAAATGGCATAATATCATATTCAATCGCCATTCTGCCTAGGTATGCATGATGGCCATCAGATGGTAAGACGCTGCCCTGGAGAGCGACGTGATATTGGATTTGAGAGGCATGTGCACAGGACTGTTGGAGTAATGGTTTCGGGGGATATTGCCTGTATGACGACTGCACGTTATGTTGATGACGCTCTATGAACAACTTTATTGCCTTATCTAGATGATCTTCCACTGTCCACTTTGCGTCATCCTCCACAGACTCTGGCACGATTAATACACGAAGTTCAAGTTGCTGGAGAAGGCTGATGTACGAAAGGCTAGTACAGAGTATCATTATAATGTACGGAGCAGAAGTATGAGGATGGAAGGAGCAACAAACTGGAAGCAATCCAAGGTGATTACTGGAAATGGAACTAGTAAAGAGAGATTAAGATAAGAGTGGAAGCAGGAATAAGAAAAGTAGGATTTAAAGAAAGATCAAAGGAGATAACGGAATGTAAAATATTACAAGAGTGTTGGAATAGATAAAGAATGGAAAGGTGGAATATTATGGAAGAAGCGGGTACGCAGTGGAGGCGTCGAAAAATAATGGAACAAATCTACTGAGAGAGGTAGTCAAGAAGGACCTAGATGTGCAGAACACGTTCGCGGACAGCCCTGCTATAACCGTCACGCTTGGTGCGACACACCGGCTATAGCCGTCGTAACTTTTTAGCTCTGATCTGACATACCTGCATTTGCAGGATCACAACCAATGAGTTTATATGTAAGGCTAGCTTAGTGTTCCACCAGACCCAAGTTGAATTTTTGGTTGCAGCCTTTATTCAAGAAATATGACGTATTATGTGAGTGCGCGTCTAACCTATAATTTCACGTTTACGCGTTACGCCTTATATTTGTTCTTGGACAAATTCACTGAAATAATGTACTTATTTTGTCGTGAAGTGTTATTACAAAGCAATTAGGTAAGTTGTTCATCAGTTTTATCGAGCCATATGCCATGTAATTGTTCAGGACATGGATAAAAAGGAACAACAACGTCTTCTTGCACTTTTAGACGAAGTCGACTCTGATGATGGGATTGTGGAACCTTCTGAATACGACTCAGACCAAAGTTATGAGCCCAGTAATCCTGATAATGATTCTGATGAGAGAAGTTATGAAGAAGAAGAGTCAAATTCAAATCTCGATTGGAATACGTTTTGTTTGTTACTGTATTTTAATGATTTATTTTAGATTCGTTATCAAATTTATAAATAAACCAAGTTAAACACACGAGTTTTTTTTATTTATGCAAGATTCTTTTTATTTATGCAAGAAATTGTGTGACGGCGATCGCCGTCACTGTCCCACGGGACGTTTTTTTCCGCAAAAACATTGTGTAGTGGGACATGACGGCAAAAGCAGTCTATATTTTTTTTTATTCATACACGCAAGTTAAAAGGTTAAAAATCGGTTGTAAAAATTTGGTAGTGGTACGAACAAAGATAGCTGCACTACTGAAGTGCTCTCTCTGTGCTCGCCAAAAAAACCGAGATGTCCGCGAACGTGTTATTAAAAGTATAGTAATTACCTAATAACCTGCCGGCATACCTGAGAAGCGTGGAGTATTAAACAGAAGAAAGAAAAGAAAGAACATAGAAGAATCCGAAAGAAATTAAAAGTAATTTAGTTTTATTTATGGACCGTAAGAATGTCAATCAATCAAAGTGGAGTAAATTTAAATATATTCAATTCAACTCCACAAACTTTAATAAACGTAAATTACAATAGGAACATGTTTCGAATGACTTGAATATATTTAAATTTTAATTTAATTTTATTTATTTAATATTTATTACTGTATGGGAACAATGTAATCTTTTCAAACACGGAAGGCTAGAAAATCATTCTTATTATTATTATAGAAAAAGCCTACATTTGTTTTGACTTTTTCTTAAATGGTACAATTTATTTTCTGATCGGTGGAATTGCAATAGTTGAAGGATATAGTAGGATGATTTAAAAACATCATTATCAAGTTGGGGATCTTTATTATTATTGTTTTCTTTTCTGCAGTTTTTAGTCTTTAGGTTTAAAGCTTTTAGGAATTTTAGATATATTTTTTTGCAATATATCTTTACTCTTGTCATATCCTTCGCACTCTTCTGTTTTCCTTTAGAAGTTATTGGTTCTTATTGAATAATTTGAAAGACGACTTTAGCATTGTTTTAGCAACTCTTTGAGTGCTTTAATAAATTTATCTGCTTCAACTCGGACTTATGGCTTAGTTTTTAGTTTGATATAGTTTCCTAGGTCTTTCTGGACAAATTACTTCCCCTCGCACTTTATTTTATAAAAAAAGCTGTTTGCATTGGCTAATGCCTCTATTCATTTCCGCTTTTGAATTTCTTTTGTATTTTTTTGTAAATCCCCTGAGGAGTTAAAAATAAAACAAAAAAATATAGATTCAAATAATCTCCTTAATGTTCCTCCCGGGATCACTCAATTCTTCCCAATTTCTCCTCATTCTTATTGGTCATATTTTATTCCTCCGGGTTCTTTGATTTCACCTGGTTTCTCCTGTTTATGTTTTTATTTCTCTTCATTTCACCTGATTCCTTTTGATTTTTTATTCTGACTGTTTCCTGGTATGTAATTCTTCTTATTTCAACCTAACGTTTCTGTTTTCTTTCATATTCTCAATTTGTCATCCTCAGTGTTTCTTATCTTCAAGATTTCTCTGGCTTCGTCTGGAGTTCCCATGTTGATTGTTCGTCTGTTCTGATTAGATATTTGGTATAGATTCTCATTCATCTTAGTTATAACTTTGTATTTATAACTAGTTCTGATTCCACTGGATTCTTTCAATTTCTGCTAATTCGACTGCTATTTTTTACTTTGCTTGATTTTTCTTGATTTCTGGTGTTTCTGATTTTTAATTTCTATTCTGATTCATTTTAAATTTTCTTTCTGATCCACCTTACACAGTTTCGAAATTCCAATTTTGATTTAGACGATTTATTCGTAATTTTTGTTAGTCATCCCTAAACGCATACATTCACATTCCTCTCATCACTTTCTTTTGTTTCCAGCAGTTACCATTTCCATTCCTGATTTCTCTTGAATTTTTTACATTTTAGTACCTACTCTTATTTGCATCCAAACAAAACTATTATTGAGAGACAAGAAGAAAATATCAGTTGTTAGATGGTAAAATAGTGCCAGACTACTGCCACTGCACAATTAGAATTTTTTGGATAAATAAGTGAATTAACAATTATTGCTTTGTTTTTTTTTTATTTACCGACTTACATTGCGTGTCAGGAAGAGAAAAATCCGGTGAAGTTAATTTACTGGCCATATATAGTACTATAATAATTTAATTTTTTAATTCCTTTTATCGATCTAAGACTTGAAAGTTCTGCAAAAAATTCACATACAATGAGTCAAGAATATTTTGTTAACCACCTATGCCAAAAAAGAATCACAATTACACACCTAATTAGCAACATACTAGTACCAACAACACATTATCACCACATTCTATCTTGCGGTTAAAGAAACCATTCGATTTAACCGCGACAAGACATTACTAATTACAACACTGTTCATTAGCAGATTTTTTGTGTGCAATTGACCCCGTTTTGTCAGATAACATAACCACGAGATACATTGTCCCCGATAATATGTCGATCGTTATCGTATTTCGAGTTTGACATTCAACGTTATTACCACTTTGGGATCGTCTGATAAATGTCTCGGAATCGGTATTATGCACACACAGAAGTAGGCTAATCTAATAAAGAATCCACTTCCAGGATCGTAAGGATGGAAAGTTAATGTTTTGATAAATAAATGGTTCAAAGGTGCCACAATTTTATGAATTTTGTAATTATGGTAGAGGTGAGTGCGGTGTAAATGCTTGCGACAAATGGGAAATGGAGTTCGTACCGAAGATTACAGTTAGTGACGAGGTTCGATTTGAGTCGTATGAAGGTTTGTGACCTTAGCTGAAGATGTGGAGCTGTACATGTTTAGTCATAAAATTGCTCTATTTCTTCTGTCGTTGATCTTTTAATTGTACTTCATCCCCACCTCTAGCCAAGTAAATCACTTAACTGAGCTTCTGGTGGCAGCGTAATGCAAGAATAAAATTACGGAAGAAACGTTTTCCCTCATTACATGTTCCTTCTCCTCATGCCGCCAACCAACTGGTTTCCTGCCAATATTACAATAAATTTCTCCCAAGTCTATAAACTGCGCCGTTTTATCGTTAAAACCAAACCCTCAAATGATGCAATTAATTTTGAAAGTACCCTGAACATAAATACCTTGCTCGAGCCTTACTGTAATATCAATCAAAGAATAAGTTATTTTATTTCGTCTGTACTTAAATAAACAATCAAACAACCATATAACCGCAATTTACAACGAGCATTAGCTTCCATAGACTCGATACGGAACACGCCACGGAATATGATGGAAGTGTGTCATGGTTCTTTTCTTGGGCACGATATATTTTTTCTTGGAAAGTAATTTTAATGACTCGTATTTATTTAATTCCGAAATTTATCTCCGCAATAAAAAACTAATGGTAAGAGTGTCACAAAAGCAATTAAAGTGCAACTAGTGAAAGGCTAATTCTGGTGTCCAAAAAAATTAAATAAAGGTTTTGCCGAACCGGTCAGGCTATAATCGCATTATCTGCATCGGCGAACTAGAGCGAATTAAAAAATCAAAAAATCCCCCAAGACGATTCGTCTATCATTTATCATCATTATAAAGAATGCCGCTGATCATCCTCAAGTGAAATTTTCGACTCTTTTGACGTGGGTTCATATTTCACGCAGTGGCGGCTCGTGAGCCAGTACTGCAGTACAGGCTAGAAATATTTTTAAAATTTCTTTCTAATAATAGTTTAATAATCCTTTTAGAGGCCAGTTATGCTCTTTTAATGGACATTAGAGAAGAGAATAGATCGTTGTTGACAACAAAGACTTTAACCTATGTATACAGATGGAATTCCCTTAAAAACATCCTAAATATGTCAGAGATAAATTGGAAGTGGAAGCGATAAAGAAAATTAAAGAATTAATAATCGTATAATGTTAGTGCCATGATGTAGTGAATGAATAATGAAATTCCCAAAAAAAGAAAGTTGTTATTTTGAAACCCCGTTTTGTTTTCGAATTGCATACAGTGGAGAGAAACTGAACCTCACGAGACGCCCATGTCACTCATTCATACCCCCAAAACGACCCCAACGAACCACGAGGTCCCAATAATGAACCGATCATTACAGCCGATACTGCCATCCGATAAACAAATCATCGGACGCCTCAGAGCTTTCCGGAAGAATCGAATCGTGACCGCGAGGCGGATCGAATCTATAAACATGCATTTGGTGTGTCCGTCGAGTCGATCTCGACCACAAATAAACCAAGATTTTTATTGGACTTTCCATCGCGTTCTGGTAAACGTCGGATAAGTGGAGGGACCGAGAGGGCAAATCTGGTGCGGGACCAAGTGGGTTGGCTTCGAATCGGTACTGCAAGACTTAGGTGATAATGTCAGGTCGAAGGTTAATGAAAAGTGGGAGTTAATATGAGTACACGTGGGGTGAACGGTGATTTTGAAGCGATAGCCGATTTGTTGGTCGTTTTTTATGGTGGTTCGTGTGATTGCTGGGAGTGAGGTATTATCAAGGTGATACAAGAAGGGAGTAACAAGATTCTATTGCATGATTTATATTATTGAAAGAATCTAAACAACTTGACCCCTTGTAAAATAACAAAAATCTTATCTACTTTTTTTCTGTTTCAGGTGAGTGTCTTCAACCCGACGTTTGGTGTTCCTTTGGTAAGACAATATATCATTGTTGTTAATTCTCTAATGTATGATCCCTGATGAATGAATCCAGATTAACAAAAATAAAACATTACAGTTTTTCGATAAAAGTACAAATTCGTGTTTACGGAAAAGTGTCCATTGAAAAAGCAACCTGGAATTCCTAAATATATTTATTTACTGATATGAAGAATTAAGTATATTTACATTTCTCGCCGCATACTCACGACAAGGGAGTGACAAATTTTCTGGCACTCATACAAGTTTACCGATTTTAGGTGTAGATATTTAAGTCAACAATAAATGTCACAAAGGTGGCCAATAAACAGCAATCATAAAGATTACTTAAATTCCAGTGTATGTATAAACATCTCTAAAGCGTTTGGGTGGCAATCTTAATTTACAAACCTAGACCGGAAGAATAAATATAGTTCTTGCAACTCAATTCCTTCTTATCGTTGAGTTGTAGTTATTATTTTGTTTTGCTTATCTGTGAATGCTTGTTTCACACTTAGTAATTACATATAAGACGTGACTACAACAAGCTGATCGAATTTTCTCTAAAATGATTGTAATACTTTCCCGTTTCTCTTTTGATTGACTTCTCTTCGAGAGATTTCATATGGATCATTTCGCATGTTAATGATACTCCTTGGTTGGGAATCTGTAATATAGAAGATATATGTTTTCAATTATAGTATAAATACTTTTTCAGACACGAGTTTATAAAAGATTTCTGCAACAGCAGTTTTCACTTTTCATCAATTCGTTCAAGAAAGTTGAAGGCGCTCTACGAACTGATTAGTAGTGAAACAGTAGTAGTGACAGTAGTGAAACAATAGTAGATTTCAAAATAGGTCCATACTTTAGGATTCATCAAGTAATTAACAAAATTTCGAGCAGCAGGAAAATTTGTAAAAAAAAAACAGGTTTTTCAGCAGATTTTTACAGGCGCGACGGTTTTATTTTTACACACTATGGAGTTTAGGACCACTTTATACAATATTAAAAATTTGAAGCTGAAAAGTTGCTGTGGCAGTTTGCACTTTAACTTATAAAAATTAACGTTCCCACTATCATTAATATTTGTATTAAAGTTTTGTGCTAAAACGTTTCCAACGATAGAAAATATCAACGGTTATGACAATGGATTTTAGTATTAACTCTCAAAATTTGGCCAGTCATTTCGTTTTAAAAATAAGTAACAAACCAAAAAACTTATGTATATATCTTCAAAACACAAACTAATGCAGAAGCTAGGGCGAAACTCCAATATACTAAATACCGAATTCATCATTCCAAGGACTATAGTCCTATTCTATAGAATGTAAAAATTTAACATTATTTTAGAATATTCAATCTAATCAGGAGTAATATCAAAACTAAAACATCCAATTCCAGAATGGGAAATTCAAAATCCAGAATCTAGAATTAAATTAAATACACAATCAAAAATATTAATCATATTTAAAACTCTATACACGGTGTATATTAAACATTGGCCAAAAATGCAGGGGGCGATTTCTTGGGGCCCTCCAAGACTATTTCGTCCCTTGGTGATTTCCGAAAAATCGCATTGGGGGATTATTCCTTTGTGTATAGTTCTTTTATTTTCACGATTTTATTTGTTTTTTTTTCTCATTTTTCCCCATGTTACTCTAGACCTTCTAATTCATTGTTTATTTTACTCAATTTTTCTTGGTTTTAGTATTTTCATGCTTTTTCTCTTTACGTTGATATTTCCTTTAACCTTTTTGAGTCTTGAAGGGTTCTAAATCATCTTGAACAGACCGTATGGGTTTTGAAAGGTCCTGAAAAATCGGGAAAAAAGTTCTGAGGGGTCCTAAGATTCCCACAAATTCGGAGTGTTAAGAGGGTTCTCCAGTGGCAGGTACATTTCTGCCGGTCGAAGTACATTTTTCCGCAATATCTTTTCTTAATCTAAAAATTTCAAAAAATCGCTTTGTAGCTGTAAAGATCTATAATTTATCAACACGCCCACAAAATTTCAACGAAAAATCTTCAAGAATAAAAAAGTTACATTCAATGCCGCACATTTCTGTACATTTTTGCGCGCCGTGGAATATAACTTTTTTATTTTTGAAGATTTTTCGTTGAAATTTTGTGGGCGTGTGGATAAAATATAGATCTTTGCAGCTACAGAGCGATTTTTTGAAATCTGTAAATTAAAAAAAAGATATTGCGAGAAAATGTGCTTCGACCGGCAGAAATGTACCTGCCACTGGAGAACCCTCTGAAAGAGACCTCAAGAGATTTGAAAAGACCTGTGTCTTGACAGATCATAAGAGCAGTGTAGAGTTCTAAAATGTCCTGAAGACCTTCTAAAAAGTGCTAAATATTCTGATGAATTGTGTGGCCCTGAAGAGTCCTAACGGATCTTGAAGAATTCTGACTGCATCTGTTGGATCGTAAACGCTGCTTAGAAATCGTGGAGAATCTTCCAAGATTCTAAATAGTCGTTATAATTACTGGACAGTACTAAAAAGTACGAAAGCTATTTTCAGAAGAGTTCTAAATATACCGGAAAAATTATAAATAATTTTAAAGAGTCCTGAACCACCTTTAAGGATGATAAAACACGCCAAAGACTACTAGATAGACGTGGTGAGTACGCAAAGGTCTTGAGAAATCCTGAAAAGCACCCTTGCCGGGATCCCTGGATAGGTCGAGGTGGACCTCATCTATGGCCTGCTGGATCTTCAGGTCTCAACCCTTTAGATTTTTACTTATGGAGACATGTCAAATCATTAGATTACATCACACCAGTAGAAGATGTAAAATAATTGAGGAATCGAATAACTGCTGGGTGTAATAGTATACGAAACGACTCTGATTTTCGTCAGTTCATGAGGAGAATATTGGACGCATGCATTCTAGCTGGTGGTCATTTTGAGCAGTTTTTGTAGAAAACTTTGCATGTAATATTTAGATAATAAAATATTGTGATCGTAAAAAATGTGATCGCACTGTATCTTTGAAACAAAGCGATCTTCCAAAAATCAGGACTAAATAAACCCAAGGAGTCGCTTCTTGCATTTTTAGCCAATCTTTAATAAACACCGTGTATAGAGTGCAGAACCCATTATTTAGAGTACAGAGTAAGAAAAATGTTACGTCTATAATCCAGAATTTATAATCCAAAATATTCATAAAATGGCTAGCTAGAAAACTAGACGTTGTTCTGTCCAAATTTCAATCAATTTGTTTTTGGACATATTTATTATATTTATTTCGCTTTTATTATATTATATTGGTTGGTAAGCGCATCACTTGAGAACGGCTGGACCGATTTGGTATTTTTTAATAAGAATTAAAAACAAAATTCTGGATGTCGACAACTTTGTACCGCCTCAGGATCAATAAATGTTGTGTTAACTTATTAGCTGAATTAAATTCAGTTAGTTAGTTATTCGCCTCCCAAGAAAAATCAGTCAATCCGTTCTCGGGACATCATTAAAAAAATTGTGTGTGGAGTCCACGCGCAACAGTAGTGATACAGTAGTTTACTCGTTAGAAATCGATTTTCATTTTTAAAGCCCGGTACGACAAATTTTGGTGGCCGGCGTCATTTGTTATTGTCGTTGCTCTGTACCAATCTCCCCGTTTCCTGTAATTCTTCCTATGTTTTAACAGTTATTCTGCTATTCGGGGCGGAGGCAAATCCAGCAAATCAAAGATCACAAAAATCCGTTCTTCCTTTCTTGAGCTATAAACCCCAGGGGCCCCCCTGAGCCCCCCTGTCCGTGTTTTAATAGTTATTCTGCTATTCGGGGCGGAGAAAAATCCAACATATCACAGATCATAAAAATCGGTTCAGCCGTTCTTGAGTCCAAATTCAAGTCAAATATACAAAAAAAAAAAACATAAAAATCGGTCGAGCCAAAAAATTGGACCAGTTTAAGGGCGGCCTTCTGGGCCCCAATGACCTTATGAAAAATACTTTACGACCTATTTTCATACCTACCAGATATACAAAAAATATCATAAAAATCGGTCGAGCCGAAAAATTGGTACAGCCCAAGGAGGGCCCCTAGGCCCCCATGTCCATGTGAAAAATAGTTTAACACCTATTCTTATACACACCAAATATACAAAAAAAAATCATAAAAATCGGTCGAGCCGAAAAATCTGTCTAGCCCAAGGGGGCCCCCTGGGCCCCCATGTCCATGTGAAAAATTGTTTACCACCTATTCTCATACCCACCAAATATACAAAAAAAAAATCATAAAAATCGGTCGAGTCGTTTCGGAGGAGTTCGACCACAAACACCGAGTATCTTTTTTGATGTTACACCATCTAACAATTCATTCGTCCATCTTTTCAAAAAGTGAACGTGATGAAGTTTTCCTCTCATGTCAGCGGCATCGGCATGTAGTATAGGTCAAATCTTCGCATATATGCCCCACGTAAAAGATATAAACATCTTTTTTTCTACGGGCTTTCCTATTCCTGTGCTACATAACATACCCCATACCTTAAATGACATTCCGTTAAATTAATTTCAAAACAACGCATTTTAATTTTTTTGTCCCTACCCTACCCTACCTACCCTACCCTACCCTACCCTCTCCTCTTCTGTCTTCTCCCTCCTCTTCCATACCTTTTTTATCCATTTTATTTTCATTCCATCTACATCCAGTATTAAATTTCCTCACTTGAATTCCTCTTTCTTTTTCTCATCCCATTGCACTCATTCCACATAATATATTCAATCGTCTTTCCACCTCTCCCTAACTTTTCAACCAATACCTATTCTCCTTCTCTGCATTTCTGCATCTAAGCCTCTCCATCATCTTTCTTTCTTCTTTCCCACTCTCCCTCTCATCATACATCTCTATATGCTTGTTCCTTTCTCTCAGTTCTGCATCCATCCACATGCCTCTTTCTTTCAGTCTCTCTATTTCTTTGTCCGCGTACCCATTCCACTGGAAATATTTCTCCCTCTCGTTTTCTCTTGCAATCTTCTTCTTTTCTCCCCAGCACTCATGCAGTATTCGGCATTCTAAACTTTCTTCCATTCTGTCTTCAAACTTCGCCGCTCTTTTCCCCACTTACATTCTCAACCTATTCTTTTAGCATTCTTCGCTCACTATGTGTCCTGGCGTTTCTCTATCGACCCCTAGCACTCACCTCAAATACTTCTCTTGTACCCTCTCTATCTCCTCTTGTTCTCTTCATCTAGAAATCTCTGCTCCGTACAACAACCTGTTCTCAATCAAACATCAACATTCTCCTCTTGAAGTCGCTTTTACACTTTCTCTCTCCTATTCCCCATACACACCCCATCGCCTTGTTTCCTTTTCTTGTTAACTCCCTGATATGTGCCTTATTCGTGGCTCTTTCATTAAACATATAGTTGAAGTACTTAAATTCTTTAAGATACTCTATTTTCTGTCCCTACCACCTCCATTCTTTCTATTCAATCTTCCTCTTTCTCTTGTTAAACAACAAGATTTTTATTTTTCCATATTTACTTCTTTTTCTTCCTCACATATTATCCGCAAACGTCAGACTCCACACTTTTACTCTACTTACTACACACCCCCCTACTTGAGAATCACCTGTCACATAAATCGTGAACAACAAGGAACTGAGCGGGCAAACTTTGCCTCACTCCCACTCCCTTTGTTGTCACTAACCACTCACTTTCTCTCTTCTCTACCTTCACCTTACTTTTTGTCCTTTCGTATATCTACCTCTCGTTCATCGTTATGTCCTCCCTCACTTTCTTTTTTTTTCTCTATTGATATAGTTCCACACCTACTTCTCTGTTCTTATAACCTTCATCTCTCTCTCTTCTCTCTTCTGTTTGTTTTCGTCTTTTTGCATTCCCTTAGCTCATTTATTATCTACTCCTTAGTCTACGAATTTTGTATTTTCTAGTTTTCGCTTTTACTCTTCCACTCCTTGTTCCTCAAATATTTTGATCATCACTTTCTTCTGCGTTTCTTTTCTTTTTTCTTCTCCTCTTTTCTCTTGTTTTCCTCTTACTATACTTATTTCTATAGGCAAATGGTCTTCTTTGCCTACTCCCTCCCCTCCGCACTTTCTCGTCTTGGGATTTCCTTGGCATCCCCTCCCGGTTCTTCCTAATCCCTGAAAATCTTGAATTGCCTCACATCGTCCCAGAAATCTTATTTTTCTTAGTCCAGCTACATTACAAAATAGGGCCCTCTATGCCTCTTTAGTTTTCCCGCTCCTCTTCTTGCCCTCTCTCTTACTTTTGCCCTTGTTGTTCTTTTCCCGTTTATTCGTCGTCTCCATTTTCTCCCTCACCCCTTCTTCTTCTTATTGGAAAACCTCTAGTCTCTCTCTCTCGTTTCATTCCATCTTCATTGAAGCTCGCCTTTTGTTAATTTCCTGTATCCCACTCTTACTTCTTTCCCGTCTGCCCGTTCTTTCTTTGCTATGCTTCTTTATTTTTTTTTCTCTTATCTCTTTCTTGATTTGTGAGGTCATTATCTATAGATACCGTCTCTGTTTCTTTCATTCCCCTTAGTTTTCCTTTTTGCTTCATCACTTTTACCTTTCCCTCCCAATCTCCTATTTCTACTAGTATTTGATCTCTATTATTTATACTGTAACAGATCTTCACTCTGACCTCTCCTACACCTTTTCTCAGAAAATCCTCTATCCGTGTTTGGCCTACTGTTTACTTTTCCTTTCCCCACCTCATCCTGTTATCACAATATTGTTCTTCCTCCTTCCCATTTCCTCATACTTACCCTTCTAGCTGTGCCACTGTCTCTATCTCTCAACCTGTTCCTCTCTTCCTCCCATATCTTCTTTTTGTTCTTAAATTATTTTCTTTGTTTTTCAATCTATCTCTTAATTTCTTGGTTCTCTCTTCGTATCTCCTTCATTTCTTCCTTTAGTTGCAGCCCCCTGTTAAACTCCCATTTTCTTGCGATTTAAAAAAACGTAGCGACCAAACGGCTTATCCGATTTGAGATTCTGGTGCTAGTTGGTATAAATAGTATATGAAACTTGAGAATTTTGTATTTAGGAATCTAAAGAACTGAAAAATAGCAGACAAATAATTATAAACAACAGAGCACCGACAAACTGAAGAACTAGAGAATTAGATAGATATTTTGAAAATTATATACTCAGTTCTTGAACTGGAAACGTAGCACACAAAAGGAAGCTAGCGAACTTAAAACCACTGTAAGGAAAAGAACTACAGTGTACAAAATACTAAATAAATGAAATTTTTGAAGAAATAATCTTAGAACTCATCATTACTTCTGTTGTCACTTCAAGATTGTCCATTGTTTGACCGCTACCCTACAAGACCAAGATCGCAGAGATGCAAAACCAAAAAATTATAATAGCAATGGATCCATAGAAATATTTAACATGTACCTACTGTGAAACCATAAAACAGTAGGTAACCAATAACGTTCAATAAATAAAAACCTCTGTCTAAAAATTCAACTATGCGGTTTAGAAGATAACGCTCACAAAAATCATTGTAACAACAGGTTCGCTAAAAAGCGTAAATATGATTTTTTACCAGAAATAAATAATCAGAACGAAAACAAATTCATCAAATTTGAAAACTTTTCATATTCCTTCAGGTATGGGTCTTTTGACTTCGATGGTAGTATTTTGGATTCCTCTTGTTCGGTCAATGCTTCTATATTCGGGTGAAATCTCGTTTTAACTCATTTTTCCTCGATTTTTGCTGGCACGACTAAATGCAATGACAGACGTGGACGCGAGAAAAACGTAAACAATAATTGTCATAACTAATGGCAATATTATTACGCCATTTCGATTTATCACGAGAAAAAATATTTCTAAGTTTTTAGTGCTTAATTTGTTTCCAGTATTGCTGGTATAATAAAAAATAGCGTAAAGTATTCGTGGATAACTGGTCTTTAAAACACTTGCTCTTGCTCTAAAACACAAACTCGCGCGTGTTTTAAAGACCTTGTTATCCACTCATACTTTAATATACTATTTCATGATAGCAAAAACGAAAAAGTGACAACATTGGCGAAATCTAGGTAATGCCAAAAATGTCTTGAAATATTATTATCTGTGAAAATTTATAGTCGGTACACAGAAATATTACGAAAGGTTACTTGAGAACGTTATCGAAATTACTGTAATCTGTAATAAATTAGAAACAGAGAGATTTGAAAAGAGTGTCCAAAAAAATAGGAAAATTATCGTACAGATTTTCTTTTACACCTAATTAATGAATATAGTCAATACAACATATTTAGTAGTGACATTTCTATAAGAAAAGTCATTTTTAAAGAAATAAAATCCAGTTTATCGTAGTTTTTAAGTATTAATAAAGATTCTAAATCTAATGACTTCTTCCAAATTTTGTCTTGCACCGGCGCATCCACCATTTTTGAAACTTTGTATTTGTGCTAAAAGCGTCTAGAACATCGAACTAGTCAAAAGACTTTAAATTAATAAGCACCCTGAAAAAAAAATACGGGTGTGCTTTAGACACTTTACACGACTGAAGTAAAACTTCCGTTCGCTTCGCCCGATCACACTTTTCGTACCGCTCTCGTCTAAATGGAGCTAGAGAATCCTGAATTAATACCGTTTTAAGACGAACAGATAACTTACGTACTTGAAGATATTGAAGATATTTTATTTAGTGTATCTTGATGTGACACAATTTTGTGTAGAAATTTTGTGCAGAATCACTCTAAATATTTTTTTGTAATCTTCTTGTCTACACTCGGCAAGAAGTTACTTGTGTTAGATAAGGTTCTTCATTACCATTATTCATTACCATAACGTTAATTCTAATTAGAAATTACATCGTAAACAGCAAATCTTTACAAAGAGGAAATCATAAGCTGTTGCTCACTTTAACGACTCTACAGATCGGAACCAATTCACATCTACAATGGTAAATTTAAAGTAAAAGTCTTGCAGTTTACTCTACTTCAAGTTGTTGAAACTTCTATTTCCAGTGCATTTTCTTTATTGTGTTTTTGAAGTAAAACTTCTTTACGGACACTTGACTTGGGGAGCTGGTGAATGCGTGACAAGAGCGTTACGAAAAGTGTGATCGGGCGAAGCGTACGGAAGTTTTCTTCAATGCACGATTTTACAATAATTAATTAATAGAATTTTTTCCGCAGTTCTCACAATACACCAATTTGCGTGTGTCAGTTTCGTATGCAATTGCGCTACTTGTGTTAATCGCTATACATGATTACCGACTTTTCGCTAACGATAAACTGAAACATGCATTATCCAATACTGCAGACGGTATTAATTCAGTTCTCTAGCTCCATTTATAAACTTACATAAATTAAGAGCACTTTCAGAATGGCGAACTGAAGTTTTACTTCAGTCGTGTGGTCTAAAGCACACTCGTATTTTTTTTATGGATGAAATTAATTATTGGTTACAAGAAATTACGAAACAGTGTCAAATCAATAATTGAGAGTTAAAAATTTAGCAATCTTTAATTAAGAATCTTCCTAACAAAAATTTCCAAAGCTTCAGTCTTTCTTCATGTCCATTAAATTCCTCCACGTTGCCGTTAATTACTTTTCCCACGTCCAATCACCCAACGATAATCTCCCATCGATAACTCCTAAATACCCCAATAATTCATTCAACAAGTAAACCAGATCTTTCTCCAGTTTTACCATCGTTAAACACACGCCGCGTATTTTGTTTAGATTTCTCTCATTTGTGACGGTCACTTCCAAAAACGTCATCGTTGATAATCACTGATTAGATCGTCTATTCACATTCTGATTTGGCGCTTGTAAATTGAGATTAATGTGATTTTCTCTTTCACACAGCTACCGGTTCTATTTTCGTACACAATGAATGATGTAGTTTTTACACAATCAGATGACTAGGTATCGATTTTTGCAACAATAGAACAAGGTTAATGAAGTTATGTAATTGATCAGGTGGCCCAGAGAAGGTCACTTACCTGAAAAGAAACATTAATCAGTAAAATAAACAGTGCAAGTGTGAAGAAAAACATTTAAGATGCTGTAAAGGAGGCAAGATCCATAAAGACTTTTTTAATTATGAAAACTACTTGTAATTTACAGTGTCTTGTAAAAAGGTGTACGTATTAACTACCAGCGCTGCAATTGCAATTTCTGCACGCGCTGATAAATATTCTGATAAAGACAAGTTTAACAACCTTTCTATCGGTAAACATTAGAATTAGAACGTTAGAACAATTTTCTTTCATGCAACTGTATGAATGAAAGTCGTTAGTGGTCCGTAATTCATTAATTTATAATAGTGCGGCCGGGACTATTTTAAATCAATCAGCTTACATAATTTCTACCCACTGGAGTTTTTAACGTGTCGGCATTCCTAGTATGATGTATTAAATGGGGGACCATTCGAGACGCAAATGGTTATTAGTTGATCGACAAAGATCAGGAATAGGGATGTTCACAATTTTTTTTATTTCAAAAATCGATAGTTTAATTGTCAAAGAAACGCATGTTTTTGACAAACAAATTCTGAAACTTTTTTTACGAAAATACAAGCCAAAATTCTTGAGTAGATATATGCACTTACTGGCTTGTCTTTGCACCACTAGATTGTCAATCAACATTTACAGTGGACAAATTGTGAGAATCAGCTCTTTGAAACCTCTCTTCCATTTCTGATAAATAAATCAAATCAAACACTGATAACAATTAATAAACAGAAGCAAAACACGCGCTTCGGTATACGAGTGGTGACGTCAAGCCAATGCGGTGGCGTTCCGCGCATTCAAATAAAAGCAGGAATTTCTTCTCGACTTTTTGCAGCTTCAATGTAGAGACTATTTATAAACTTTTTAGTGTTTAAACAATATTTCTTTTTTTTTATGGACATTCCTACTGAACTGTGCTGGTAAATTTTGGTTTTATTTTTAGGATTCATCAGTTCAATTGGCAGCATAGAGGAATTGATACATAACGTAATAAGAGGAATGAATAGTTCTTTTCCAAAATGTGATATCCATTGCAAGCCTAATTAGAGCCTACCCACAATCAACGAGAAACCTAAACAAAATATTTTGCAACATCTAGTTAAAATTCAATTAAAACCACCCAAACCTTCCAATTTCGTCTCCATAAAAACCGCGAAGCGACACACGCACAAATTCAATTTACACGGGGCCATAATGACCCACGTTTTTACACGGATACGACAAAAAAGCCCAAAACAGAATTATTTTTAATGTTTTTGCAACCGACAATCGCTCAATTAAGGCCACCCATCGGGCCTCGCGTCTGGTTGTTATCAATTTTAATTAAATTCACCGTAAGAATTGCATTTTTTCGGCCGACATTCTGTAATGATCATTTCTTTTGTCGGTGAGCACTTTCGAATTTTTTTCGATGCAACACGGTGCTAAAACAACGAGTTTGCCATAAGTACCAGAAATTTAATCGGGCAATTAGGGGAATTCGTAAAATTGTGCGCTCAGGGACTGTCCTGAATTTACAATAAAGCTATTTGGTGATTGGAGCCAAAAATGCTGCTGTATTAATTCTTTGAATGACATTGGGTTTTCTTCAACGCGCTTTTGGAACGCGTCAATATTTAGCCAATATACAGATGAACAAAAAAACAGAAAAAAAACTGTCTCGAAAATCCGAAACTGTCACTCTTAACAGGACCAATTAACGGGTTGACCATTACATTTTATCAAACTAGACCGATTTGATGGTGACAGCAATAACGTCCTCTTATTCAAATCAGAATAGAAACCCGAAACGGAAATCTAACCCGGAAATAAACAACCTCGTTTTTTCTGAATTTAAAGCTGCCGTTTTGAAGAGAAGGGAATTCCTCGTTTCTCCCACACCCACTGAAAACATTTTCCACACTGAGGTTATAAAATTAAGACTGACACATCGATTAAAATCTCCTCGCCCACGCTCGGCAATCGTACACTTTTTAATTGCGATGAAATATTGTTATTCGATCGCTAGATCTACAGTTTTTGCGCAACAAACTCCCAAAGAACGCTGTTCCATCCCGTGTGAAAGGTTTTGCTCCTTCAAATAGTGCATTTCCAGAACCTCGTAAATTCGAGCCTATTACTTAGGTGTCGCAAGGATCGACTTACTGGAATTTTATCTCCACATCGAAAGCATGAATTTGCTGCCTCCAGATAGTCATCTCTTCATTTTCAGCTCTTTTTCAAAGGTCGGCAGCATAATTTATGGTCGCGGAATCAATAAACGCAAACGCAGTCTCGTTAGGAAATAATCTGAGAAGTGTAAAATTTCAGGAATTTTCAGCAGGGTTTATCGTACTGTTAAATGACGCCGGGAATTTTTAAATCGGCATTTCTGTTTGGTTATCATTGCGGACGAAAAATTGTGTTGAAGCGCGTTTAATTGGTGGACATACTTGCAAAGAGTCGTTAAACTGAGAACAGCTTGATTTCCTCTTTGTAATGGTTACGTTGTAATGTACAATCAAAATTATAGTTGGGATGTTGGGTAACGAAAATATTTACCTTAAGAGTAGCAGAAATAAAAAAAAAATTCTACAACCTCTACTAAAAGACATATTTATACTCAGTGACATTAGAAATGTTACATCTAGAAGGAATAATTTTTTGGACGTGTTTTCTGTTAAGCTTACATCAAGAATAAAATGATAAGATTTACAAGAAATTTTAATAACATATAATTCGAAAAAAAATCAAAAATGTGGTTGGCGACCCCATAGCTGAATACACTCCTTATACACATCTAGGCATCTACATAATGAGATGGTCGATATCTGCTTGTGGCACGTTGTTCGTGGATTAACCGTGCCAGAGTCTGTGGAGGATGGCGCAAAGTGGACAGTCTTCTCCCCATTATCTTCTATGGGATTTAAATCTGGCGAACGGGGTGCCCACGGCAAAACATTAATGCCAACTTCTTGTAGAGAGTCCATAGTTCGAAGAGCTATATATGTGGATGTGCGTTGTTTTGCTGAAAAAGGACGTGTGGACGATCACCTAGATAAGGCAATAAAGTGGTTCATAGGACGTCATCAGCAACGCGCAGCCGTCATACTGCCTCGAATAAACACAAAGATGATCGGCTTCTATAGGCAATATCCCCCCAAACCATTACTCCAACAGTCCTGTGCACTTGCCTCTCAACTGCAAATCCAATATCACGTCGCTCTCCACTCATGCCTAGGCAGAATCGCGATTCGTCGCTGGATATGACATTATGCCATTTTGCTTCCAAACGCTGCCGTTCTCTGCACCAGTCCAAACGCTGACGACGGTGTTCCGCAGTCGAAGGACACAGTAACCGTGGACGGTATGAAAAAAGTCTAAAAGCTCAAATGTGGCGATATAATGTTCGCGTACCAACAAGTCAACCTTCTTCTCCAAACCATTGGTCACAGAGTTGGCGCATAGTAGCAAAACGGTCTTTCAGAGCTAGTTGTCTGAAGCGCCTATCCTGACGCTCTGTGGTACACCTCGGTTGACCTGTCGGTCTGTTTCGTGTTCCTCTACCTTCTTCTGTCCACACCCGACACACATGCATTACCGTCATTCAAGTGCAATTACCACATCCGGCAATTTTGCGATAAGACAAACCAACTTCTCGAAAGGCAATAATTCTACCCCTGTCAAAATCACCAAGATGGTGATATTGGTAATGCCTTCGGACTCGAGGCATAAAATCAGCAGCAACTTTTCCGATCTGTATTTTCCAAGCACTCTTCGAGGTAGGTCGACACCTACCCCGCTTGGTTGGGTTTAAGCTCTAAAACCTCATTTGCTCCCATTTTGATTACAATTTCCATTTTTCATACTTCTGCTACAAGTTATGTTTTTGTATGCGTTTTGTAAAATATATAATCGATAAAGTGATAGATAACTAAATATGTATATAGACTTTTCCGCTAATGTATTCCGCGTGACCGAATAAAAAAAAAATCTTTAAATATTCGTGCGCTGTCATTATTTAGGGGTTAGGACTCATTTGTAACACTCGGCCGCACCTCGTGCTTCAAGAATTCGCCGTCGCCCTTGCAAGGTGTCTTGACAACGCACTTGCACCGAAAATAACTATCTCAACTACCGTCACTGATTCGCTTTGCTCGATGTTTGTTGCTTTTCCATTATTTACTACTTGTATAACGGGTGTCCCAACTAAAATTTGTACCCGCAACAATTCCAATTTCGAAAGACTCAGGAGAAAACACTCGAACAAGTCAACTTTTTTATCAAGGGGGACCAAACTTTCATGTCTTAGATCTCACTCTTTGAGCCAGGGGAGCCAGCCCCTTAAAAAATTAAATGTCAGGGGGGTCGTATGATACATCATTTTAAAGCTTATTCAATTCTCTATTCAGACCTACTTTTATCTATTCGTTTCTCCAGAATATAAATTTGTTATTTTCCAAATCTACAGAAAATACTCTTGATTCGGAAAATAACAAATTCATACTTTTTTTTAGTAGAAACGAATCGATAAAAGTAGTTCTGGATAGAGAATTGAATAAGCTTTAAAATTATGTATCACACGACCCCCCATGACATTTAATTTTTTAAAGGGGTGGCTCCCTTGGGTCAAGGGGTGAGATCTAAGACATGAAAGTTTGTTGAAGAATTGTTAGGGGTACAAATTTTAGTTGAGACACCCTGTATATAGCTTTTCTAATATTCTTATTGATCCGCAGTTTTTTAATATTCCTGGGGTCCGAGAGTTTTGTTAGGTATATAACCTTATAAACAATTCTTGTATAATTATTAAAAATCTACTCTCCTCATGAAATCTCTACATTGATTTTTATCTCTTCTTTCATTTCTCATCACTTTCTTCATGTCGTTTCTCTCCGCTATAAATGATTCATATACCTCTGGAGAACAAAATATTGTAGTTAGCTGGAAAGTTTTTGACGTTCTGAACCAACTGGATTTATGAATCATTTTTGAGTTCGACTTAGATATATTTAAATTTTAATTTTTGAATACGCCATATAATCTCTTTATGCATTTGTTTCTCTTGTCTTTCTTTGTTTCCGTATTTCTTGATTCCTAATGTTTCTTTCTTTGCAGTGGTTATTATATTCTAATAATTCTTCCGTTTCACTACTTCTCCATATTCTTGTTTTAATATAATTTTACTTAATTTTCACTTCTTTCATCATATCCACATTTTTCTTCCTGTTAGTTATTGGGGTTCCTCTCGTTTTGTCTTCTATGAGTTCTCCATTTTTATAGCGCTCTTGATCGTTTCATCCACATTAGAATCAACGTTATACTTTCACGTTGTTTTTTATTTTGTCCGTTTCTGTTCTCTCTAATCTTATCTCCATTTGTGCTACATACTTCGTTTATGTCATAATTTGTTTTTCCTTTAGTCATTATATCATCATTCTGCTGTAAATTTTTGGACTTTCTATTTGAAGCCCCTGTGTTTGTCCTCTGATACATACTTACATAAATATGGGGTTGCAGGGTTAGGTGGCAGTACGTTAGTGTGATTTTTTTTTTGGAAGGTATTGCCTTATCTATATATTTAATCGTTGAACATGAATCAATTTCAACCAAATAAAACAGTCTGTACTGCACCGATTTTGATAATTGTTTTTTTTTATATGAAAGACATTGACAAGTTCTATGTGAAGATTACTTTCCATTTTCAAAAATTTCACAGGTTCATTAATTATTTGCATATTATTTTAGGGGAAAATCGGTCCATTACAGTCATCGATTTAAATGAGTGTGAATCGTTTTAAGTGAGAAGTTGGACCACTGTAGCTAAATATAGGTATCTAAGCCCCTCCTCTGAGGTTGGGTGAGCAAGTTGGCTAGGGAACATTTATATATGTATATACATCTGGATGGATGTTTGGGTGCGGAGTGTGAAGAGTGTGAAATAGAGGACGAATGAAGCTGTGCAAAATACAATTCTTTTATTGAATAATTTTTCTTGCCGAAAAATTGGTTTAACAATTCCACAATATTTTCGTTTAACTGACCTGCGACTTTCTTAACAAATCAATCGAGAAGTGGAAGATTTATTATTTAATCAAATGTATGAAACGGCTAATAACGTGCCGTTATTGATCATATACATCAAGAGGTTTTTCAACACAGTACTGGTAGTAATGTCTTCTGTTTCGTACATTCGATGGCCTCCGTTTCTACATTAGCGAACAATTCAATCAGGGGCATCTTACACCGCACAATGAACAAGTGTTATATATATAGAAATTATTCCGTCTTAATTTTTTTTTAATTATTCAGAAAAGACAAAATAAAAATTGTAATATGTAATATGGTAACCAGTCTTTGTTCAACACTATTTACGTAAGTATTTACTTTTTTTTACTTTTTACATTGATTTGATTACCAATTCAATACATACCACTCGAATTTCGAGTGGCGGGCGATCACTAGTTATTGTAAAAACGTTGGAATAGTGGATCTTAGATAAAATATTCTTTTCTTATCCTTCATGGTTAGGTAGATAATATAAAAATCTCTCCTCGTATGTATGTTTGTATGGATGAAATATAGAAATAAACTAAAAAATAAAAAATAAAAAATCTTGATACATTAATAAGACGTACCTACTGCAATTACAGGTTAACTCGAAAGGATAACTATAGTACAGTAAAGAATTCAAGAGAAAAATAGCATACTTAACTGGTATTTAATCCCTACTCTCCATAGCAATCTGCGTTTAAACACTTTTTTTACTTTTTTTTTGCGAACGAAGTTGTTCTCGTGACCGTGAAATTTTCAATATAATAACAGTGGCGTTTGCGGTAAAGGGGGTCAGATCTAATTTTTTTTTCTCGAAAATGGAATTTCAGGAATGGGTTGCAGGTATATCCATGATACCGTGTATATTTATTACGGACACATTAGTCTGTACTCGGCGGAATTACCGAAAAATACGAATGTAGAATGATATATTGTGTAAAAATCAGTACTCAACTTGGAAGTTTGACGTCTTGTCTTATCTGCTTCTTCAGTATAAAATAACCGAAGAGTAGTCAAAGGACTAAGTTTTTTGTGTAAAATTTTCTAGGTGATTCATATAAACTTTAATCCAAGAGCCCTTTGGAAACTAAAATAATTTTCGTTGTTTAGGTAGGAACATCATGGTTTATTAAATTGACATTGGACAGACGTCAGGGATGGTTAATAATGAAATAATGAGAAGCAATGATATCTTGTAACCCCCTGTTTTCAACGGCATGCATATACGATTTGAAAATTTCTGGTGTCAGCTTTGTGCGTAAAGAAACAGCGTAAGAAGAAACATGACCAAAAATCTAATATATAAAAAATCAATGTTTGTTTGTTTGTTCGTATGTTATGGGCGCCTAAACCGGTGAACAGATCGTTATGAAATTTTGACCACAAATAATATTTGCAATTGGGAGTAACATAGGTAGGTTGACCTCCCCAATGTGTAACCGGCCAAATTGAGTACTATGTCAAATAAAAATGTCACAGTGACAGTTTTAGACATAAAATGTCAATCATCAGTTTTCGATAAAATCATTTCACAAGGAAGGAATAGTGTGGTGAAATCGAGGGAGAAGTGCCAAAATTGATTGTGGATGTGTCCAGGATTGCTTTCGAAGTGGGCGCAACTTTAAGTCCTTCTTGAAAAGGAAGTGCAATCGGCAAGTAACGCTAACCAAATAATTTTATAACGCTAATTTGTTGTTCACTAAAAAAATTGTTTTACTTCATTTTGGGGCGCAGCCACTCGTTCCGGGTATTTTGAATGTCTTACGTTTGTTTACAATGTAAGAAAATACTTTAAAATGCCAAAAAAGGAAAACCATTTATTGAAAAATCAACCAAAAAATCGAGGCAAATGAAAGCCAATAGGACAGGTGAGACACCCGACCAACGTGAAAGTCATGTGGAGGAAATGCGGTTAAGAGATTTAAGATCAAAAGCTGCTGAAAAACAACATAGCATCCATTGAAACGACCATCCAAATATAATGCTCATCCTATGCATACCAATGGTCCGATTTGTCTTTCGGTTTCAAACGGCTTCAATTTCCAGTACGCCTTGCTTTCGCAATTATTACCATCAACAAAGCCCAAGGACAGTCACTGAGTGTTGCTGGGCTCAATTTGGGAAGTCCATGTTTCTCACATGGCCAATTATTTTTTGCTTGCTAAAGAGAGGGAACACCAAAAAACTTATTTATGTATTCGCTAAATGGAAAAACCAAAAATATTGTTTACCCGACTGCTCTAGAATAATAAGGGAAAAAAATAGTGTTTACTAAAAAAGAATGTGTTTTATTATTTGTACGTTTGGCTGTTTCTATGTTCCGAATAGGCTCCTACACCGGTCAAGGGATTGATATGAAATTTTGACCACAAATCAAATAATACTCGGATCGGTACAGAGTTTACCCATCGTGGGTTACCTGTTCGTTGCACCGGTTAAATCGGATGAGATGTGTTTTTCTTAATTTTTTGGGCGTAGCAACGCACCGCCGGGTACCAACTAGTAAAATATAAAAATAAACACATATAGTGATTTTATAACTAACAATAAAGACAAATAATAATCAAAATAATTATATAAATAAATACCTTGTGAAGATAATTTTATCTTCTGTATAACCTTACGTATTCCTTTACTTTTTTTTGGTTGTTTGATTAGTTGTTTTGGATATGCATCACTTAATTCGCTGTGAAGGGACTGCTGGGTTGGGGCATCCCAGAGCATTTTACCACCAAGGGAGATGGTATTTATTTAGCTCTTGAGTTTAAGCCGCTGTTTTCTTCGTGCATTTCACTCTTTTCTCGCTCGGACTGATTTTTACTGTAAACTGTATAGTTGTGGGCGACATTATGGAATGTTACTCTTAATGCCCATCGTCTTTTTTCTTCAGTCTTCGCTCTGCTGGTGTTATCTGGTTAAATCGTTCGTTCTGAAAGTATTCGACACTTCGCTCGACACTTTTCTCACTGCCAAGAACGTAAGGGGCTAAGTTAACGGAATCTCGACTGGGTGATACCTGCCTTTCATACTTTCTTTGTGTTCTGTCGGTAAATCTTGAAGAAATTCTCTTGTTTACATCGTAACGTGGGTCTATCCGTCACCGCGAAAATAGTTACAATATACCAATGCTTGCGCAGTGTCATATTGGCGTGTTATTATCTGTGTTAGAGGATTTATGTACTGTTGCGCCTGATCCTATTTTTGATAAGGCCTTTTCCTGTGGGAGTTTCCGTCGAGAAGACATTCTTGTTCCAGTGGTTGGTAAATGTGGTGGCGTGTAAAACTTTGAATTTATCCGATAGGGATTTAGCCAACCATTTCCACAATCAGGTGATTTTCGTCTCGTGCGAAATTAATCATAAATCGAGTAATCAAGGTCCTCATTAGAGGTAAGGGCTTTTCTGATTGTTAAAAGAGGTACTTAAAGGGGAATCTCCTTCATCTTAGGGTTCTGACTCGGGGTGAACAATAAATTTCTAACCAATTAGCTGATCTGGATTGGGACTACTTCGTCGGGGTGGTGTTTGTTAGAAATCCCTACGTTCCGTCAAGGACGATTGAGGAGGATTTATTCGTGCCAGGGGCTGGAGAATCGTTTGTCGTCTCCCTCTGGAAGGCATCCCATCGCCCAACCAACGTTCCCAAGGCCAGTTAAGCCATCTTGTGTCGTTTTCGTTCATTACTTGTTTCGTCTTTTGTGGTTATTTGCCACCGCAATAATATAATATAGTATTAACCTCATTGTGTAACGTAAAACTAATCGTATTGTCATATCGTCGTTGACTGATAAGTAAATTGTTTGAACCATTTATACGGCGAATTATAGCTATAAATCGGGCGTACCTAATTCCTTTCGGGTTATTTAATTATGCTATTTAATTCCAGATATTACTTTTATGAGAGTAAATTTTTATTTGTTGTGTGGAACTGAATTTTGCTGATGAATTCTCCTATTGACCAACACTATTTAATTTCACTTATTTCAGTTGTCAACTTACTACCTAGTAATATGTTTATTTGAATTAAATTATTTATTAAAGTTTTCCATTTTTTCAACCATATTCTATCACTTGTAACCATCATCTTCTGCTGTAAAAACGGGTGGCGTCCATTTGAATTTTTAAAAAATAATAAAAATATAACAATCGACCCAGCCCATCTCCACCGAGCTGGATTTGGATGATTTTATCACTGCCAATAGTGCCCGATAAGACAAATATAAACTTGTAAGAATGGCTCAGATATCTCAATCCATAGCAGAGTTATAATACGACGATGAAGTTGACAAATTAATAATGTACAAAATACCAAAATACGAATTTGGCTATTGCGTTATCGTCATATGCCTCATCATGTGAGGAGACAATGGCATAATCAGTTGGACTACAAAAAACACAGCAAGATATTATACATAGTATATTGGAACAGAAAAGAAGTTAATAGAAACGACCTCAGAAAATACACTAATGACATATTATCTCAACCGAACGATGCTCAATCAAACGACTACAATTATACTTCTGAAGAAGCATTAATTTAATTTTTTCTTTCAATTCTTTGTTCTAGGAAATTAGTCCTAATAGTTCTCTTATTTTGGTATACCTCATTTATTCTCTTTTGTCTCCCAAAATTCTTCTCAAGAATTTCATGTCATATCTCATTTCGCAAGATTCCTCTGTGTCCGTGTACGGGGGTGGTACGATAAGATTTCAGGAAACGACACAAAATAAAATGAGGAATCAAAACATCTTGCACTTGACAGAGAAATAAGACATTGACATAACTATTACCGACTTCAATAGCAAACCTCCACACTTCACGGTAAACAAGAATGTATTAAGCAAGTACATATATATCTCAAACTCTTTTTATTTCCAATACCGTTTTAATATGTTACTTAAAAAGTTGTTGCAGTCGTAAAATGTACAAAACAGCCCGATTTCCTCCTCGCAAAGCTCTGTTTTGGCTCCCACCTTATTTACGATGACATAATTCGTAACTGTCCTTTGTACAGCGTCGTCCCAAAATCGCAATAACTTCCAATGGAAATGACAGGTGTGATGCTATAAAAAATCCTGACCGTATTACCGACTTTTAAAACCCTGCACGCCCACCACGCCGATAATGGCGTAATAATAAAGAAGTGACATCCAATAAACATTGCTCCTGTCGAGTCGGTAGGCGTACCGAAATTATGTTGTTTACATTCTACTTGCGAAAATTTCGCAAATCGCGAGGTGAAATTAAAGGTATTGGCTCTTTCTGTTTGCATTCCTGCATTGTTAAAGCGGACTGTAATTGTTATTATTACGGTTGCGAGAAAAAATGTCGACGCTTGATAATAATGCTAGATATATCTAACAAACTTCCAATTATATTTGCGTAAATAATAATTACGGATGTAGGTTATTGAATTATTTCAATTTTCTCGGCTGTCATTATAACGCCGGGGAAATTAATCAGTAGTTATTACGAGGTTTTGAATGCGGTGGTAAAAACGGAATTGCGACATGACAAGAAACTATCTCGTCAATGAGTTTGAAACGATATCATTGAGACGGGATCATAAAAATTCTTGTTGGTTCGAATTGAGGTGCAGTTTTCGGGTAAAAACAGGATGATATCTGTTTAGTTTTAAGGACAAAGTCGTTAAATTTATATATTTGAAAATTAACATGGCTTTTAATGCTAGTTTATTATACACAACGATAAAAGGTTCTAACTATGCTAATAGGCCAAAAGACTCTTATCTCATCAATAACTGTAAAGTGTAAAACAAAAGATATGGTCAGATGCTGTGATAGGCTGAAAAAAGCAGTCCTGAATTTCCGATTGTTTTGAACAATGTTTCATGTTAAAAAGTGGGCTGATGCTGATATTTCTTACAACAAAAGAAACATTTATTTGACCACAACCTAGTGTTTTTTAGGAATCGGAGATAAGAGCAAAAGAAGAGAGAGTAGCAAAGTATCTAATCTTAAAATTTAAGCAAATTTAAACGTCCACACGGGTCCCATCGCCGACATTTTCCGAAATTGGTCTTCGTCGGTCGTCATCATCCGCCAAACTGATGACAACGGAATAAGGTCAGATATATATTCTCGGCAAAAACTCAACTTATGGCATTCCTTCGACTGCAAATTGACAGAAAGCTTAATTGGTCGGAACAGATAAATGCATTTACATGGGCTGTTTATACGTTTAGAGGATAAAAATGATCGCCATGTTGCAGAACTCGCCCTACGGCTAGTACGGTCTTATTGAGTACCAACGCCAGGTTAACAATAGGCCTCTTTCTTGAGCTGCTCGAGAAAAGATGCGGTTTAGAACCGAGATGGTGGGTAGTTTAAAAACGGTGGAGTTTATATGTTGGAAAGTCGGTTGGGACTCGCAGAAATTAGTAATAAAAGATAATGGCTCAGCGAGAGCTCGACCAAATGTAATTAAAGGCAATAAAGTTGGGTCGAATTGTTGTGACCACCATAAAGTGCTCGATCATCGTTCAGAATTGAGAAATTTATTATTTTGATTTAGCTTCTCACAAACTGATTATACACAAGAGAATCCGGCAGAATGGCTCCTACATGAGGAAAAAATATTTGTTTTATCTTCCAAAACCTCCAGTTTCAGATAAGTCGTCTTCAACAGCAACTATTAATTTTCTTCTCTACATATTAACTCAATAACAAATCTGGGCGAACAATTTTTCAAATAACACAAATAGGATAATACATCTTCACTTCTACTTCTTTGTAGTCCACAGCCGCATAAACCAAAGTGATGGACTCTCCTTTGTGGAGCCATCTCAACATTAATGGAGAACCACTAAGTGCCTATTGAAAACTCATCATAAATTAAAATAAACATCACCAGACACCATCTTCACCACCGGGTCAAAGTTCAACAGCTAACTTTTAACACTCCACTGTTTCGATCCTAACGACAATAGCGTTTTCCCCTTAATTAATTGTGTCAAATCTTCATCAACTGCACCTCACCAACGACGCAAGACAATTGATGACCTCTGCTATCTAACCCAATTAACAGCCAGTACCTTCGTGAAAGTGCTTAACACTTCTAATTCCCGGTTTTCACACGATCACGACGGTGTTACATTTTAAACAAGCCACTTCGTGACTGATTCTTCCATTCAACTTAAAATAAAAACATGAAAAAGGTACTGCACGTGCATATTAATAATATCACAAATTGATATGCAAATAAGAGAGAACGTCGAGTGGAGGTATTCCGACGAGAGATAACATCTTTGACGGATTCGCTTGTCCAAACTTTTTTGCACCGACAAAAGTTACTTTTGATGTTTATATAATGCAGTGACGGAAACATTTTTTACGAGGAGAATGAAGCGGAGTGTACAGCAGGGAAATGCCAGGGTGATGGAAAGTGGATCAGAGGGGAACTGATGAATTCTTAAACTGAGTCATCACAAATCAGAAAAGAAATCTTTTATTTTTTTGGTTCTATTGGATCACTTATTACCACTTGTTGTTAGCAAAAATATTTCACCCATTGGTTGATTGACGCAGTTTCCGTTATAAAATCTCAGAAAAACTCTTCTATTTCCCCTATTTTGTGGTCTCAAACTATGTCACGAAAAAAACAAAAATTTACCCCATGAGAATTTAAGTCTGTTTAAAGGCTAATTTAATGCCAAAGACTTGATTTTATTGCTCTCATAGTTTTCGTAGAAATTATGGCTCCGCTGGCTTGACGTCAAGCTAGCAGGACCATGTCTTAAAATTTGGTAAAAATTGAAAAATAACCACATAGGATTTTAAGGCTATTTGAAGGCTAATTTAATGCCAAAGATTTAATTTTATTGCTCTTACGGTTTTCATGGAAACGATGGCTTTGCTCACAATATTTTGTAAATAATTCCAAGCAATACAGAAACTTCTTTGTTGATGATTTTTTGAAACAGGTATTTTAACCAGCACAAAGTTTCCTTTGTCTATGCTGTCATCTACAGTTATTTTAAATAATTCATCTTTGCGGCAGGCCCCAACAATTCCCATAATAGCGACCACTTTCTTCATAAGATATTGTAACGTTACCTGAGAGTTCCTGGATAATGTACACAACGCCATCTACTGGCATTACCCGAACCAGCATATAACGCCATGTTCATTTTTGTTTCTGTCATGTAGTATAGATAGCGTTGTATACGGGTTACATACAAAATGTATGAGAAAATTAATTTTCTTCATAAATTTTTTTTTCGTGAATTTTTCAGATGTTTTAATACCTATTCGCCCCCGAAGAAAAATTCATCGATATCAGTCAATCCGTTCTCGATAGCATCAAAAAATTTGTGTGTGGAGTGCACGCGCAACAGAACTGAAACTTTTGGAGTTTATAGCTTTAGAATCGATTTTCATTTTTCAAGCCCGGTACGATAAATTTTGATTGCCGGCGTTTTTTGTTATTGTCGTTGCACTGTACCAAGGGGCTTTCTCTAGCCCCCCCTGTCCCAAGGGGCGGTCCGACAGACGTTGTCTTGTCCAATTTTCAATACATTAATTTGTTTTCACAGATCGCGAAACAATTCAAAAGTAAAAACAAAATGTAATTTATTTTAATTTTTATTAGATATATTTAGTCTGGAATGCGTTTTTCCAGATCTTCCAGATTTGTTTCTTCATTTGATAATATTCAATTGAGTTATTTCCATCCCGGGAGCATAACGAACAAAACAAAAAAAGAATCAACCAAATATGTCGTTCCTATCGTCAGTTATGATCAAGAGTCCATACAAAACTTATATTTTTTGCAGTTTGTCCGAATTTTCCGACTTTCCTTTGTAATTTGGTTCGGCTCGGGTGGTAAATGTTGCAAACGAATGCAATCCCAAGACGAACAAATGTAGAACGCGTTAATGCACGATGACTATAACAATCCGAAATCAAAATATCAAAACAATGCCAAACTAGGATTCAATGAACTTACAAAGAATTTTTTTTTTAAAGAATATTAAAATATCTCGACAACAGCGGCACCTACCGGGTCCAACTGTAGCTAAGAATCATCCACGTAACCCTATAAATAAAAAAAAATCATCAAGATCGGTCAGAAAAAAAAACTGTATCTCAACAACAGTGCCACCTACCGAGTCCGATTGTCGCTAAAAAACATCCAGGTGACCCTTGGATACAAGAAAAAAACATCATGATCGATCAGAAACTTAAAAAAACCTCTGGATCTCGACAACAGCGCCACCTACCGGGTCCGACTGTAGTTAAGAACTATCCAGGTACAGGTATTTGACTAGGTACAATTGCACGGCTGACTATTCAGGAAGGTGTTAGTCACTATCTGGCTCCGCGTTTCTCGCTGACAGACTTCTCGTTCACTGCTCTTCCTGTAAACCATTGACTGGTCACGTCGTTTGTCCCCTTTTTATATCCCTCCAAGTGTTCTCGACTTTTCCGTCTGGGGAAACTTCTGGAAATATGACCTCATCCTTCCGGCGCGACCGTCGTCGGAATGTCCGTCCAAATGTTCTGGGCCCTTCTGTCTAGAGAACGTTCTGGGATGATGACATCATCCGCTGCGAACATTTAGACAGGTAGTTGACTTCGACTGGATGCGACTTTTTTTGACAATCTCTTTTATAGTAAATATTTCACTTTTTTTTAACGTTAACCAATATTTTTATTCTACAGAAATGCTTTCTACTGTGCTTCAAATATTTGGAAATATGGACGTTATCGTTAAGAGAAATCATAGAATGCATTCATACCACAAGCTCGATGGGGATGAAACTTTGAAACTGGCTCCACGGTATGGTTATTCATTTTTTTTTCTTTGCAACAGTTGCAGCCTCTTCAATATCATCCATTCTTGTAGTTTAAAGCACTTGAAACACTTTCCCAATAGTAAAAAACTTTAATAAAGCGTTGATTTTGCAACAAATGTTAATTGAATGTAATGTTTTTTGCTTTGTTTTCTTAACTCAAAACAAGCGCCACACATTCTTACGTTCATAGATTTTTATGAAAATTCAATAGACTTTTTCTTATTTGTGCAGTTATTGCAAAAAGTAGCTTGCTAACCTCAAACTGTACGTTTTTTTTTTTTTTTTGGTCTCGAATGCTTAGGGAACCTCGGTAAACCTCGGTTTCCAAATCTTTCACGCTCGACCAAAAATTTGCACTTTCAGATTACGGTGCGTATTAATATAGTATTAGAGAATATTTACACCACATTGAAAAATTTTAACATATCTGGTGCAAGTAAACGATAACATAATTGGCTATTTTTCACCATCATAAAAAGTGGCAATTTATAAAAAACTTCTTGCTTTTATTTACAAGGGAGGTGAAAGAGTTTTGACGCTGAAAGAAAACCAGAACTTTGGGAACTGTTAACACCGTTTCCCGCTAATCAAGTCGCCACCGAACCGGACTCTAGTAGCCCCTTACTGTGGATTTTGATATTTGCAACCAATAACTAGCCGGCAGTGGAAATGAGACGAGAAAAATCTCGCCTCAACTCAACTAGCCTCAGGATGGTAATTCCACGGTGTGTACAGACGACTCCTCACCTTTACAGTAGATCTTGTAGCTACCTCCTTGACAGACGCATACTCAATTTCTGGCGTGGCTTCTTCAAAATTGTCAGTTGCAGTGACAAAAGATCTTATAGACAATTCAAACGCTTTCCTCCACAATTGATTTTTTCAGGCAGTTTGCCTTTTCCTGACACTAACGTTTCCAATACTTTTGGCGGGACTGTTGGTAGCACGTCTCTCAAAATTGGAATGTTAGGGATGTAATTTTAATCACTCCTGGACTTTTAAACCGTTGTGATGCTTCCTACGGTCAAGTTGCCTTGAGCGCCAGTTTTTTACGTGGTATACTCCACGGGACCACGGGTAGACCAGGGGTCTGCTGTCTAGTTTGGCGGTAGGGGAATAAATTAAATACGCTGACGGTGGTCGAACTTTATTTACAATTTATATACAGGGGGGTCAATATGTACAGGGGTATATTTACAACATATGTCTACCTATACACAATCTCGGGGAATCGGGGTCAGAGGGTGTCTTCCTCCGGGAATGTCGGCGGTAGGTGACGGTTTTCAGACGGGACGTATCTCCGGGAACACCGTTGAGAAGAGATCTTTCCGGCTACCGCCGGTGCTCGAATTGCGTTACGAAGTCGATCGTCAACAGGTGTGCTACTAGGACTTCCAGTTTGGGGGAAATAGGTCCGCTATTGTGCAGCTAAGACTACTTGGCCTCGACCCTTCCTGGACCAAGTCGGCACCGAAAGTACCTTGACTGATCCCGTCTTGTTGGCGACGTAAAGGTGGTGGCAGATGGCTGGAGTTTCTACCTTGTAGGGTCGGTTCTGCCCTTCCTCGGCTGCTCACTGTCACTGTCCTTGGTCACGATTCACTGGTCCGGTTCACCGTTCACTTGTCACTTCCCGGGTGGTGGCTGGCGCACAACTGTTCCCTCGATTAGAGCGGAGCTTCTTTTATAGACCACTTGGAGGAGACGTGATGACGTTGGCTGACACGCGCGGTCTGGCGTTACGTGGCACGGTCAGGTCTTATCACTGCGTCTTCTTCCCAACGAAGTGGTGGCGGCTGCGGGTAACGTAGCGAGCCCAGAATGGCGGCATCCGCAGCGCTCTTATTTGCTGGTTAACATGACGCAAGAACCATGCCGGTGCGATACCCGGAAGCATTTTATTTCGTGGTTTGAGGTGACATGGGCGGTAACTGGGGTGGTCGTAGCGGTTCCCGGAAAGTTGCATTTGAGGCCCTCTATTTTTCTAATTACGGGAGTAAAAGAATCATCCCGATCCGAAGTCAGGAAGCACCTTTTTTGGTGGTGCACCATCATTGAGGATAAAAGGATGAAATAGTTATTATACATAAATTAATTATGAAAACTCCGACGAAGGCAACCTCCGTTCTTTGCGGCGATTATCTCGAAAACCATTGGTGGGAGCAAAAAATCTATACAAAGTGGTAAAGCAGTTTAAGTCCATATTGAATAAAAGATTTGCAATAAATTGTTATTGGTCAAAAAACGGGGATTGATTATTTTTTGCCTTTGCGCTGAAAACTATACTCATTTTCCAACGTCATTTATGAGCGTTGGGTGGGAGATAGACAAAAACTTGATGAGACCAATTTTATGCAGAATTTAATGAAGAACATAAGTCAGATAACATTTTCTTCTCGGAGTTACCCTTTAAGAGAAAAATGCAGAAAAGCTTAATGAGGTCACGCTCGGGGGCGGTTTTTTGTGCCAGAGGGGATGAAGCTCTCTCCCGGGGGGTGGGAACTCTTCGGATCTTTATTTGGGTCCCTGCTGGGACCAGATAACCAAAATTTCAAAACTTATTCGTTGTTTTTTCGTCTAATTTGCTTGGACTATAGTTAGCCCCAACTGTTTGTCTTATAACGCAGTTATAATTGTAACAAGTTATTAGCTTGTATAGGTCGGATGTTCAAAATTATTTATAACATGTAGAAACTTTGATATAGCATGTGATTTTTATAACTTTTCCGCAAGGACCAAAAAGGGCCCCATTTTCAATGGCCGTAGCATCGTAACGATTAACTTTAGAAACACACGGTAAGAAACTTTTTTGTTGCAAATTTACTCCATATTATTTTTGATGATAAGTATTTTCGTGATAAAGTTCATGCTTTAAGCGATATTTGCAAAAAACTAACTGAAAAATTGTACCTTCTTGGGCCACAAGGGCCAACGCCGACTTTGCTAGAGGGGAAAAACTTAGGACAGTAATAAGTGAGTCTAAATAAAAAGATTAAGGCCATTTCCAGCTTGCCACTAATTATTTCCTTATTGAACTCTCTGTCGCCTGGCCTATTAACACTACGTAACTATGGTCCGTTTTTTTTAGAAGGAAGCATTGTGAAAGATAGGGACTTTAACGAACCAATAAGAGGTTACCATTTTGGACCACGTGACGCGTCCGCTTTACACTCGCGCACGACAAACCAACACAACTAAACAGCTCGTGTGTTTGTGTCAATAAAATACGGTCTAAAAATTTCTAAACACATTTTGTTGGTTTTGATTACATCCTACTTTTGCATGCATGTCACTCATGTCAGTACATGGACGGAGCCACCCCCAGAATATGCCGATGAATTATGGGTTTCCTGCTCAATTTATCCCTAATGTGTACGGGACGTGTACCACTGCCGCCATCTACTTCCTTCTTAAAAAAAAACGGAGTATAGTTATGAAGTGAAATTCATTCCTTCAAAAAAATTACTTTTTATGACTCTAAAGAGTTGTCAAATTTTGACTTTTCACAAAGAAATTAGGTAAATATCCTATATATACAATTTTATTACATCGGACGTTTCTCGCATCCCCTCCTCCATTGTAATCTGTCTAGTCCCGGGTCTTCTTCAAGTTGTCTGCTTTTCATGGATTGCATAATATTTTTCATCTATGTGGTTTTTGGTCTTCCTTTTTTTCTCCTTTGGGTAGGTATCCACTTCCAGATTTTCTGTGACCATCTCTCTTTGTCCATTCTTCTAAGGTGATCGTACCATTTGAGCTGTTTGGTTTTAATACTTTTTGTGAGAGTTTGTTTTACATTCATTTTTCGTCTAATTTCTGTATTTCTTACTTTGTCAAGCTTTGTTAGACTATAACACCGCCTTCAATATTCCATTTCAGCAGCATTAATTTTTTCTTTACTTTTTTTTGTTATCTTCTACACTTCTGCTGTCGCAATGCTTTTGACTATCGTATTGTAGATAATATTTTTTTGTTTTTATAGCAAGTTTATTTCCCCATATTACAGGGTTAAGTTGTTTTATTACGGACTTTGTGTCATTCGTTGTTTTATTTCATCCCCACATCCGGTATTTGTTGAAATCGTTGTTCCTAAATACTTATAGTGCATCACATTTCCGTTTATATCTAAATCATCGCCTTTGGCTCCTACTGCCATAAATATTTTCTTTTATTTATGTTGATCTCTAATCCACATTTCGCATATTCTGTCTTTAAGTTTCTCAGTAGGTAGCTCATACCGTCATTGCCTTCAGCACAGTCATACAATCTGGTCATCCGCGAAATGCAAAGAATAAAGGAAATTTTCGTTAATTTTAATTCTCAAAGTCTTACATTTTCGCTTCCAATATATCAATGCTTGCTCAATATATACTTTAAAAAGTGTGGGGGCCAGACAGCACCCTTTTCTTAAACCTTTGGTGACCGAGAACTTTTCTGACAGCGTATTTACTACTTTTACCTGGCTAGTTATATTATAATATAGCTTACGTATTGTTTTGATATAGGTATGACTTATATTTGCTTTTCCATTGCCGTCCATAGTTTGATAAGGGGAACACTGTCATAGTCTTTTTGTATAGGTACCTATAAATGCTAAATGTGTTTCCAAACCACATGCATATCTTTTCTGTAAGAGCTGGCGAAGTGTAAAGATGTTATCGACGCAGGAGCGCCCAACGCGAAATCCGCTTTGTTCTTCTGTTTCGTGTAGGGTTTCTTCTATTCGCATTTTTATTATTTTAGCATATATTCGTCCAATGGTGTGTAAAAAACGGTGATTGGTCTATAATTGCTGCAGTCATATTTTTTTCCCTTTTTTGTGGATATTAGTTATGTATCCATTCGTCCAATCATCTGGTAATGGTTGTCAATTTAGACACATATTAAACAGAATGGCAAGTTTTTCAAATAGTTGGTTTGGTGCATTTTTAAGTAATTCGATGGCAATTCCTCCTGGACCTCCTGGACCTGCTGCTTTGCCATTTTTGAATGTCATTATTTTTCGTTTTACTTTTTCGGATGTTATTTGTTCGACTTCTAGTGTTATGTCTTCTTCGTCTTCTGTTTGTACTTCGTCTGTTTCCATATATTCTGGCCGGTCTTCTGTTAAATTTTTTTTGTAATGGTCCACCTATTCATTTTTTTGTATTGCTTGTAAGTTACAGTTATTCTTTTTATTTCTTCCTTAACTTTTCATACATTTCCACGCTTCACTAGCTTTGGTACCTCCCAGGTAAGTATCTATTTGTTGGCATTTTTTCACCCACTTATTGTTTTGTTCTTGAAGTACATATTTTTTTACTTTTACACATTGTAGTCTTTTCTGTTGGGGGCTTTTTGTTTTTAGCCATTTCAATTATGCTTCTCTTTTTTCTAGAATGAGAGTTTCGGCTTCCTAGCTCATTCCACCAATAAGATTTTTTATTTTTGTTGATTGTTGTTTTCATTCCCAAACTTTCAGTAGCAGCTTGATGAATGGTTGCTTTAATGTTATCGTATATCTGTTGGGAATGTTCCTCATTTTTTGATGTGCTTGCTAATATCGTGGCTATTTTTTATTTATAAAGGAATACTGTTTGATTGTTTGTAGATGTAAATATCCTTAAAAATAATCTGTAGAACATAAACTTTATCCTTGAGAAATGATTATTATTGATTATGGAATTATAAAAATAGTTTGGAAATCGATAGTTGGAATGAATGTAAGCACGACGAACCAACGAAAACCTGAACATTCTGAATGGCCGAAAGGGCTTAAGTTAGGTTAGGAGCCTGGCACAAACTTCGTAATTCATTCGCCGGTTTACTCTCCAAGTTTAGAGCACATGTATAGAAGTTTCACTGCAAAAACCACCAGTACAATTAAAATCCGATCACAGCACAGGTTACAAAACCCCGCGTAATGCGGATTCCGTAACGTTTTAATGCACCAGTTGTTATTGTTTACTTTTCCTTGAACTATTAAGTATTCGTTTTTCAACACATTTATTTCCATACTCATTTCGTATATGCTTGATCTAATGTCCTCCGCATCTAGTCAGTATCGGCTTCATCTTCTGATAATACTGATCATGGAGGAAATGTTGCTGCACTTCTTTCCTCATCTAGAGCTTCATTTACATATACTTATTCTCAAAAGCAATACAATATGTACTATCAAATACAAGGCAGCAGTCTTGTTGAAATTTTTTACCAATTGGCCCTCATGACGGTTTTCAAAATTACCGCTTCAACTTCTTCTATTCTAATACTTTTCAAGTATGATACAGATTTGCTATTTTGTGTGACCTCAGGATAAGTGATCACTCTCTGAACAAGTATTTATAGGAGGTGGATTTACGTTATTTACAACTTGTTTATCTCCGTAGATATCTTCATTGTCAGTTAACCGACTGTATCTATTTATTAATGTAATGTTGTGGTTAACACCTGTATAATATATTGAGTTTTTATTACTTTTGCCAAGGATTTCCATTTACATCCAACATACCTCCTCCATCATCACTGGAGTCGAGGAACTAAATCACAAGGAACTAGATAAGCAAATCACATTATGCAAGATCATTTCGCGCCTAGTTCCAAACGAACACCTCCATCTAAACATGCACTTCAAATTTGGGTTAATGCGGTCTCAACTCGCCCCATTAAAATTCACTTAACATTTTAATGCTAATATAAATCCGATTTTCACCATTAACGCGCGCTCTTACGTAGTGAGAGTGCGATTTTTCTCCGTCCAAGGTTCACCATAAAAACCTAGGCTGTCATTAATACAGGTGCACGCCAATACGTGGGCGTCCCGCAGAGCAGCCATCCTTTTGTTCTCCTATTTTTGTCTCCGTTGCTATTTCGAGGAGGAAAAAACGGTTGGAGATACCCACGTGGACAACGATGACAAATATTCAAATGCTGTAATGTTAACATTTTGCGGAAAATGTCGAGCGGTGGAGGCGGTCAAGGAACGATAGCAGGTGTTGTAGATACGATCATGAATATTGAATAGTGTATTAAGGAAAAGCAAAAAAATGATCGGACTCGCGGCTGTATGCCGTATTAATTACAACTTGGCGAGAATACTAATTTAAATTGCATTATGTTAAACAATAATGGTTGATGTAACTGTTCTCTCTGTGTTACGCACAATGCTGGATGATTTGCAAGAAAAGATGAATGTTTGTCAATTAAGTCGCGCGTCCGCCGATGTAAAAGGAAAAGTTGCTGTTGCAGTTGATCTTTTCTTCATCGTCGGGACTGGTCCTGTTGTTTGCAGTAATTCGTCTTGATGGATAAAGCCGTGTGCCAGACGGTAGTGAAAAACGGAAATTACAAGTTTTCAATTTTGAAGCTTTAATCGGCTTACCTCTTAGTTTCTTAGCCTCTTTCCCAATCTTTTGGACAAAGTCCAATTATGTCGTTTTGTTTCTTTAGGATTTCGTTGCGTTGTAGTTCCAGGTCTTCCGTGTCTTTTTTCGTCTTGCACGTTGCTCCGACCCATTTCTCCTCTCATTCTGGTCACGTGCCCGAGCCAATTTGGTTACTGAGTTTCGATCCTGATAAAGGATGGCCATTAAGGAACAAAATGCTAGGCAACGTATGTATTTCGTAATTTAAGGCAACGGTTAAGATAGCACTGTTATTGTTTATGAACGACAATTTAAAGGTTGATGTAAAATACGCAATAACTGTCTAATATTTTGTTGACCACCTTTATAATTATGAGTCATTTATGCTAATTTCTAAGTAGTGAATCAGAATTTTCTGTTCTTTATTACGTCCAAGGAAAGTTTAAAATCAGATTTAAAAAATCTAAAAATAAAGAATACGTTAAGGACTAATAATAATAATCAAAATACATTTTTTAGCTAAGGCTCATAAACACAACAAGACACTTCGAATCTGCACCAAACATTTTTTAAACAACTCGTATTGTATATGGATACTTCAAGCAGGATGTTGTGACGTGCCATACTTCAAAAAATGCAATTTGACGATCGCCTGTTTTGTAGCCCCCTAGATCGCCAGACCTCTCTCTTTGGGATTATTTTCTCTTTGACCATATTCAAAATACTGTTTTTATGAATCATATAAATGACATGATGTTTTGAAGAGTGCATTACAGAAGTTTATCAAGCAATCCACCCCAATATTTAGTAAATTAGTTTTTATATAAACATAGAATTTTTTTATTTCAAAATAGCTTTTGATTAATGTTCTTCTGAATTGCTCTGTAAACTTTGCATTTTCTTACGTCTTTTCTATTATTTGATCTTTCTTTGTAATTATATGCACCTCTCTATATTTTATCTTTATGTTCTTTTGTCTTAGTTGTTTAAGAGTGCAATAAAATAATTTTTGGTTTTCCCTGAAACTATTGTTTTCCTCTCTAAATTTTTCCCATAACTTGTGTTCTGTTTTCGGATTTTTTCTTTTTACCTTTGCTAGTTTTTTCTTGTAATTTTCGTAGTACTCCGGGCTTTTTGTTTCTATATATCTTTTCCAACTATCCTTCTCTTTTACAATACTTTTTATTTCAATATTCCACCACCACTCTGCTCATGTACGCGCTATCTAGTCCAAAGACACTTTTGCTTGATTCTGAATGTATGTAGTAATTTATTGTAGTAGCAAAATAAGAAAGACATCTAGAAACAAAGATTTTTTTTTTTTCAAAACTAATTAGAAGTACTTTGCCATCCTCCATATCTCTTCAGATTTGTTATAATTATGTAATTCGGCATATATCGATAAAATCGGTGAACTGCGTTGCATACAGTTGTGTATTCGAGAGGTGGGTAAGCCAAGGTACGCAATTCTAGAAAAACAAAAACAAAAACAAAAGAATGTAAACCCACTGGTTGTATAGTACATTTCCCTTGCTTGTAATTAATTGAAATTTTTAATTGTAATGTAACTTATAACTTAATTAATAAATATTTTCAACAATTACAAAGCGTCGAGGTTTCACTATTAGAATGCCATCTTGATCTTCAATGACATCAAATATAGTCCTTGATAATAATTTGTCCCATCGCATCGATAAGCTCCAGACACACCAAAAATTGACGCGACCTGTAATAACAAAGAGAAATATATTAATTTGAAGCATCATTTTAACCATTGCAATCACTTCCTTTCATCAATAAGAATTCGTTGTTGGCAACTTTAACAAGAAATTTATCAATATGGTCGCGAGACAAACACTTTTTTTTAGATTTTTTGTTTTAGTAAACAAGTAGTAAATTTGCTTATATCTGTCGCAGCCTTCTGACATAATTGGCCTTTACATGAAAAGTCTAGACGTTCCATGCAGAATGATTTCTACCACTTACTGAAATCCAAGTGTCTTACACCATGTGGCTGGTTCTTCTAGACTTTTCATGTAACGCTGCAAACTAAATTTGTGCTACACATGAAACAAAAGTCAAATGGCTCAACCGACGATCATTTTACCGTCCCTTTAGTGAATTGGAAATAAGATAATGGTGAAATAGGATAATGGTGAAACTAATAAAATAAAAACTAGTTTTAACGTTTATGAAATAAATTTATAATAATTATTATTATTATATTTGACAACAAAACAAAAATTAAAAAATAAAATATTAAACGAGAGAACAAAAAGAAAACTGGAAAAATATCAATGACAATTTAACTTATGTTTTTATGTTTTTGTCAATCAATGTGAATAAGTAAAATAAACAACCAATAGGACAATAAATTATTTTTCAGTTTTTCGAGAAGCTTTATTCCAGTGACAATTTTTTTTGTAGCTATTTGACATTACAATTTACAAGTCAAATTGTGAAGCTAAATAGGACTCTAGGTCTAAATATCTACACTTTCTGTTTTGTTTTGTTATCAAATATAATAATAATTTATTTGATAAACGTTAAAACTGTATTTTTTTATTTTCTTAATTTCACATTATCCTATCCCACTACATATATTATTCCAATTCACTAAAGGGACGGCAAGATATTTGACTTTTGTTGTTTTACATGAAAGGTAAGTGTTCGAAATCATTCTGCATGTCATGTAGCGGCTAGAAATTTTAGCCTTATAATGAAATAAATATCCAAATTTCGCCTAAGCAAAAGCTTTTAACATAGAGTAAGTGCTTCAAGGACTCGAAGTCTTATAGGAACTTATTTTTTCCGCAAAATAACTGAGAAATAGATACTATCTAAGAGAAGTCACTTTTTTTAAGCCTACACCAATTTTCGAAGATTTTGAATGCCTTTTCATATCGCTCTCTCGATTCGAACGGTAATAGATCTTCAGTAACAGCCGCCGCATTTATTTGTTGTTGTTTGCAACTATGTAGTCAACAAATTGACAAGCTTTATTTTTCCTCAATTTAAAAGCAATTCAATTTATTTAAAATATCGATTTTTTACGATTTCCGGAAAAATTTAATACAAAACTCGAATGCCTCGTATTCAACATAACTCCAGTTCAGTAATGTGTCATTTCCATTTTATAAAAATAAATATTATTTGATGTTTTCTTTATTCCACACCACTTTTTTGCTGTCTTTACTACGCTGTTTTTGAATTTGTTTCACTTCTCTTCTATTCCATTTCCGTTAACGTTCTTCTCTATTCCTTTCATATCCATTTTTACTAGGTAGTGGTCACTACATCTGCGTTTCGTGTAACTTTTACGTGTTGAACAATTCCCTCTTTATGCTTGTTTATTAAAAAATAATCTATTATCGATGTTTCCCTACTTTTTTCTTCGACTCTTGTAAATTTGTGTATAATATGTATCTCTATATTTGAATTTGGTGTTTTCTATCAGTAAATTGTTTTCTATTCTTATTATTCTGTCTCTATTATTATTTTTACTTTTTTTTATATAAGATATCTTCCACATATACGCTCACTTCGATTTCTTCCTATAACAAAATGTATAATATGATGTTTCATAAAATTTATAGTTTCTTCTTTACAAGCGTCTTCATTTACCGATAAGCTGTTATGTGTGTCCATATCTTCACACATCTGTCAAATTTGATTTTTTTAGCTCAATTTAGCATGACAAATCAATCTCATACACTCCTAAGCAAAACATTGTAATTAATGAAGATAAAGATTACAAATTAGAAGAAAATGGTGTACGTATATTTATTTTTGTTATAAGTACTGTTACAATTTGATTTTTGCCGCGCATTCACCATCCAAGTTCAGGAACGAATCAGCATTTAGAGATAACCGGCACATACAAAAAACACTATAAGTTCTTGCAGTACCGCGCGACCGACTTACATTCTTCTCTTTTTCGTTCGACATCTGGCGAAGTAACATCTCAGCATAAATTTTGCTCCTGGACAAGAGATAGATCCAGAGAATCACGTAAATACGGATTATAATACGACTGGGTGTTCAGTTATTTCAATAATAAATCGCGTTAGCGGATAAAATCGTTAGGTGTCGATTCGGGGAAAAGAGGTAAGAAAAACTACTTTATTGCGTGCAGACCTTGACTATTCTCTTTCAATCAAATAGGCAGATTCACCAGCACTTCACCGAGGATCTTTCTTGTAACACCTTCTTGGAATAATAGCTGTAATATTCTTTCCTGGACGCACGAAGTGTTCACGTGGAATTTAATCTTGTTTTTTTATTATAAATTACAATAAATTAGCAAAATAATTGTTGATAAATTGGTTTCTAATATGTATCACGTCTGGCCTGCAGCATTTGGTTCTGCGTGTATTTGTCCCATCGCATTCTGGTCAATGCCTTCAGCTTCGTTACTTAATTTTGTGAAATTGTATAAAACTCCTGCAGCAACAATGACACTCAAATCTGCTTGTAGATTTCCTGGTAGTTAGCCATCGAATTATAATTTCAATAAAAACAACACGTGGAGCAATAGTCACCAAACACTTCCTAACCAAAATCCGAGTAACCTAACCCAAAAGATTATTTTCATTTGAAGAAAAACTTTATGCGCATGTGCGGACCGTTGCCTATCTTTCAAGTTACGGATATTCGGGGGCTTAAAGTTAAGTCTTTCTTAGCTGTATTGAAGATACGTTTTTGAGCGGTGCAAACGAAAAGCACCACTTAAGTCTGACCTCATACTTAAGCATTGCTTAGTACATGCGATGCAAACGGGCATAAGTGTAGTGCATTAGTCATAATTTAACTGTCATATTTCTATTTTCATCGTTCATTTAGTTATTTATTTCACCAACTTGTTACCAGTCATTATAATTTCAATCTTGACCACGTTATTTTATTATTGTTTAATTGTAGAAAGTTTTTGTATTTAATTTAATTGTTCATTATATGACTTTTGGGGACAAAACTGTATTTTTTGTGTCACCATCCACACTTCACAATTTTGTCAGGGCGTTACAACAATTTAGGTTGTAATAGTACCTAAAATACACTTTTTGCGGACGAATCGTTGATGTTTCCGGACGAGGCGAAGCCGGGTCTGGAATAGCAGATGAGACCGCAAAAACTTTTTAGGTACGTGTAACAAACAATATTTTTTTGTTATAGCTCCTCAAATTTTTATTGTGATTCTTGGAGTCGACTTTTTTTCGACTTTTCGCGTATCCCCCAAATCGGGGCTGTTTCAGAACTGGAATTGGGCCTTCCGTTTTCTTCTGCAATGGGTTTAAAGTTTGACATTGAGTCACACTGATGTCTAATTTTTGGACTTTCCTCTAGAATACCGGTGCGCTCATGCCCATCCAAGCTACTACATTAAAACCCCTCTATAACGAGTCCCGGTTATAGCGAAAAATCGGTTATAGCGAGTACATCGTTTGGTCCCTTGCCGTTTGTATCTACACTCCTTGTAAAATTTCCTCTCTATAGCGAGTAAGTTTCTGACACTGAGGTGGATATAACGAGATTTTTGTTTCGTCCGAGATCGGCTATAGCGAGAAATTGTGGGAAATTTTGGACATAGATTGGATATTACGAGAGTTCCTGGAAGATTTTTTTTTTATCGGAAAAATATTTTGGGTCTACTTGTCACGTCTGCATATTTTTTTCTCAGTATTGAGCAACTTTTTAAGCAAGTAATATCCTGTGCCATTATGTCGTCCTTTAAAACAGTTTTTGTTAATGGGTGCTTCCATAACTCATCACGATGCCCTTTTTAATAACTTTAGCATACTTAGAAAGTGCAATTGATAAAATTAAACTACTGCATTACCTCAAACACACTAAAATTACAGACTTCTTTCCGAAATCTTGTTAAATGTCAGTAGATACATACCTGTGTAAATTTAACCTACTAATTTATTAAATTTATTTCATAATATATATGTATAAACTTTTATTGGCTATGACTGTTTATAGCGAAAATCGGTCATAACGAGTAAATGTATTGGTCCCTTGAGTTCTCGTTATAGAGGGGTTCTACTGTATGTTAAAAACTTTATTACGGAAAAAAAAACTCTAGTTCTGGAAACTTTTCGAAAAAAAATTGGCACCCTCAGAAAACTGTATTTTTTAGGCGATGATCTCAAAAGAATTCAAAAATTTGCTAATAATTTTTTTTTAGACGATGATTACCAAAAAGGTTTTTTTCTACTTTGGTGTCATAATTGAGTTTTTGTGAAACTAAAAGTAGTGTCACAAAGGAACTTTTTGTGAAACTGCTTTTGGTTTTTTTATTTGATACGTTATACGTTGGTACTGAGCATTTCTAACCAACTCCAGTCGAAGTCAAGCCAAGTGTCAACTTTTCAGATAAAAAACATAACCAGAAACACAACCGTTCCTAATCCAATTACATAATCCTAAAAATCCCTAGATTATTTAAAAAACAGAATTTTAACATTTTTGTAAAACGAAGAGCTCCAAAGTAGAAAAAATAGTATATTACACTCGTTTAACGAGGCATTGTGACATTCGTTCTATTGGGGCACTTCTCGCTGCGCTCGTCGTGCCCCAAAACCACTCATGTCACAATGAAGCCTCTTGTTAAACTCGTATAATAATGTACTATTGTATGGCCTCTTTTTTGGAGCCGTAAAGTTTTACTTTCTTGTACACATCTGTCCAATTCTGACAGATCAGTCCCAAAAATGTAGAATTTAACAGATGCGTACAAAAAAGTAAAACTTTACGGCTCCAAAAGAGGCCTAAAAAATCATCGCCTAAAAAATGATTTCAGTCATTGGAGACAATGGAGAGAAGAAGATGAAAATAATATGAAAGGACTGTTGAATTGAATTGTTTTGGGTTTGCACCCACTTTGCTAGAAAGTGTTGATTTTAGCATTCAACCCATTTTGATGAAAATTTCACTTAATTTTCGCCACTAGTGTAAAATTAAGCAGAGTTTACACTGTTTTATTTTGGATGTACATCGAGAGTGATCATCCAGTGTAATCATCTATTTATAATTTCTTCTCATATACTTAGTAATGTAGATGAAAAAAGTTTTTTCATTCAAGTTCCCATATTTATATTTATATTTAAATAAAACGATGGTGTAACATCATGAACAGCGACAAACTAAAATCAACAGTGCCCGACTTATTTCCTGCCTCCTGCTTTGCCATCATTGACCTCCAGCATGGACTGGTGAGTCAGCCGGAGCGCCAGCCAGAAAGTCTGGGTCTCTGCAGAGCCGGCGGCTGTCCCTGGCACCAAGTACTAGTTCCATCCTTATAAGGACTCCGTGTCGAGCTGAGCTCTTTTCGTTCCTTGATCGGCGAATGTGCCGTAGATGTTTACCGTAATGCTTATCAGTACCTCACGTACGTTGCAAATTTATCAAGAAAATTAATAACGTAGTTATGTAGAAACGCCAGTCCCTGAGCTCGCCACTAACCATTATCATAATCATAATAATTTAAAGAAGGTAACTGCACGACCGTAAATAAACGTTTTTCGGGTAGGTTTCGCTTGGCATGCAAATTCGACGCTGCTTTCGCTCGCTTGCGCCCAGAGGGTGGGAAAGGACGGACTGTGGTGGTGAACGGATGGGGTGCAAGGTGAGAGCAAGTTTTTTGTCAATGTTGATGAGTTTTACAGTCGATTAACATTCAAGAGAAAGTCCGGACATCAAATAAGTACACAATAACAATAAATAATAGTAATCAGTGAGGTCACTTTCTTCATTTTCATAATTGATGATGAGTAGCGGAACACGAAAACCCATAAATAGATAATATAAAAGAAATTGTAAAGGGAAGGAATATCAAGTTCTTCCTACAATCAATAAATTATCGGTTGTTTACAGGGTTACCCACGTGAGACCTTCGAGTACAATATGTTTGTTATTTATTTATGAATGGATTTGTACTAAATTTAAAATGCAGATTAATATGGCATTACTAAACTTGCTTATATCAATAAAATAATGACTAAACCAAAAGGTTGTTGTCTCTCACGTGTTTTTCTTTTTTGGCCAAACGTCCTCTAAACATGTTCGTCTGAGTCGAACTCTTGTTTTCTTCCCACTCTTCTTAACTTCAAATATATACTTATTTATCGTTCGTAGTGTGACAGCAAGAGTTCGGTGGTGCTAAAGTTGTATGATAACTACCTTATTTCCCTGTTGCCTTAACAGCATCAACGCTTATGTTGAATATCAAAATAATTAATAACTTTAACCTCACTTATCACGGTGCCAAATTGTTTTGGCCAAGAACAATAGTTCACCAATAGAGGGGCTACACAATCGCCAAATAGCTTTCAGAACTTTTTCAAAACAAGACTTAATATCTTGTCTTACGGCTTGTAAACGTTGAGGCATATTTTTTATTGAATTTTAAATTAAGTTTTGTTAAGTAATTTCGCTGTCATACTCGATCAGATTTAAGTCATAGCTCCTTGCTGGCCACTTCAGGGTTTCAGTATTTACTTCCCTTACATAAGACTGCACACTATTCTGATCGCGTGCTGCCCGGCATTATCGCAAATGAAAAAAAAAGAGATTACTAAGATGTCATTATTATACCATGAAGGTGTTAAACGAGCTTCTGGAAGTCCAACCAACCCTGTGATTCCATTAATGAAATGTCGCTCCAAACTATAACGGAGCTTCCACCAAAATTGGTTCCAGCAAATTCTAATCTGGTAACTCGATCTTCCCTGGTGAGAAGTGGGACACGAGCAGGAACTTTAATGCGGATATTACTTCTCTAAGGCAATTTCTAATTGTTTTTTCCAGGAGTTCAAACCAAAGCATATTTACAGTGTGTATGGTTTTGTATTTTACCTTGCTTCCCGTGGTGGGTGGTAAGTAATACAGCTACCTAGTTTTTTGCCGGTTTATTAAAAATATAGTGGACTGTATAAATGTTGGAGAGTCTATATGCCTCCTCTCCTGAGATATCAGAGTGAGCTCTGTGGAGCCCAATTGACAACTGTTGGTACATGGCCCAAGAAATGAAATTATGAATATGGTGGGGGTAGAGAGGGTGGAAACATCCCCACCGTCGCCCCAACCAATTAACAATCTTCTACACAGTGCAAAGTTCGGAGTGCAGTTAAGCGAAGAATGTGGACTTAAATAATATTCATCTGTATCTCTACAACATTAGAGACCCCTGCTTATTGGAAGATTGTCGTACCATTAATGAAATCTTGTAGAAATCTGGAGCTGAAGTATTGTTATTGCTCTGACGGCTTCATTGAGAAATAAATTACCAGAAAAACTATTGCCTTAGAGAAAGATATTTTTAAACAAAATTTAATTCATTAATTATTATTTGATAAATAATTGTGCCTTAATTTTTGCACGTACTGTAAATAATGTAAACTCTATATTGTTTAAAGTTAATGGTATAGAATCAAAACCACACAGAAATCTAGAGGGAACAACACCAACACAATAAAAAGCACAAAGACGAGATTGGAGACAAAAAAGTAGAAAGCTAATGAGATAAATTAGAAAAATGCTAGAAAATGTACAAATTCCGCAAAGTTTAGTAAATAAATAGAGAAGTAGAAAAAGAGCGAACAAAGAAGACGGAAACAAATACTAAAGAGAAAGAGAAATACATCTGATTAATTACATTTCCTACATTGTTATTCAAACGACACAAGTGAAAGAGTTGTATGGAACTCCATTTTTTGGCAGAATTCTGCCAAGAGCTGTATTTCTTAACTGGTGGTATTAATTGCCAAATTATTTATGATTGAAATCTAAAAATATTGGGTCTTTGCGTCAGATATCCAGGAAGTGCACAGAGAGAAATGTATTTGAATAACTTACACAATTGGGTAAATAATTACAACAATTTGGTTCTAAAAAAGTGACAGAAACAATTTGTTGAAAAATTTAACACAAGATTGTTTAAGACCGTTTCTTTTAACGAATTAAACAATATTTGTGTAAAATTTTCAAAGAATCTAATGCAATATCTTTATTCGTTTTGTTGAAAGTTATTAAAGTTTTGTTACGTTTGATACTACATTGCATGCAATTTAACAAAACAAAATTATGATTCAATAAAATTTATATTTTAATCATTTTAAATAAATGTTTAACTTCAGGTACGACAATTGTATTAAATATATAAATATTACTTTTAATGAAAACTACTCCAAATTGTGGTAACTAATTATTAAATGTTTTATATTTGGTTCACCAAATTCTTTTAGGGGGTTTTAGCAGTTATGCCAATAATCCACAGAAATTATTGAACATTTTTATTACAAAATACAATAAAAACAAGGGTATTACATGATTATTCACACGACAAAAAAATGAAATTAAAAATAAATGTGCAATGCTATAAATAAATAATAATAAAAAACGTATGTATAACTTATAAGTAAAACATACAAATTCACACCAGCCCTAACTCTACCATATTGCTATAAATATGGAATAATAAACATATGCAGTTTTATTAGCTATAAGTACCTCTCCAGGTTTAACATTTGGCATTTGGTGGTTATATAAGGCTCCCCTAAGGTGACGTTGGCAGGACTGTGTTTCTTCGCAAGATTCAAGTTGAAAGTTGTACCCGAATTGCCTGATACACAGCCGTAGTCGAAGATTCGTCCTCACCTATTACAGGAGACAGCTGAGAAGCCTATATTCATAAACAAAAACATTAATTTATACAGTAGAGATAATATGTATGTGCATACAATCGTAAAAAGTACCAATAACATTAATTATACTTTGATACCAAACTTTTCGTAGAATTAACGAAGTTTCATTTCGGGCTATGCAGCTTTGAGCTTTGGGGGCATTTGGCTAACATTAAGCTCTTAGGAGTCAAAACTTAAAGTTTGTTATATTTTTACATTATACAGGTTGTTCACAACTGCTAAATACTCGTTGTCTGCAGCCGGAAAATTGGACCAGAAAAGTGCAGTTTTTTGTAGAAACTACACCTCGTCAAGGGCAAATTCTGTACCTACTGAAATACATATTAATATGCAAGTTGTATAAATAATACGTATAATACGTGTACTGTACCTTGCTTAACAAATGATCTTGGTATTTAAAATAATGCAAATATTTTCCAAATCCCAAGCTGGGGTATAAGTTCTTTAATATCCAAATCTGTTAACAAATGAAAGGCCTCATCAATTTGATGTTCTGCAACACAATATTAACATTTCTGGTTATTATTATTAAATAAAACTTTTTTTAAGTTGGTTAAGTGTTGTTAGTAATGCTTTAGTGATAAAAGCGCATATACAGGATGATTCGTTGTAGACTGCACCTCCTCTGCCGGTTTTGTAATTTATGGTAATCATCCCCAATAATTAACAATCTAGTAGAATATGTTGACGTACTAAAAAAAGTTTATAACTGTACCTAACTATGGAAATAGGGTGATGGAGAGTAAACTTACCTGTCTGAAGGAACCGTCACACCGTCACTAATAAAATGTAAGGAAAAACGGAAAAACACTTAATTAGCACGAAAGAAACCCAAACAATGAATCTGGAATCTGCAGCGTGGCTGCAATATTCCAAAAATAGATATTGTTGGTGGTACGAGTGGGAATGCCTCTTATTGGCTAGGGCCTTTTAAACAAATTGTTTAATTCTTTCAAACAATCTGTACAACACTTTTAAATTAAACTTTAATCCGCCCTATAGTAGCTAATCATATTAGCCACCAATTTCCCAACAATGTTTCAAACAATTTGTGCAATACTTTTAAATTTCACTATTATAAAGATTGGAGGAACAAATAACACAATTCTTTAAAAACCAATACTATTTTCTTTTCAAAAAATGTAAAGTTTCATCTTTAAGGTTACTCAATACAATTATCGTAATGGGTAAAAATAAATATGAAAGGATCCAATTATTTGTTGGACTCAAAGGTACTACAACCAACTGCATTCAAATGAAACAGCTGTATTTAAAAAATTGTTATTTTTGTATAAAAAAAATAAACAATACCATGTACAACAGCGTTGTTTAATAAAATGCAAGTCGATTTTTCTCTGTGTGTACACGATTCCGCGATTTGGATGATGAATAATAATTATCAGGAATTAAAGCAGCGTTAGTGGCTGTGGTTCTTCTCTACAGCCCTTTTTGCTTACACCTTTTCAAATACAGCAGAAAATACACCTGAAGGGAGGTTCAATAGAAGTTTATGTTCAGTAAGTAATTGCATAGATAGATGCATTAGAGTACTGAAAGGAACTTAAAAGATATAACACTTTATTACATGCATGGCATCAAATGGAATCAAATTGGCATAAATGTAAGGAATAATTTAATTCCAAATAATATTACTAATAATAATAAAATTATTGGTGGTCAAACCCGGACAACGCCGGGCATTCTGCTAGTTTCCAATAAAAATAAAATAGAAATAAAAAAAACACAAAATTCAAAAAAAATAAACATCATCGCTTTAATTTAAAATTTAAATATATCTAAGTCGAACTCCACAAACTTTAATAAGAGTAAAATTACAAATGGAACATGTTTCGGCAGAACACTACTGCCATCATCAGCCCTAATTTAACAAGAGATTAATGATACAATTGAATTACAGAGGGGTTCTTACCTTAAAGAATATAAAAAATTATGACGTTGACGTAATTTTGAATTAAATTTGACGTTTTCAAAAGGTTACATGATTTTTAAAAGATTTCGTAAAAACAACATTTTATAAAATGTAAAAATTAAAAGTGGATCAAAGAGATTCTGGTAAGTTTGTTTGAGTGGTGAAAAATTAAAATAGTGAATTAATAATGGGATTATTGAAGTTGTTCTGTTCATTTAAACAAGATCTGTTTTCCAGTTTCAAGGCTTTCCTTATTTCCAAAGTCTCAAGAAAATCTAATTTCCGGCCTTTATTGCATTTATGAATCAATTTGGAATTTGATGGTGAAAAACTATGTTTCGTTATTAATATATGATTGGCGAAAGAAGGTGTTGATGGTGGAGGATCAAGATCTGTGTTGTTATATATGTGCCTGAAATGTTCTTTAATACGGTCTGATATCTTGCGACCTGTCTGACCTATGTAGAATGACTCACAAGAAGAGCAGTTTAATTTGTATACACCTGATGATGATTTGTAATCTAATGGATCTTTATTTTTAATAAAAAATCTGGATAAGTTGTTATCTGTTTTAAATGAAACTTTAAAACCGTTTTTCTTAAGTATTTCTCTGAGACGACGCCAAAGTATGTTAATGAATTTGAAAAGGAAATTGTTTCTGAAGGATTTTTAACCAAGTAGTGTGTGTATTTGAATTTGTTATAGTATCTATAGTATAATTTATTTATAGTTTTTAAAGAATATCCATTATTTGAAGCAATTTGTTTAATGTTATTAAGTTCTGTTTGGAAAGATGAATCTGATAGTGGTATAGAAAATAATCGGTGGAAAAAGGAATGAAGAGCTGCAAATTTATGGGAAACAGGGTGACAAGAGTCAAAAGTTATTACGCAATCTGTGATACTAGGTTTTCTATAAATGTCAAATTTAAAAGTATTATTATTTCTAGTGATTAACAAGTCTAAAAATTGAAATCAATTCCCAAATCCCCTTTCTAGACTTGTTAATCACTAGAAATAATAATACTTTTAAATTTGAAAACGTCAAATTTAATTCAAAATTACGTCAACGTCATAATCTTCTATATATAACACGTGTTCATTTAAATTAGTCATCAAGTTGCTTATGATTTTTTGAGTGACGAAGACGAATTGAAAAACGCATGTGATTTTTTGCTTCATAAAATTCATACTAACATCACAGTAACCTAAAATGGTAGTGACATTTGACAGTTGTTGGATAACTAGTGCTGGCGGTTTTCTTCGACGTTTTACCATTGTGTTTTAACAGTTGTCATATCGACACTGATATCGATAGAAAATTCAACAGTTCGTTTGAGTTCGTTGGTACTGTTTACGGCGAAACGATGGCGTACAGTTTAGAACAAAAAGTGTTTTTACTAACAAGCTATTTCCGAAATGGGACCAAAGTGGATGGAGTTTGGGTACATTCAATAGAGGACTGTCTCCAAGAATTTCACGAAGAATTTCCAAATTTTGTAGTGGACTATATGCAATTTAAAAAAACCTAGGACAGAATATTGAAACAGTTTAATGAAACTGGTAGTCTTTTACGAAAGCCTGGCAGTGGGGCCCCAAGGAAACGTACAGCAGAGGTAATTGCCCAAGCTGAACAAATAATGGAAAATAATCCAAAAACATCTATTCGACGACTACACCAGCAAGTGAATCTTTCTATTGGAACAACCCACAAAATGTTGCACAAAGATTTAGAGAGGTTTCCATATCGTATTTCAATGGTACAGGAATTGTTACCAGCCAATTATCCGCAAAGACTGAATTTTTGCAACTGGTTTACCAATATGAATCAAAATGGGGAATTTTCACAGATAGTATTTTTTTCTGACGAAGCGTGGTTTCATCAATCCGGTTATTTAAATTCTCGAAACACCAGAATCTGGAGTACACAAAATCCGCAAGAAATTTTAGAACAGCCATTACATTTACCTAAATTTGGTGTTTGGGCTGGATCTACCCATAGACGAATAATTGGGCCCATATTTTTTCAAGGTAAATTTAAACATCCAAAAAAACTATTAAGTTGATTTCACTATGGTCTTTTATTAGGTACATTGAACGCTCAAAGATATCGGACAGAAATTTTACAGCAATTTTTTGAACAACTCCACGATGATGAGCTTCAATATTGGCAAGATGGAGCCACCCCTCATACAACAGTGGAAACGCTTAACTACATAAGAGAGTTCTTTGATGACCGAATAATTAGCCGAAATACAGCAATTCCTTGGCCTCCTTGGCAGTACCCCGGAACCAACATAGACAAGACCACCAACCAGAGGTGCCCACGGAGAGCACTCGAGAACGCAAGAACAAAGGAGAAGACCTCAGGACGGAACAAGACACCACCAGAACATTCTTTTCTTTTTGGTTTGTTTTGTTCAATTTTCTCAAATTAACATTGTATTAGATTTAAGATTACCATTGTAAATTTGACATAATTAAGACCTTAGGATTATATAGTCACGTGCTGAAAAGGCCCTAAGTCTAAGCAGGACCCACACATAAAAATTTGTTAGATTTAAGAAAAATTGTAATTCAAAAGTGAGAAAACAAATGTATTTTCAATTCAATTCAATTTGTGTCTATTCTCCACATTATTAGAAGAAAACACTCTCATAAAAACCCTGAGGAGTTTCAGGATTTGCTCTTTACAAAATTATTTCATGAGAAATATAAAACCTTAAATTTGAAAGAGCTCCAGGCAATAGGGCATACAAAAAATCATTGTGAGCAGCCTTTGCGAATTCAAAACAAGCAAGTGGTCAAATTTTAAAGAGGCATGTAGAACGTCGATTAATAAACCATCTGTAAGTAGGTATTGACATTTGTGGTCAAAGCTGTGTGAAAGTAAAATGTCTGTATTGCACTAAGGACACCAGCAAATGCCAATTGATTGAGGAAAAAAAAACAAGCCTGACAAAGTTGGACATCACTTATTTTGCACTTTTTAGTCCCAAAGATTTATTTGTGGAAAAAATAATTTTTTACCTCACTTTTTGGTTAGAAGAATCCAACAAGGCATTAAATTTACAAGAAAAAATTATTTTGCCTACTAGGCAAGTTTTTTACCTCTGGGGAACAGGTCCAACTTTCAACAAATAGGGACATTGAAGTTCCAGAAACAATGGAAATAAGGTCAGTCGAGTTTCCACAATGGTCACATCGACTTATTACAATAATTACATTAATTATTATTAAATAAATTACAGACTCAGCTATGGTGTCCGTGCCGTCAACCCGATGATGGGGATCAAATGGTGGTATATTCAAACAAAAAGCGCAAATAAAATGGTATCGTTCAACTTGACACTTAATCCAAATTATGCAAATTACAAATAAAAATTATAATTAAGAAAAAAATTCAATAATTATAGTTGGTGGACAAAGATTAACAAAAGCACTACAAACTGATAACACTTAATCTAAAACAGCAATATTTTCATCCTTTTTCTTTGTCCCTTTTATTTCTGTCTCAACAACCCAATAACACTTTCTATGTGAATTTTCACACTTGCCAACGTCCTGGTCGATTCAATATCTATAGGTTCTAGTTGACGTTTTCCCTTTAAAAATGCTAGCGTTATTACCTCACCCATGTGTAATCCCACAAGGTCTTTAATTAAAAACCTAGAAAATGAAAATAAGATTAGAACATTAAAAATAAAATATTTTGCAAGCCCAATACCAAACGCACACACAAGCAAGAAATTCACCATAACCGCCACAAGCAATTTTTTTTCTAAATAAGTATTGTTTTCTTTAAGTTTAAATTGGTAATTTGTATATTTAGAACCAATAATTTTAACCAATACTCCAAATCTAACGCCAGAACATCACCAAAAACTTCAGTTATTAATTTCTTTTAAACATACATTTATTTAAAAGGATACATAAAACACCAAATTAATGTTTTTTTGAATCTCCCATGCTCTTTTAATCCTTTGAACCTTAATTTATTTGTGTAACATATTAGTTCCAAAACTGCATGATTAGCATTTTTATCTACTTTTAAAATTTTACATACCATAATCACAACAAATTAATTAATACTATTACCTCTTGGACCACTTCTAAAATTCGCTTTTTTGCGCTCTGATGTCTAGGTAATACCATTACTGGACGTGTCTAAATGGCTTTAACCAACACTCCCGTTGTTTAATGCCCTCAGGTAAATCGCGACCCCTTCGATCTCTCACTGAATGAAATCCAATTTTTTTTTTATTGACTTCCCTATTATTTCTGTACATGCAATGAAATAAGTTTAGCTAAATCCATTATAAACCAAAACCAGTATGAAAAACATAACCTCCAATTCCTCTCGGTTAGGACGCCAGTTTTAAACAAATGCGTTCTTGTTCGTAGTGCTTTACAACAAAGGTGTATCAACAGATTACCAGCTGTTTGGGGCTTCAGTCTCAACTCCTCAATTTTCTTCCATTCATCCAATTCTGAACTATCTGAAAACGCGCGTGTACAAACGCAAAAAACCGAAGACAAGACGACACGAAAAAGTTGGAGGCTTAACACGATCGGTCTTGCGCACAAAACAGGTGTTGCGCTTGTCCTCGCACATCTACCACCAGGTAGCTAACTGGGGTAACTGAGTAAAAGTTTATTTTTTATTTTAATTAATTTAAATTTAACGACTGAAAGTTACAACTGTCAAGTTAAAAAAAATTGGCAACAGACATACGTTAAAATGTTATGTCAAATTCATAGGCGACTTGATGACTAATTTAAATGAACACCCGATATAAAAATCAATGCCACTTTTCGTTGTAATTTTATAACTCAAGAACGGTTTTACCGATTTGAATAATTTTCGTTTTGTTTTGATCGACATAATCTAGGCATGGTTTAAAACTATTTTCCACATGGACATGGGGGCCCAGAGGGGCCCCTTGGGCTAGACCGATTTTTCGGCTCTACCGATTCTTATGATTTTTTTCTTGTATATTTGATAGGTATGAGAATAAGTGGTAAGCAATTTTTCACATGGACATGGGGGGCCAGAGGGGGCCCTCGGGCTGGACCAATTTTTCGGGTTGACCGATTCTTATGAAATTTTTTTTTGTATATTTGGTAGGTATGAGAACAGGTGGTAAACTATTTTTCACATGGACATGGGGGCCCAGAGGGGGCCCTCGGGCTGGACCAATTTTTCGGGTTGACCGATTCTTATGAATTTTTTTTGTATATTTGGTAGGTATGAGAATAGGTGGTAAACTATTCTTCACATAGACATGGGGGCCCAGGGGGTCCCCTTGGGCTGGACCGATTTTTTGGGTCCACCGATTTTTATGAAGTATTTTTTTTATATTTGCTAGGTATGGGAATAAGTTGTAAACTATTTTTCACATTGGACATGGGGCCCAGGTGGGCCCCTTGGGCTGGACCGATTATTATGACCTTTGATTTGTTGGATTTGCCTCCGCCCCGAATAGCAGCATAACTATTGAAAATCGGAAAAATTACAGGGGGCGGGGAGCTTGGTACAGGGCAACGACAATAACAAAGCCCCCCTGGCACGACAATAACAAATAACGACGCCCATCAAAATTTGTCGTCCGGGATGTAAAAATGAAAATCGATTCTTAAGGAGTAAACTCCAAAGTTTCACTTCCGTTGCGCGTGGACTCCACAAACATTTTTTTTTCTTTTTCTTTTCGAGGGCGAATAACTATTAAAACATCGGAATACATGGCAGAAACAAAAATGAACATGGCGTTGTATGCTGGTTCCGGCAATGCCAGGAGATGGCGTTGTGTGCATTTTGTTTTGATAAAAAAGTGAATTCAGCTAATAAGTTAACACAACATTTATTGATTCTGAGGCGATACAAAGTTCACCGGGTCAGCTAGTTTTTTATATTCTTTAAAGTAAGAACCCCTCTGTAATTCAATTGTATCATTAATCTCTTGTTAAATTGGGGCTGATGATGGCAGTAGTGTTCTGCCGAAACATGTTCCATTTGTAATTTTACAGTCATTCCATGATTACGGACGGGACATAATTTTGTCAACTTTCATTTTCAAAATCAATTTTTCTCTCAAGTCAGAAATTAGTAGTTAAAGTGGTCATATTAATTGAAACATTTATCAATTATCTCTGTATTGCATGATTGACAATTCAAATATATGCCGCTGATTTCTCTAAAAAACGTAATTTGTTGCAAACTCATCCCAGCTCTTTGCAACCTCATTATGCTTCTCTGGACTTACTTTATTTTCCCTGAAATAGGGATTTGATTCCAACATGGAAACAAAATGTTATTGTAACATATTTATACATATAACGAAGTTTTGTTTTCTCTTCTTCTACTACTCGGTGTTTGGGTCGATCTGAAAAACAATTTCTTTAACAACGTACCGGGTGTCCCAGAGGTGCGTGGAGCACTATTAATTTATGCCCTTATTTTGGAAGAAATCAAAACGGGGTTTTCGAGAAACGATAGCCATACGATACCTGGCAAAGTGTTCTAATATTAGTAATATACCAAAGTTGTTTTTTTTTTTTAATGAAATAGCCTGTATATTAGTTGGTGAATTGAAAGAGCAATTAATGCTGAGCAAAATGATGTAAAGTAAAACAGGTTTTATTTATTTAGGTTTTTTTAACAGATTTTATGTCAAAATTACTGCTCTTAAAAATTTGTAGACCTTTCTAACAGAGATAGGTGAATACTTTCTTGTCAATAATATTTTATAGACCCAAACTTTAATATACACTAATTGAAAGTCATCTAAATGGATATTTATTTAGTTTCGTAAAATAACTTTTTCGAATTTGGTTTCATAATTTGCAAATTATAACACCAAAAACAGAATCATAATGATCTAAATTATAATTCTGTTTTTGTCTTAATGTTGCCTGCAACTGTACTGCAATGTGACCGCGACAACGACGTTATAAACGTCAACTAATCGCGCCATATGACAGATGTGAACCAGATGTGAACGAAAATAAACCAAAGAGAAGTAAATGACTTTCGTTCCACGATTAGATGTAAACATTGGTAAAAACAAGAATTGAAAAAATGGCAGTCAAACATGAGGTACAGCTTGTGTCTGCATAATCAAAAGTTTCCAAATCTAACCTCCAAATCAGAAACGTCATTTAGCAGGAATACCAATTATACTGAAATACCACTCACTGTTATTCAAAAGCCCCAAAGTCATCAATTTAGCACAAATTTTCAGTTTTTCTTAATTAAATAAAACCAAATTCGAAAAAATTGTATATTACACGCGTTTAACAAGCCGAAATTGTAGCACTCGTGCCTTTGGAGCACTTCTCGCTGCGCTCGTCGTGCCCGAAACTACTCGTGCTACAATCAACCGTCTTGTGAAACTTATAGTATAATATACTATTTTCTACTTTGCTTTCGTACTGAGGCTATTACGATACGCTTTTGCGTGTCATAATAGACAAAAGCGGTGTTATAATAATTACAGTAAAAACAGTATTATTTATTTTTTAATATTGTAATCTTGGCAATCCTAACATGATCCTAACCTTACTTCACTGTGTCAGGTCAAAGTCGATTTCAACGGCTGTCAATATGAATTGGGATTTCAGCGGTTTGAGCCATTCAAACAAAAGCACTGATGGCGCTTGCAGAAGACTGATGTCACGCTATAGGTCAGCAAATGCTTGAAGGTGTCCGGTGATCACGCGCGGATAAGGGGGTTCCACTTATTTGTGCAGCGGGATTTGATTCTAGACATTTTGTGGATGGGGAGATTGAGAGTTTCCAGGGTCAGGATATCGCGTTCGTGCTTGTCCACACCGCGGATCACAAAGAAAAAGAACGGGCCTGTGCGAATTGTTTGTGGTTTGGGGACGTTTGTTACAGAAGTTCCTGTGAGGTTAGGAGCTTCAATTACAGCTGAGACCGACGTTCTTGGAGGTCGTTCGAGATGGGTTCAAATTCACTACCACGTTTTTGATACATGTGAAAACGATAAAGAAAAATGCGCGTATTGACGTTCTAAATTAATTCTTTTTTATAGCCGCCGTTAATGCACTTTGGAGGGGCATTTTGTCGCACTTACTCTTTTAAACCGGTGCGTGCGACAAAATGCTTCTTATAAAACTCGTATCATATACTATACTATTTTGTTTTCAAGTGGAACACCCTGCATTTCATTATACCACCAAATATTTTTTATAAGTTTTCTGTCAATATATGGTTTGCCTAGGCAAATAATAGTAGGTACTTTTGGTATTTTTTGCAAAAAACAAAAAATATTGCAAAATTACTGAAATCGTGTATTGACATCACATCATCTTAGACCGGTCACCATGAAGCCGTTTGTTCTTGTTGGCAGTTATCCTGTAACATATTTCAATTTTTGTCAGTGTTTTAAAAAATGAACTTCACGCAATTTTTTTTTTGCTCAGCATTAATTGCTATTTCAATTCAACCACAATACATTCCATTAAAAAAAAACGTAACTTTTAGTATATTACTAATAATAGAACACATTGTATATAAATAATTTTAAATTTTGAAGATATCGTGTAGCTCCCGAAAACCCCGTTTTGATATCTTTCATAATAAGGGCGTAAACGATGGTCTAGTCTACACTACTCTGGGACAGCCGATATCTACCTAAAATTTTTCTTTCCTCCTTACTCGGCCATTTTTGTAGATATGTAAAATGGCGAGTAAATTAAAGTATACACTCATATTTATCCAGTGACTTTTTTTATTTTACTTTGTGTTACAACTGGTTTTAGTTGCCAAAATAGCAAAAAATAGCAGTGGAATAATTTAGGAAAAATTTCAGTTTTTACAAGTGCAAGCAAAAAATTTTCGTTTTTTGAGTTTGTAGTAATTATTATCAGCATATTTTCTCTATACAAAAAAACTAGCGTGGTAAATAACTTTGTCTTGTCTTTAGCGCTCCTGCTTTGCTTTTGCATCGTGGCAACTCTCCTGAATCAGAAAATTTTGTGCTTTAGGTGAAGGAATCTGTTTTTAACTTTTTGGGATCAGACTCTATTCACCAGAATTTAGTGGACCCCCGCCTCGTGTGTGAACCCAAATTCAAAACAGGCTCAAGTTCTGAGCAGCCAAGAAAAAAAATACTAAAAAAGTTGACAAAAATTTGGCGTAGACTTGCACCCAATGCTTACGTTCTAAGTAGAATTAATAAATTTTTCTAAAAATATGTAAGGTTTGTGCAAATTAATATATTGTGCTAGTTTCTAAGTAGATCCTCACCAAGTTGATAACTTGATCAACATCCAGACTAGAATTACACTTTGCAAGCTTCTGTTCAATTTTTTTTACATTTTTTGTCCATATTTTTTCGATTGGATTGAGGTCGGCACTTCTGGCGGGCCTGGGAAATTGATTTACTTAATTTTTCCCATCCAATTTTTTTCTATTCTGCAAGTATGGATGGCGCAATTGCCTTCCATTCAAACTTTCTTCTACATAAAAACAAACACCTGGGTGCTATTTCTAGAGGTTGAACATACACATACAGCGATGACCTCTAGGTCGGTAAACCCTTACTCGACCATTGCTACACGATCTAAAAACCCTTTCATCACTGAAGACCACACGCCTCCAAAAATTATCATCGCGATTGATAAACTCGCGAGCAAAGGCTACTCTTCTTCTTTTGTGGTATTCTGTGAGATTTTCTTTCTACGAAAGCGCGCCTATCTGTCTCCGTCACACAGCGACGTTACCAGTCATGCTTCAGCGCATCTCAGGAGCCAAGCTAGGATCTGTGAGTAGTAATAATTGCCGCAAAATATTATTAAAACAAAAAAAACAAAAAAAAAATTAAATATTCCATGAATATTGAAAGACTGTCACTTGGAGAATTTTACGTTTGAAGTTTTAAATTCTCTTTATAGAATGAGCCCATCTAGTTTTAGCTCTATGTGCATCTCGTTTCTTTAAATAGGACCTTCGATAAATAAGAATAACCACAGTGAAATGAGGTAGAGTGGAAAAGATTTCGGAAAAGATGGAAGCCATCGACTGTTTAGTCGGCTAGTGTTTCGGATTTCGACTAAACTATCTGCCGATTAATAAAAGAATGCAGTGTGCGACCTCTGTTAATAAAAGGTAGTGATAAGAGGTAATATGCGTACCATACCTTCCTAGGTTATCAGAACAAATGACAGCTATTAATTTTATCATGTTAAGCGGCATGCTTTCATTTTAAGTAAATGGAACAAAATACCGAGTGATTCAGAGTAATATTAATCACAGAGGTCTTTGGAAATAAAAAATTGTCTATATTTTTTAAAATTTGACATTTATTGATAGACGTCGAAAAAGCATAGGTGCATCGTTTAGTGAGGTTTTAAAAAGAGCAAATTTCGTAAAATCTGGTATTTATTTAGATTATCCGTTCATCACAAGGTGAAAATGGGAATTAACAAAAACTGCCTTAAATTGTTGCGGCAGGCGTAGTTATTGAAAATATTGTCCATCAAGTCTGAAATGAGCATGTCAATGATCTATGCACGACGTCCGAATTTGCAACAAAGTTTACTCTGAATCACCCGGTAATAACAATATAACTCGTTTCAACACAGTCGAGCTACCACAATTTATCGATAGCAATAGCAATTGTTATAAAACTGTTAAATCGACCATGCTCCTCGCAATGTGTGAAAGAATTATTTATATAGTGTTTGGCCACTACCTCCTACCATATCTCAAGCTCTTCTCGTTATCAATTTTCCTCTTCAATCGGCATCCCCGCGGAGCTCTCAACGAGCCTATTAAAATCGGCCGGTAGGTATCTAATTATCTCCACTGTATCGACCCGATTTGATCGACGTTGATTGCAACTCGTACACAGAAAACATCCGAGCTAACGGAGCGAAAACGATCCTGGCACAGGTCGATATCATTTATGAGCCAGTGGAAGGGCTATTCAAGAGGATAATTGTCGTGGAGAGTTATGTCATGAGTGCAAACAGTGTCGCGTGCTCACAGACTTACAGGGTGACTTACAAAAAGCGCCGTTATTTTTCATCCGTGTCTCAACACCCATGTAACATAAACATGCGGTTCTACAAACAGGTAGGCGGGATGGCCCCAAATGAACATTGCTTGTCTTCAAATAATTACGAGATACCTGAGATGCTTCATGGTCTAGACGGACATCGCTGTGAAGTCACCACTCCTACGAGGTCCCGGTGAAAAATTTATTCTCATCATAGCCTGTTGAACTTCTAAGACCACCGCGGGGGGCTGGGTAATTATTAATATTTTGCATATTATAATGGAAGAATGAGAAGTGATGCGAGATTCATTTCCGTAGTGACATCAGCGGAATGGGAAATAATGGATGCGGAGAGCAGATGGAGAAGTAACGGAGGCACAAGGTGAAAAGTCAAAGTAACTGCTCTCTCGGTAAATGCGTATGTTGGTTGAGCTGAGTGAGTGAGTTTCGACTTGATATATTATATCGTATTTTACTAGTAGATACACGATAAAAAATGTCAAATTAATAAATCATGGACAAGTATGTTGTGTAAACTTTGGTGTTAGAAATTCAAAGATAACGAACTGAGTACTCGGAGTATTTCCTACAGGATAAGGCAAGTTAGTGCTTACATAATAATTATCCCAACTGTTATGTTTATTGAGGAACAGCTTAGCTAGTTAATTCGTTGATCTTATTTTATTTATTATTATTTTTGTCCCTAATAGCAAAGAAATGTTTAAATTAACAAAAAAATTGCACATCCCAGCGCCTTGTCGAAACTCAAATAGAAACATAACCTTATTTATTAGGCAGAACCATGGATGACGAGTTCTCACTACATTTTTTAAATAATTTTTATTGGACCATACTGACAACATTGAAAGTCTTGTAGTAGAGGCAGTCGTTAAACAGTAGAATCTCACGTAACACTTCGAAAATATTCCTAAAATGCTTAAACAAAATGCCACTACTAGATAAAAAATTACCCCCCGTGGTGCTCCAACCTAACTCGTTCGGTAATGAAGTCTTCGTCTAGAAACAGATTATAAACACGGCCGAGTTGTCATGATCTCTCCAAAGATCAATTATTCAACTCGTTCTCTAGAAATTAATTTTTACTATCTCTTTGGAACAAATTGTCCAATGATTGCTAAACGAGCTTTCGAGTTGGGTGTTTTAATTGACTCCTCTGTTTGGCGAATGGTTTCAACTAATTAAAGATTTAATTTAGATATCTAATAGCGTGTAATTTAATGACATAATTCTGAATTCGTGGCCGCCGAGTGTGTTTGCTGAAAAAATCTTATCTATCTAATTTAATGATCTTGGACTGAAATTTTGATTAAGGTTGAACTGTCGGAGGTATATTAACTTATACAACTTTTATTTATTTGATTAGTAAATTAACCTTTGTGTGTGGAAATGATCTGAGGATCGAGTTGCAAAGATCAGAAGAAAGGGAGCGGTTATCGATGACAACAAAAAGAAATTAAATAAAATTTATGTCCAAATCTGAATTCGTGCCTTAAGCTGATAGGTGAGCCCACCAAATATGCAGGAACACAAAAAGAAGAATTGGGAACATACAAAAGAAATATCGGTCAACAAGAGAAATTTAGTGTATCAATAAAATACAAAACGAAGAGTTATTAAGAAAACCTCTCATTACCAAAATTGCAATAATGGTACCATTGTTTCTTCTGATATTCTTATTATATTTATTTCAACATTTCTGGTATGGTGCCATTTATTCCTGGCAGCTATTTCTCGCCAACTCATTGCAGTATCTTACAAAAATATTTCTATTTTATGTAATTTTACGAGTAAAACTTCTTGTGGCCATAAAAAGAGAACCAGAGCTTGTAACATAGAAAAGAATCTAATGTAAATGCCTCTATTTTGCGGTAATGTAATCATAAAACTGAGAGTGAGATATCGAATTAATTCAAGGAATTGTTATAACTATGTTGTTCTTTGTTTCAGGTAAGCATTTTTTTTCTTCTCAACGGCAGATGGTTTTTTGGTAAGTGTTGCACAAAAAGTAAAAAAACCTGCATTCAGAGGGTTAAAAAAGGTGGATGGCCAAAAATTCCTGAAAAAAAAACAACGAAAGATTAAACGACTTACCTTAAGGAAGTTCAAACGTAATTATATGAGTAGTTAGGCCACTGGTTTGGTTATGCCCTAGTTCACAACCTTGTAAAAAGAAAAATCCCTAGACTCCCGCCTCTTGGATGACGCTATTAACGTTTTCAGGGAAGGGTAATAGTATATCGTAACTACTCATATAATTACGATTAAACATTCTTAATGTAAGTAGTATGTGGATTAGAGTCACTAGTGATCTATATTGTACTTGAAAAGTTTAGAGTAAAGTTGATATTTACCTATGCTATTACGAACTGAACAAAGCATGTGAAGCCTAACATGACGTGTAGTTGTTGTATGTACTTAAAAGACATGAAAGAGATACGTACACAAAACCGTCGGGGATCCTACGTGATCATAGCTCCGATGTATCAGCCCTGATGATCTGGCAGTTGATTGTATCGTAGCGAAGACCGAGGTTTGAAAAACTGTCGTGTTATAAAATCGGGCAAGGACATATTTTGAACTTGGTCCCCAAGCCGCCACAGTTCCAATGATGTCAATGGGTACTCCTGTGCGACTAGGGACTTGCTCTCTAAGGGGTAGCGTTTTGAAAGCATTTCAAAACAGGAAAATGGTTCCAACTGAATTTGAGGAAGCTAGGGCGAAATTTGAAGGCACCTTTCACAAATTTTTTCACCATCTTATCTTCTTCCTCCCCTTTTGGTGCTATTACTTTGATAGCTGAGCTATGGGCGTTAAGAGATCCAAGTACCCAAGCACCCTTGTCGAACTCACGAGCTAGAAAATTAATAACTGTATTTTGCTCTAAGCTAAAAACTTCTACACCCCTAGCCTTACAGAAACTCTACCATTTCTTTCAAGACGTATTATATTGCTTCTTAGTATTATACCTTATGGATGAAGCCAGTACAGATGCAGCGTTTTGAACTATACCTCGGTTGATAGAAGATTGCCGGACAAGAGCCCCATCACCAGGTAATTTTCCTCCATAGTTTTATAAAAACTGGGTACCAGGGTTCAAATAATCTTTTGTAGAACTCTGGATACCAGGGAGAGACTTTGAGATTTGACTATGGCACTATTTTGCAAGAATTTGGATCTGCTGTGCAGGAAATATATACTGATTACTTATGATTAAGTTGAGAGGCAATAAGGTCTATTTCGGTTGTACCAAACATCCTTCTAATTTCGGAAAAGGTTTCTTTGCTGAGCGAATATTCTGTGTCTTGGAGGCTTTGTCTGCCACAGTATTGTGTGTACCAAAAAGCACCGCTTTTAGTTCTGTAAGTTGATGTGTTCTGTATGCTCTTGATGTCGCCAAAACCCCTGTGTAGTTACTTCTTCTGAGGTTTTTGATGCGCTTGTAAAGATTTCTAATGACATTTTTGTGGAAGTTAAGTACATATCTATATGCTTTGGGTATAGTTGTTTGCCACAACACAATTCAGAAAGGATATTATCAGAGATGGTATTTTTTTGTCGTTATTTCCCCTGCGTGTTTTTAATGCTAACAATTTTTCTCTTTCTAGACCTTTTAGAAACCTCGAGATGATACAATAATTCTTGAAAATGCGCGAATCTAACAATTACTTAAAACCTGAATAGAATAACTCTATAACATATTTTTAATGTTGGCAAAGAAATGGTAAATGAAGTGGTGTTAAATAAGAACCCTAAAAAGTGGCATAAAAACGTTATCACGGCACGGAGCGTCCGTTTCTGATATGAGCAATAAGATAAATGATCTATTGGATTTTTGAACTAAGAAATATGGTGATATTATTTCTTTTGGACAATGAGTACGGTTCTCTATTGCTTCTTTGCTTTTAAGATCAACAATACACTGCTGAAGATCTATTGGGGTATAAGAGACCTTGGATCTAGAATTTTTATATGGAGTCGAGTGAAAAGTAAGGGTAGCACTGTATCAACCCTACTTGCATCTATGTTCTTAGGAATCCCACTTTCTTTGCAAAGTTCAGGATGTCACTAAGAGGCCTCTTCTTCACTTCTTCAGGTGTCAGTCTAACACTTTCGAAGTGATTAAGTCTTAGGTTAGCTAATGCGTCACACCTGCAGAGTATGTGCTCGGCTGTTTCTACTTCCAAATTGCATAATCTGCGTACTTCACTGTCTACTAGTCCATATTTTTAAGATGGTATCGTACAGGGCAGTGACCTGTGAAAAGGCCTGTAATGAGCCTAATTTTTTTCTTTGATAAGAAGAGAAGCTTTTTAACATTCTGTGGCGAGTACTCAATAAATTTCTTCGCTTGTTTTTGACCTGGGCCATTGTTCCAGTGAGACCTTGTGGCCTTTTTTTCCCATTTTTGGACTGCCGTCTTAATGTGTATCTTGGTTCAGAACGGTTTAGGTTCTATGGGAGAAGCTTTTGCGCCTTGCCTAGCAAGTTTGTCAGCTTCGCATTCCCTCATGTCTAGATACCCAACAGAGTTACTTTGTTGTTTCTACCCAGCTCTTTGAGGGACTGTCTGCACTCCCAGGCGACTAAGGGTTTGGTGCTGTGTCCTTTAAGTTCCTTAATCGCAGCTTGAGTGTCAGACAGTATATAGATTTTTCTGCCCTTTATTTTCCTGCCTAAGCATTCTTGGGCAGATATATCTATCACAAGTATCTCAGCTTGCGTAATCGTCGGTCCAGTCCCCAAGGCTATTGATGCCCTATATTTCGGGCCGTGGACGCCTATGCCGGTACTCTGTTCAGTCTTTGATTCATCTGTGTACCAGATAGAGGAGCTTTGACCTATTGCTGCTATTCGACTTCTTGCTATGTGGCGGTCTTTAATGACCACTTTATATGGTAAATCAAAGTCAAGCATTTTTGGTCTTACATCCAGTGGTTTTTCAATTATGTCTGGCTGTATAAAATCCAGAATTCTAACCCACTCTGTCACCTGGTTTCAATTTCTTGGTCTGGTTTAGTCTCAATGAACTCTGTAGACCCTCTGCACATGGAGGTGGAGTGGTGGTAGGTCTAACAAGACTTCTAGAGCTGTCGTTGGGATTATTTTCATTGCCCCTGTAATTTCCAAACACACAAGACGGTTTTAGTCCCCAGGTATTGCCAAACAATCTGCAACAGGCCCAAAAGGCCTTAACTGCTTTGGCAATAGTTTTCTCAACATGTTTTTTCCAATTTAGTTTAGAGTCCAGGGTAACCCCTAGATACTTCACTTACTTGGAAAGTTGTGTCGATAGTTCATGTAGCTTTCTACGTTTGCTAAATGGAACTATGATGGTTTTCTTATTATTTACACTCAATTGCTCCCTTCTGCACCATCTGTCGATTAGATTAGATAGATTTTTCCACTCTTTTCACCATGTGGTGCAGAGCATCTACTGCGGATTTGCCTGGCTGGTAGGCAAACTGATTTTTGTGAAGTGTCGCTTTTTCCACGAGTTTGCTTCTCATGTGGTTATCCACAATTTTCTCCATAGTCTTTAGGAGAAAGGAAAAGAGACTTATTGGGCGATAAGATTTGGCCTCTTCTGAAGGCCGTTTTCCCGTTGTCGGTATAAAGATAACCTTAGCCTTTCTTCAAGCCCTCGGTATGTAGCCCATCGTGTAGCTGGCTTTGAGAATTTGTTTTAGGCAGGGGGCTAAGGTTTATCTCCTTCTGCAGCAAAGCTGGAAAGATCCCATCCTTGCCCGGTGATTTATAGGGCTGAAATGTATTAATCGCCCATTTCACTTTTTCTAGGGTGAATATTCTCCCTGCCAGACTTCGGCTTTGCCGGTTGGACCTGTGACATCCTCTAGTTGGGGATTCCTCGTCTATGTGGCGTTCAAGATTTTCGACTTCCTTAGAGTCAGGGAAGTTTGTCGATAGCAACACTTTTAAACTTCTCTTAGTGTCTTCGGTTTATACTCCATCTGGTTGTTTGATGAGCCCAATTGGATTTAAGCGGTCTTTTGACAATTCTTTTTGGATATGCGTCGCTGGGGCGAGATTGTCGATCCCCTCACAGAAGCGCTTCCATGACTGTCTTTTGGCCTTCCTCAGTTCCTTGTTGTACTTGGTGACGGTTGCCTTGTAGTTATCCCACTCTCCTAATCTTTTGGCCTTATTGAACGCTTTCCTAACCTCTGTTTTGAGTCTATTTAGTTCTGCGTTCCACCAAGGTACGTCTCTGGAGGGTTTTTCGTCCTTAAGGGACAGTTTTCCTCGTATGAGTGGATTATTGGATTATTGAGTCAGATGGACTGAGGCTGCTTCTAGTTCCTCTTCAGTTGTAATATCGTAGTGGAGTCCTTCCAAGTTAGACCTAAGGGTCTCTGTATATAACCACAAGTTCGTCTTGTTTGGCTCTCTGCACTTCACGTCTTCTATTTTTTCTAATCCGAAAGTGACGGCTCTTCCATCACCCTCCAATTTTTAACTATGTGCGTCATAAACTGGGTCGCTAAGGTGAGGTCAAATACCTCTTGTCTAACCGCGTTTATGAAGGTACGTTTATTTCCGTGATTTATGATGTCAATATTATTATTTTCTAGAGGTGCGCTGGCCTTGTCAGCAGGAAAATAGGCCTTTCCTTTCCCCATCTACAGCTTCACCACAGCTGCAACTAGGTCCATAGTGATGAACTATGGAATGGGAACATGATTTATATCTTTCCTGAACATTAGAGCTGCTCTTGGATTGTTGACTTGGTTACTTACAACAAGGCTATGTGTCCTCTATGGTAATCCTCTAATTCGGCCACCATTTAACCAGGGCTCTTGGATTAGCCCTATTCCAATTTGTTTTTTGATTAACCTCCAGTTAAAGGCACTAGATACTGGTTAATTTGCAAACACTTTATTTCGTTGAAGAAGAAGGTTTAGGTTCCTCAGCAACGGGCTTGGAGTGGCTCTTAGGCTTTTTTGAGCCGTTAGAGCTTTCCTTTGTTGCCTTGGACTTTTTTGGCGCTATTTGCTTGGGATCTGGTTTCCTTCCCTGTATCGATTTTTTAGTCGGTTTGTTGGGGGCTTGACCCACGTTTCTTTGCGCCGCCTTTGAAGTCGACTGCTGAGCCTCTTGAGATTTTTCGGATTTGCTCTTCTTCGGCCGTAGTTGAACTTGACCGAATTTGAAGCTAACCCGATAACTCATTTTCTTCAGTAACTCCGCAGAGTGCGGATCTACTGATAAAGTTACCTCCAATGTAGGTCCCACGGCATTTAGTACTCTCCAGTTGGAGGCACTCAGTTGCTCGTTTTGTCCCTCTACCAGACCCAGGATTTTTTCATTGGGGTACTCCTGGCTCCCCGGTAGATATCCCACAAGAATTTCAGTGTGAGGCATTTCCTCCTCTTCCACTGTTTTTAGGGATGCACCTTCCCAAGGCTTTAGCTCAGACTGTATAATTTTAGCCACCATGGTGGCTGTCTCAGCACACGTAAGACTGAGCCAGCCTGGTCTTTTCTGTATGTTGAGGAAGCGAGGCTTTACTGTTGCCTTTTTCTTCTTCTCCATTATTTTGTCCAGAATACTCTCTTGTATGGCCCCTAGCTGTTCCACTGTTAGCAGAGATTTCATAAAGTTGGAACGTATAATCCTACCTTTACCCCAGTCGCTATCTGGCTGTAGGACGGCTTTTGTGGCTTTTCAGGCACAGTCGATCCCCCGACCACTTTCGCTCGCTTGCTAAAAGTTCCATGAGTGCAACCGTCAGAGCGAGTCCTTTTCGAACTCTGGCTCAAGACCTTGCTCTCCATTGGCTTCAGCGCGAGTGTTCTGTTTTTTTCAACCGTAATACCTTTTTTCAGCTAAAACTTAAACCTCTTGCGAGCAGCTCCGCTTAGTCTTACCCTTGCAACCTTTAAGTTAAGGTTATTGAGGGCATTTTTGTCTTCACTGCTTGCAAGTAGAGTATCTTTGGTACAGTCAGGATTTTCACCCTGTTCCATACTGTTTCCGGGAGGCTTTGTACATCCTCTTCCGTTGACTCTTTTAAGGGTGGGTCAGCCCTTTGTGTTTTCTCTGTGCCCATATGTGTCCCACGAGAAGCTAGGGAATAGAGGTCACCTGTAGCAGAGCCCCACATGCCACAGGAAGGCTATTTTAAACCGGAGGTTGCGTGGTATCCGGGTTCGCATACTAGTGACTAAGTTTCCCACTTAGCATTTCAATCCTCAGCATATGCTGTTCCACCGTGACGTAGGTTTTCTCCTCACAGACCGGACGGTTAATTCAAGTCTCCCGGAGAGCTAATACCCACAGCATACCAACACCGCGCCTTGTGTTGGTTGTTGTTGTGGACCAGCTCCTTTACGGTATTAATCAGGTTAATGGAGCTGATTCGCCTGTGACTCGGGCACCTCGGCTTTGTCCCACCCGTACTTTGAACTTTGAACCGCCAGAGCCCCTGAGGTTGGTATAGCACTGTACCCAACTCAGTAATACTGGATCCTGTGTGATCTGATGCCATTCTATAAGAAAATTGCGCAGACTACCCGCAAAAGATTAGCCTACCTATATTGGCGATGGCGGTCGTGGTAATAATTAGGCGTGCAGTGAGTTTTTCTTCCGGGAGAGCGATGAACCCGTGACCTGAAGCTGCCTCTGGTTTTAGAACTGCATAGCTATTGACAGGGGATCAAATGTCCTAACTTTTTCTGTGTAGTTTCTGGAACTTTTTCACCCGATCTCCAAAGTCTTTCCCGAAGAGAAACTCATAAAGGCTGCTAATGATGCAACCTTTTGCGTTACTGGGAAAAGTTTAGGTATAATTTGGCGCTTTCTATGGATTGACAGCAAGTGAAAGCTTTCTCTGAAGAATTGTGCCTCATCTCACAATTCTGATACGATTTGAGGCCGATCTGGTTCTTGAGGTTTAGTAGAATCTAGTTTTTGTAAGGCTACACCTAAGGGTGTCAACCTCTGATAGTCTTGTCCTGAAGGGGTGTTTAAAACGTGTCCCCTACCTGGGGTGGTTGTAAAGCTGGGTAAGTTTTTAGTCACCGACGATGATGTCAAGGGTTCACTCAGTGAGATCTGAACATTGCTGGGTGGATTTGGGTCTGCTTCGGGAAGTTGTAGGAATTCGCGATCAAACTCGCCTTCCTCCACTTCTACGTTGCTAAACCGGTCATCTAATGGCGTCCGACTCTTTGAGAAGGTCTGGGTAGTCCTAGAGGGTAGAGTCATCTGGAACAAGAAGCCAAGAGGGGGAAGTCTAGGGATCTATAACGATGTTTTACCCGTAGATACGGTGAAAGGACCACAATACATAGTGATGGGTGAAGCCAACATCTCGACCCAAATGTGACGTCAGACGTTGCGTTTGGGTTACAGACATGCAGCTTTGGTTGCGGAATAATATTAAATATTCCAGAAGAACAGAAAATTAAACATTATTTATTGTTTTCCTATATTCCGCTATTAATTATGATAAAAAATTATTACCACTTATTTTATTTATTTTGTGGATTTCCTAAATAACTGTTCCTTCTACTGGCATAGTTGGCTGCATAAGAATGAACCCAATTGTGACGTCATGTTAGCTTCAAGCATTTTGCTTTGCAACGTATCTACTGGAAAGACATCGTTGGGATCTTTCTTTTTACAGTATGAACTAGTACATCACCGCGCTAGTGGCGTAACTACATAGTGGTCTACAAGACGTAACAACGAAATATTGTCTTTGTCCGAAAAGGTATTTAATCGTTTTCAAATAAGATAACCAATCAGAAACAAATAATTGAGAAATTGGGTAAGTTGATGACCATATAAATGGCTAAATTCACTTATTAGAAAACCTTCAGATTATTCAGTTCTTACAGATCTTTTAGCTTGACTCCGGTACTATCTAAAGCATTTGAAGCAAAATATTAGTATCAAATGACAGCAAGTAGTACTAGGCAAAAAACAAGTTCATGCAAAACTATACATTTAATATTAGACATGGAACAATTGAACAAAGACTACTTAATAAAAGAAACAAAAATTTAGAGTCTACTACTCGCATATGAATAACGATTTCACAAAGTAAGAAATATTTAACATATTACATATTCGAAGCAGAAATTTCGAAGAGTCCAATTCCTTAAAATGCATCGCAGCAATTAGAACAACTCCTCATTATAATTTGTATCTGCAAAACCATTTTTGCACAACACCATCAACATTGTTTAACGAGACCAGCCGTGGGTCGCTCTCACCAAAAACCTGCCAACTTACTCTTATTTACGTCCTCGTCCAAACTTGGTCATTCCCAGTATGACGTATCCGCAGAGACTTAACTCATTTCTCCACTTGTCCGTGACCCGCGGAGACGTCATCCACTAAGAAAGTCCTTTTTTGCGTGGGATCATTCCCGACTTTACTGCTATTGCTAAATTCAGTCCACTCGTAGGTCTGATCGTTATGATTCCGACTTTTTACGCATACTTTTAAGTCTCTGCAAAACCTACGTGGTATTACGTGGCGCGGTGACATATCAGACGGGTTAGATTAGAAATTTTTAACACATCCGTCGAGTGGACGTATTTGGAAAAGGCGTGAGTTAAATCATTGATGATATTCAATAACGAGCTTTTCGCACACACTCGAGTTCTCGCTAAGAGGTTGCGAAAGAGGATTTTCAGAGGCGGTCGGTCATGATGAGGGAGCGTAGGAACTGTGCAAGCGTGCTGTATCTGCAAATTGGATCTCCAGTTTTGCCATTGATACTAAGTCTAGAAATGGTATTGTAATTTAGTTGTCTGTCTGAGTCAACCTCCGGTACTCTCCTCTATAAGAATCCAGAACGGAACCTGTGGGTGTCATCGGCGATTTTTCGGCGTGCGCTAGGTCGTCGCAAATCGCATTGCCCACTTGGAAGTAATGAGATTATTTAACGCCCAGTTATGTGTTTCATTCACAAAGCGTGGACGTAGGTGTAAGGAACGGGTTCTGATGCAAATGAACGCGAAAGGGAAGTCATCTGCCCACGACAGCTCTAACACACACGCTCTTGCGCTTATTTACACATATGTTGCACCATTGAATAAATATCACATCACGGCTCTCAATGGTCTGACGAATCGTCGATGCTTGCTGGTTTTATTCGGAAGATCGATGTTAATGACTGATCGGGAAAGGTAGAAAGGTGCGCTAACTGGATGGGTCCGCGGAGGCAGCCCTGGGGCGCTCCACTTTTGACCTATTGATGCCGTAGCGCATCTTGAATACGTGGGAGGGCAATAATAATTCTTTTACAAATTAGATGTAATGCGGTTTGTGGGTAATCGCATCGAACATTAACTGGAAATTTTTCATTTGGTAACTCATAAAACTAAAATCTCACTGAATGAGCAAAATCTTCTTAGGGACTTTAATTGGACAACATGGTGTCGAATGCTGTTAAATATGTAATACATAGCTTATTTCTAGTTTGCTGTAATTTATGTTTTTTATCCCCCCGGCAGAAATCGTTGACCACCCGGGTGTAAATTTTAATAAAATTACTTAAAATTAAAATCTTAATTTAACCCAATTACAAATTTAGAACATTGACAAACAGAAAATATTATATTTACAACGTTCTAATTTTCATTCGTTTATCTCTGCTGTTCTTTTGCACCTTCATTAATTTCATTGTTTTTCATATTTTTAGGTTTTTTCTTGTCTCAAGTTCTCAATTTTTTAAATTTTAGGTTGTTAGTTTCTCAAGTTCTATAGGTTTTCATGTTTTCCAGTTCTTTATATTTCAGGTTTTCAGATACTCGAATTCTCAAGTTTCCAGGTTTTTAATACCAAACACTGAATAATTTGAAAACTTAAAATTGAATACAATAATACAGAAATTGAAGGTTAAAATTTTTGACTCTATATTCACAGTTGTATAAGTGGAAACTACAGAATTCCAAAAATAATATTTATTGGTGAAATGGAAATTTGGTAAACAGGAAGCCAGGAATCATGATTTAGAAATTAAAATCAGAAAATCATACGTCCAAATTTGGAAACCAGAAATGAGGAATCTGAAACACGTTAAAAGTCAAAGAGAGAAAAAAAGGAGAATAGCCTGAATAAGAAGAAGAGAAAAAGCTGGAAACAAAAAAGATTAAGACATGGACGATATAGGTTAAAGGTACATATGCATGGGTTTGAGAAGAGAGTTTTAAGAGCGAAAAGCTAAAAAGCAAGTAAAGAAAAACGAACACATAGTTAAAGATACACTGAAAAATAAGGGATCAAGAATTTTCGAAGAAAGAAGTGTGATCTCAATAATTATTGTCTCTCATTTCCTGTATCTTCTCATATCTCATTGCATTTTTGAATGGTTATTAATTTCTATTCATTTTTTGAAACTACCCTTATACTCCGTATCTCTGATTTTACATCTAATTTTGCTCCTCCTATTGCTTATTTTAGTGTAAATCTTAACCACTTAATAATTTTGATTTTTCATTACTATACAGGATGTCTCACGAAGTATGGTCGATATTTAAACCTGTAGTAGATCCGCAAGGTTTATGATTATGCTTTGCGGAGAAGCTCGAGGTTGAAGAACGTTTTCCCGATATTTCATTTCTGAATACAAAAAAGTGTTCCAACAAAGAAAAGACAAATAGGTATTTTCTCAAGGAGGGTCTTCAGCCAGAAGGACTTAAGTACCGCCCGGTCAAAAATAAATCTTGAGAAAAACACTGCCTTAGATATTAGGGAATCTGAAATTTGCAACTGTCCGATTCGACCCACTGATCTTCGATTTCGATGCGACTGGTTCGACTGACTAGACTCGATGATACGACTGACTCACTACAGTCCCGCTGGAACGTCCTCTAATAAATATACCAGCAAAATTTTTCTAGACGGCTCCAGATGTTTCATGGCGCTCTCGATCTGTACCGGATATTCCAAAAGATGATGTCATACTACCTCGAGTACGTTGTAGTATAAATCCAGCACATTCTAGTAATTGATGACGCCGCTACAGCGATGAGTCATCTCGGGTCCACGTCCGTTACACTGTCCCCTTCTTAAAGATGTTTCGTCCAGAAACGTCACAAGACATTCTACCGATGTCTACATCTTTCTTCGGATGTCCTTTCTGGTTGCAGCAGTACACCAAAACGGAAGACACCTTCCAGCATGCTTCTAACAGTCTACTTTGACTCCCATAAAGTATTCCAAGCACTTTGGTAGGTGGCCTTCTTGTACACAAGTCTCTTCGTAGTTCCTGTTAGGTGTCTGCCAGGAAGAGTACGCTTTCAACTACCACATGGACTACCACACTGTGTTGACCTATCGGTGCCCCTCGACATTTTTATGGACTCTTGCTTACAGGGCAAGTTACACACTTCCTGGTCCACTTCTCAGTTTCCTCCAATTCTCTAAGGAAAACTTATCTCGCAGCTTCCCAAACTCCAGATGCTTCATGGCGCTCTCGATCTGTACCGTATATTCCAAAAGATGATGTCATACTACCTCGAGTACGTTGTAGTATAAATCCAGCACATTCTAGTAATTGATGACGCCACTACAGTCATGAGTCATCTCGGGTCCACGTCCGTTACAATACTATGGTGGAAGGGTCAATATTGATGGATTAATAAATGTGATTAAAGGATTTCTAAATATTTTGAAATCACATCTTCAATCAGGACGTGGTAGGGTAAAATGGAAATAAAACTTTGTCTGCTATTTGGTGGTACCATTTTTACACCATATTTGGTGTATCTTTGAAATCTCACTCAGCAAGTTATTGAATGTAATTTGTAAAGAAGTTACCGAAAAATCCGAATTTAAATACCGAATTAAGAACCGTCAGCGAAGCGACATCCTCACCGCGGAGCGCTCTGTCGATTCACAAGACCGTGCACCTGAAAATTAAACATAATATAACTCGCCGGGAAAAATAGTTTGCAGTGTCACAGCCGGATCATTTTTTCATTACCACCACCGGAAAATTAGCGCGCTCCAAACGAGCCTACTCCGGAGTCGCTACGACCACCCCAACCCCCGACCTTGTCATGCTCGACCACGCCTTTTTGTCGAACCGGAAGCCGCCGAAAATAAATACTTCCGGTTATCGTACCGGTTCTCACGGTTCAACGCTGTCTAAGCTTCTGGATCAACCAGACCGATTTGTTTTTCTGCTGGCTAGCGTTTGATCCGGGACCTCACCGTCACCCCGCAAATCAGCAATACGAAGCCGGGGAACACCAATAAACGTATACTACAGAGTGTTCCGTTAACTGTTGTCATCGACCGCCGGGGTTCCGAAACTTGTGGTAATCGAATCGTCGCGTCGTATACAGGGAGCGGGAACCCGGTAGTAAATCTTAACTTTTGTCATCGACCGCTTGAGTTCCGAAACTTCTGACAACCGAACCGCCTTATTCAAGGACTGTGGGCATCACAAACAACAGGGAGCAGCATAACTTTTGTCACCGACCGCTCGGGTTCCGAAACTAACCGAACCACCGTATAAAGGGGGCGGGTACACCGACGTCTGCAGGGTGTTCCGTAACTTTTGTCATCGACCACACACAAACCGAAACGTTCCGTCACCGAGTTACCACCGACCGCTTTGTAAATATATTGTAAATAGTTGTAAGGGGAAGATTTAACTGTAGCACCGAATCGACTTTATTTTTCCCTCCCGCCAAACTAGACAGTTGACTCCTGGAGTTCCGTACTCCGACTTTTAGCTACCCGTGGTCCCGTGCAACATACCACGTTAAAAAACTGGTGCTCGAGGCAACCGCCGCCGTAAACAAGTGTCGCAAAATTATAAATAATTCAATTTAAATTATACTGTACTTACTAACTTAACTAACTAAATAGTGCTCAAACTGCTTCGTTTTTCGATGCACTGGAGCTGAAATTGTGTCAGTCAGATTGTCAGCACGTTATTGATTTTGGTATTGTCAATCCTATGAATTCAATCAGATTATCAATTCGATCGAACGTGCAGGCTGCCTATTAAATTTTGAGAAGCATAACGTGAGAACTGGTGAATCCTGACCTCTTCAAGAACCTGAGAATTTAGAATCTTAGAAAACATAATTTCTTATGGACCCTAAGAACTTGAGGAACCTAAGAATCTGGGAACTTAAGAAAACTAACTTGAGAACTACAAATTGAGGAAACTGTGAATTTGGATACACTGGGAATCGGCAAAAAATGAGACAATGAGGAACATGATGAATTTGTAGAACTTGAAAAATGTGGAGAATTTGAGGAACCTGTAAAATCTAGGAAGGAAACGAAAAAAGAGGAATTTGAGAAAAAATTTCAGAAGCTTGATTAACTGAAACCAGAAAGAACTGATACATTTGAGACCCTAAGTAACATAATCCTGAAAAGGCTAAGAAAGAAATTGGCCAAATTGGTGAGAATTTGAGGTATCTTAAAACCTACGGTATTTGTGGAACCCAGCAAATTTGAGAAATTGTGAAATCTGAGAATTTGACAACCCTGTGATCAGGAAACCCAAAATAGTTATTTACGTACGGCCGAAAGAAAGAGTTTGTTTTGCGGACCTTTTCTTTACAGGCTTTTACTTTACGGGTGTAATTAATCTGGTAGCCAAGATGTAAACATCAAGTATAAAAGATGCAGTTGTGAGAGCGTTGTTAGACTTAGACAATGGAAAAATCATCAATGGTGGATGCGCCGCTCCAAGAAAAAATTTAAACATTTCTGAAGATATCTTTTTACGATATTATAGTATCTACCAGCAGTACAAAGTACCGTCAAAGCTTGGGCAAAATTGTTATTGGTTAATGCGATCAAATATAACCCTTTACTTTTTAAAAAACGAATTTCTGGTACACAGAATATAAAATTAATAAATTCAACTTATTTTTTCCAAGCTGCTTTTGAGGATTTTCGTCAAGATTGCAATTTTGCCACCTTTCCAACTTTTGGACCTTATTCACGACAATTCCTAGAAAGTCACTCAACAATAAAGCTTTATGGTGATGGTAGGTAATACCTGATTTGGCATCTCTCTCGAATTCGAACTGCCATCTAATCGCCGCTTTAATTGCACCAATCTCCAGTCTTCATACTTCTGATGGAACGAGGTAAAAACATATTTACATAAATTAAGATGCAATCTACGCTCGGATAGACACTTGGAACCTCGTAACAATGTATTTGTTTATCAACTGTAATTATTATGTCTGGAACTAATTGCCGCTACTATCGAATAGAGTTTGTTTACAGTTTCTAGCCAGCAAATGTGTTTTTTGCTCCGGCGAATTTTTACAATGATGTCATGGCTTTGTCCTCGCCAAAACTAGAGTAGCAAGGTCTTTGCTTCTGGTCTAGGAATGGGAATTGTGAGATTGGTGCTGACAATTAATTGCTGCCGAATGCGTATCTTGAAGCAAATCTATTCCCAGGGTTTAAGGTCATTAACATAATTTCCGGTTGAGTTTCAGTTTTTGCATCCCGACATTTAACTGTAATTATTGTGGTTTTTTGTCCGTCGTCAGCGGTTTTCCGAGTAGGAAAAATTTTTCTCGGTGCGACAGCTCAAGACGACGAAGTTCTTGGGATAGTAATTCGTGACTTATTAATGAATTTGATCCACACCTAGACGTTCTAAATTCATTGGTAACTCTCCAAACGTCTGACATTCAACATTTATTTATAGACCTCAGAGTTATTTTTAAAATTAATTGGCCGGTCATCTGTGGATCTGACCCAATCTGCTTATCCAAATCCGACTTCCTGTCCTCGCCACAACTTGCATAATCAACCTCTTTGTCCCTATTAAATCAATATAGAGCGGCGATAGCGCAACTTATCACTCGATTTATTGTTTTTCCATCATTGCAAATCATTCCGACTGACCTCCACATCTAAATAATATATGACTAACGTGAGGAAACAAAACCGCGCCTTTGTGTTTTCGTCTACCTGAGCCGAATGTACAAATTGAGTGAGAATGAGCAACGGTCAGATTCTTGTAAATGGCGCAAACGTCTCATTTGACAGCTTTTGAGGCGGCTTCGTCTGTCAATGAATCACGAGCTTTAGGCTGGCCGCACACAGAAGGGGCAGAACGGTTTTAGTCAGTTTAATGCTGTTTTTCAGGGCTGAAGCACACTGATCAGTCATTTAATTTACATTAAAACATGACCATCAAACTGATTTAGTCAAAAACGGTTTCACTAAAACTGTTTCGCTGTTTCTTTGTGCGGCGAGCCTTACGCCAGCATATGACGAGATAAAACAATGGATTTGCTTTAACAGCCGGAGGGCTCGTATTTGGTAAATAACAGGTGATGTTGGTTCGATGGATTGACAGATAGACCTAGATTCGGGTCTGGATTTAGGTCAGTTTGCACACTCTTTGGAATGTGGATTATTACTACAAAAAAAAGTTGTATAATATGTGAGATTTAAGTTCATTTTCTGCACGTACTACCAAATTTAAAGACACCCAGTTTCAATGTAAAAGACGTGTAATGCCCAACTCTTCCAAGGTAAAATTACTACAGCTTTTAAATATTACTGTAATGTAAATGTAAGACAGACCAGGTTGCTATTGCTTAGATGGGAATTGAAGAGATTCCCAAGCAGTTGACAAATTGTGGAAAAAATTGCATTCAGACAGACTTATATATTTGACAGATCACTGAGAGTAAAGCATGAAAACACCCACTACGACCTTAGAGAATCCAAACCTGGTGTCTCACAAGGTAATGTACTTAGAGCAGTTCTGTTTTCATTTTGTACTTTCCACTTTCCATATGAAGAGAACATAATAATTACCACATTTGTTGACGACCACACAGTCACAGGAAAGTACAGCGTGGCGTGTAACATTAGGCATTTACCGGGTGGAAATATGTAGAGTGTATCTCTCAGATACATGTTCCACATAAGGAATTTTTTTGTGGATTTTTTCATTAATGAGTACTTTTTTCTAGTCTTACGTAACAACAACCAAACATAATTATGCACTTTCTTCAGTTCTTAAAAAAAGTTACTTTAACAAAAAAGTGTCTAGTCTTCTGAAAGTCTTACGTAAGTGGGGAAATGTTTCTGGTAACACAAAAAGATGTTGAAGAAATTATCTGGAATTATGTTGAAACATTTTCGTGAATAATACGAGTATCGCTGATGGAAGTTTACAAAATATATTCTGCCTTTTTTTTTAAGAAGGTCTAACCTAAACTCTAAGTATGTTTTTTTACGACTGGTTGTTTTGAAAAAAAAAAAAAACGTTTAAAGGAGTGTCAACCATAAGAAAAGACATCAAAACGGTGAACAAAAACGAGGTAATTTAAAAAAATAATAATTCGATGAACAACCATTTTGAGATAGTGTTAAGAAAAATTAAATTGAAGTTATTTTCAGAATCAGCATTACTTACCTGTTGTCGTGTTGTCCTTTTATGTAGCTAGGTGTCGAGTGGGTGGGCTCACAGAGCCGTAGTGAGGAGTTCAGATCTATTTTTCAGCATGTGTATTCTAGGTAGGACTGCGATATTCACATTACCACTACTCTAGATTTACTTGTCTCCACTTCTCGGCTGAATCAGAATTATAAAATAACAAAAATCTTGAAAACGTTATTGTTTTTAGAGAATAAGCGAAAGAACTACTGTACGTATTTTGAATAATACACACTTACTTTATTTAAATTTAATAAGCACACACTTACTTTATTTAAACAAGTGTTTACGAAAAGATTCTATAGCAGTGACCAATGGCAACATATTTATTGAAAGAATGACGGTAGGAAAAAGCTCTTGATCTCTAAAGCTCATTATATGCATAGTTCAACTTCGTGGGTCCACCTCTTTCATGACGCACCTCTCACGCTTCGTAGAAATCCCCATTAGCTGCATCTTTTATCAAACCGCCATTCCTACAATTCTTTCATCTTGACACTCCCGAAAAACCTTTTTTTTGGCACGACTAACCAAAATAGTCCTTTTGGAATTAGAATCCTGTGATAATGACTAATACACTGTTTGTTGGAACAAACACTACGCATTGATTGATTTTTTACGTCTTGTTAAAATTGGCCATAATAATATGGTGTACTTATTTGCTTTCAAATTTGGATTGAAACAAATAATGCTTTTAATATCTTAATTTATAAGTGTTTTTATACACTCGTCATTAAACTTATTTAAACGCTGATTAAAGTGGCGTTTATAAAACTTGTTGTGACATTAAACCCAGTGTATTTTATGGCTCGAAGGACCATATTTCAGGTTTGACGGTGTAAATTCTCTTCTGCTTGATGGTTAAACTCACTCAATCTTGCTAATTTTACGAGCCCGTAAAAAATTAAAATTTACCTGTTTTTGCAATATTCAGTGACATATTACATACAGGCTGTCCCAACTGAAATTTGTACCCCCCAACAATTCCAATTTTGAAAGACTCAGAAGAAAATGCTCGAACAGGTCAATTTTGTTATCAAGGGGGACCCCCTTAAAAAAATTAAATGACATGGGGGGTCGTGTGATACATCATTTTAAAGCTTATTCAATTCTCTATCCAGACTTACTTTTATCGATTCGTTTCTACAAAAAAGCATGAGTCTTTCGAAATTTGAATTATTGGGGGCTACAAATTTTAGTTGGGACACCCGGTATGCATAACCAAGCAGAAGCAAGCAAGTTACAGAATTTATTCCACTCTGGTCTATACGTATGTATATTAAAAATAATAACCATCATAATATAATAATTTGCCTATAGAAACTAAGAAGTGAATTGAAGGAATATCCTTAATTATAGTACATGTGACACAGAATTTTGCAAAGATAATAGAAGAAAATAGTTAAGTTTTTATAACAAAAATGTTGATTTTGTTGGGCGGAAAAGCTAACCGAGGGACTACTAATGGTACTTGTAGCGGTACTTTTAAAGCTATTAACATACTAATCAATAATAGTTTAAAGCTATTAATTAATTAATTAATTAATTAATTAATTAATGTGTGAAATTCATTTCTGTTGAGCAAGCACTTAGTCTTATTATTAATTTATTCTGGTTATGAAAAAGGTGTTCATTCTTGCTACTACTTATTAAATAAATAATATTCATACCCGACTAACATCTAGATGACTATTTTTGCCACGCAAAAGGAAGGTATAATGGAGTATTTCTCTCACAAGTGATATAATGATAAAAATGGGTGAATTACTATGGTTGCACAATGGTAAGACATGAATTATTTATTTAAACGTCATTTTGACACTTTCATTAATTTTTTGATTTTTAACTTTTACAAGAAATTACACGTCGGGCATAAAACGTCGTATCTTACACGTGACCGAAATGACATTGTAAGCTCGTGAGATTTGTATCACTCGCGCTATCGCACTCGTGATTCAAAGATCTCACTCGCTGACAATGAAGCATTTCTGTCACTTGTAATATAATGTACTATTTTTAAACAGTTATAATTATTATTATTGTCGAAAATGTTTTTACATTAAAAACAAAAACAACCATGTGCATTACAATGTGAAACGTCAAAAATTTTTGGGTTTTGATGAATGTTTTAAGAACTGTAACAGAAGGAGATGTTGGAGTGACTTATTTGCCTTATTGTATAATAAATAGGTATTGGACCCCCTTTTTAATTTTTTCTTTTTTTTGTTGTTTAAATAAATCATAATTACTAGATTATAATATGTAATTAAAAATACTGCAAGTTGATAATCTGATTAAGTATATAGTTGTTAAAAGGTCTTCACGAAGCCTCATAATTTTAGGAGCTTTAGTTTAACAATTATGCGACTAAGAATATAAACGAGAAGTCTAAAATAGTAGATTGTTTTATTAAGAGCAAAAGTGAGGCTTTTCGTGGCAAATACAGACTTTTCTCCGAATAAATCATGCAATTTTTTCTTTAAACGCCGAAATTCTGACAATTTCTTTGATTTGACTGACCACCTGCAGTGCATAAAGTAATTTCAAGGTTACTTTATGCGCCACCAGACGACTTCATAGCAGTGAAATGGCCGTTTGTCATTACCGATTGACGTATACAATGGAACGTTTTAAAAAATAGTTAACAATTGGGTCATTATATGAAACATCAGTAAAAAAACTGCTTAACTCTTTTACTTCTAGTATCTAGATAGTACCACAATTGTGTGTGTGTGACTACCAAATTGTACAATCTCGTTCGTCGACGTTGGACCGTCGTTAGTGGCCGGCTTAACAAATTAATGCATTAAAATTTAAAGTCAACCTCTAGAAACTTTAATTTGTTATAGAGATCTATTGATTCTCAAAGTGGAAGGAACATAGATGAAAAAAGAATTTAAAAATTGTAACAAAGTCTACTTCCGCTGTTTATTAAAAATGTTAGGGACATGTTTCGGGCCTAAAGGCCTTCAAGACGCCATTTGCTGCTACATGTGAGATTGGAAAGCTTCACTTTCCTCCCTCAATTTTAACCCTTTTGTATTTTAATATGTTTTCTTCATGTGTATGTGTCTAGCAAGAGTCTGATCTATAATTTTCATTGTTAATTTTGCCCACGTGTCTGTAAGGCTGAAAACAGGCCTGAAAGTAGGCCCGAAACATGTCCCTAACATTTTTAATAAACAGCGGAAGCAGTTGTTACATTTTTTAAATTCTTTTTACATCTACAAACTTTAATAACCGTAAATTATATTAGAAACAGAAAACTACTCCCATCTTCAAAAACCTTAAAGAATGTTTAAAATTATGACGTTGTTTTGAAAGTATTAAATTTGACGTTTTAAAAAGGTTATATGATTTTTAAACGATTTGGTAAAAACAACATTTTATAAAATGTAAAAATTAAAAATGGATCAAGGAGGTATGGTAAGTTTGTTTTTAGCCTTGACAGTTGTAAACTACGTTCTACCACATTTTAGACAGCCATGGTAACCCATTTTTTACACATTGAAGCTGTCACCTCCCGCCTTTAAGCGGTAAAATAGCCCAAAATTTTTTTCTTTAAGAAACGCGCAAAAAAAAGATCCTTTATGATAAATATTGGTCGTATATTTTGAAAGAAGATACCGCACTTAACTGTCTTTGAATAAGTTTCTAAGATATAATAATGACCAATTTAAAGACACTCGAAGGCGCACCATCTCGTGGTATAAATAGTAAGCATCTCAGTTGCCTATTTACCTTGTCAATTTGCAATGTCACTCAATCTAAAAATGTTAATTTATTGCGATTATTACTCTCATAAAATACAATAATATGGCAAAATGGGTGAAGTCATTGAACTAAAACTAAAACACGTCAAGAATAAGATAATGAAAAAGTTAAGGTAAGTCAACAAAACACTCGAAAAACATAACCTCTCTCATATTTTTAGGAATTGTGCCCTATTTATGCTATTTATGCATTCCTACAACTCCTGTATCCTTTTGGGCAAAATCCGCGTCCGTCACACTATCCTGCACCTATCTTTATGTCAATAATGTGAATGTAACTTCGGTGCAACGATAATTTTTGTTAAATGGGGGCGCCGAGTGGAAAACTTCGTCATCGGCTAAAAAGTTGTATACATTATGTGTGTGGTAGGTATTTTACATCACTCAGTTTTATTAAAACACTCCACTTCGCGTCGTGTTTCAATATTAAAACTTCGTGATATAAAATTAAACCTACCACACTTACAATGTAATATACTATTGAGTGGTAAAAAAATGTGATAAAATGAAATGAAATCATTATAAGTGAAAAAAGTTGGAATTTGAGGTTAAAATAATGTTGAATGGAAAAAAATAAAAAAATAGATTGAAAAATTAAAATAGTGAATTGATAATGGGATTATTGATGTTATTCTGTTCATTTAAACAAGATCCGTTTCCCAGTTTCAAGGCTTTCCTTATGTCCAAAGTCTCAAGAAAATCTAATTTCTTGCTTTTATTGCATTTGTGAATCAATTTGGAATTGGATGGTGAAAAACTATGTATAACCTATTTTCTCTGACTGTCGAAAATTTGAATTTCTGCGTCAAAACTGTTGTCCCTTTCAAGACCCGTTTCCACTCAAGAAACATTGAGGAACTTTGTGTTACCCTTTGTCGCGTGTTTAATAAATATTTGGCAACATACATAAACTTTGTGTTTTGATCTGAGCAACTGAAAGTCGCCTATAGTTGTAGCTTGAGAAAGCGCAACTCAGTGTTTCCACTGAGGTGAAAAATTGCAGCAAAATGGAGGAGGAAGACGTGTTATTATCGCGTGCCGATTTTTCCTTTGATGTTACCGCTAGAAATGGGAACAATCAACATTTGTTTCCGAAACAATGAGGAAGATTCAGAAACATTTGGGAACTTTTAGAAACATTTTCGGAAACAGTCAACAGAAACACAAAAGTTGATCAATGTTTCTTCAGTGAAAACGAGGCTTTAGAAAAAAAAGTTAGGACATTATAACTGCATAATGTTGAAATAACAAGTGACTAATTCAAATTTATTCCCCCCTTACAATGCTCAAGATACACTATTTCAAGAGGATGTAATACAGGTTTTGCAATAATGAGAGAATGTAAGAGTCCCACCAAATCCACCTGGGACATCTCCTGGAGGCTGCAAGCCAGAATCTTCTGAGTTTTAGATCCTACTCTAGCAAGCCCAATGCAAAGGGTGTTTTCAGTCACCACAAATCCAATAAGAGTCATTTTTACACCATTTTGACATCAACCTAAATCATCCTGTCCCTTGTTCTTCAGTATCTCCAGCAGTTGCTGCGAAGCCTCACTCACAAACATGAATTTAGGTGGCATGTACTCCTTCTTCTTCTTTGTTAAACTCTCTAATGTGGACTGCTTGACCTTTATATCTGCAACATTTCCCTCCAGTACATACTCTCACTATACTGAACAGACCTACCCAACAAACACAAAGTGTACAACTTTTTCCTATATTTAGAAACAATCCTCTCATAAAAACTGTCTGGTTTCCAACCCTCGTCCAATAGAATAGGGAATTGAGACAGTTTCGTCAAAACTGTACAACTGCAATCCACCGCATTCAAAATGAAATTGTCGCAACGTTTTATAATTTCCAAACCTTTGACTGTGATGTCCTTGCAGCCGCCGATTATGTAGAACATTTGAGTGAGGTTAGAACTGGGTCATGGGGTGATTATGGTTGCCTGGTTTTAAGGGCAATGCTTTAATATTCTGCTAATAAGTCGGTTATCAAAAAATTCTCTTAATAAGTTGATGGAAGCTCTTGTTGTGTGCACTATAGCTTCATCCTGCTTGAAATAACTCATCGTTAGTTCGTCATCGTGCAGGTCTTTGGGGCTTCTTCGATAACTTGTCTCACTCTTTCAACCGTTTCACATATTCGAACATCCCGATAACTACCACTACCTTCTTTTCAGTTGCAAAAATTACTGTAGCTTATAACAATATCACGATATTCAGCTCGAAATTCTTACAAGATATCCGGAATAGAATGTTTCCAAATCCCGTGTATTTGTTGTAAAGGTTGTACGGGTCCCACTCAAGTGAACTTTTGCAAAAGAATAGATTTTTATTTCAAATCAGATTTGAAAACTCGATGAGATTTACACAATCGTATCGATCAAGAATCGACTCAAAATTTTGGATTCAGAGGCTCCTACGATCACGAATTTTGTTGCTCACTCGTTATGATTGGCGAAAGAATAGGTGTTATAATTCACAAGAAAAGCAGTTCAATTTGTATACACCGGATGACGTTTTGTAATCTAATGGATCTTTATTGAAGTAAAACTTTTTTACGGACACTTGACTTGGGGAGTAAGGTGGTGAATGCGTGACGAGAGCGTTACGAAAAGTGTGATCGGGCAAAGCGAACGGAAGTTTTCTTTAATGCACGATTTTACAATAATTAATTCATAGATTTTTTTTTGCCTTAACGGGATTCGAAGCCGCGTCTTATCCGTTGTGAATCCGCACTTCTCACAATACACCTATTTGCGTGTGTCAGTTTTGTTTTCGCTGACGACAAACTGAAACATGTATTATCCAATACTGCAGACGGTATTAATTCAGGATTCTCTAGCTCCATTTATAAATTTACATAAATTAAGACACTTTCATAATGGCGAACTGAAGTTTTACTTCAGTCGTGTGGTCTAAAGCACACTCGTATTTTTTTTTTTTTTTTAATAAACAAGCTGGATAAGTTGTTATCTGTTTTAAATGAAACTTTAAAACCGGTTTTCTTAAGTATTTTAGAACATTTCTCTGAGACTACTTCAGTGTGTTAATGAATTTGAACAGGGAATTGTCTCTGAAGGATTTCTAACTAAGCGTTATGGTGTGTATTTGAATTTGTTATAGTATCTATAGTATAATTTATTTATAGTTTTTAAAGAATATACATTATTTGAAGCAATTTGTTTAATGTTATTAAGTTCTGTTTGAAAAGATGAATCTGATAGTGGGATAGAAAATAATCGGCGGAAAAAGAAATGAAAAGCTGCAAATTTATGGGAAACAGGGTGACAAGAGTCAAAAGGTATTACGCAATATGGGATACTAGGTTTTCTATAAATGTAAAATTGAATATATTATTTTTAGTGATTAAAAAGTCTAAAAGGGGAATTTGGGAATTGATTTCAATTTTAACGGTGAATTTAATGGATTGGTATCTAGTTCAGAATCAGATACTTTGAATAAAACAATTATGTCATCTACATATCTGTACCAAAAGAAAAAATGATCTCTAAAGGGAGAAGAAGTTAAAAACTGATTTTCTAAGTTATTCATGAATATTTCTGCTAAAAGAGGTGACAAATTAGAACCCATTGCTAAGCCTGAGTTTGTGAACAAAAAACAAGTCTAGTGTCTACGAAGGCGCTGAACGGACATGAATGGAAAAATAACTGAAAAAGATTTTTTTCTGGCAATTCCGACTTTTTTCCTGAAAATCGCACGACACTGAAAAATAGCCAATAGAAAAACAGAATTCGGTGTCGTTTCTATAACAATATAAAAATTTCCTGGAAATTTTTTGCACCTAGCTAAGTCAACATGAAATTAATAAGTGGAAATTTTTTCAGCCAATCAAAATCATTTATTTATTAAAAATCTCAAATTACAAAATTAATATTAACTTCAACAATAATTAATTAGTTACTGTTAAAATTGAACACACAATTGTTGTAAGTAATCATATCTGATAGTGATGAAGTTTCATTACAAGAACTGCTTCCAAATGGTTTTGCTTGCTGTCTCATTGAATTAATGATGGTTTGGTGATGCTCCATGTCCATTTATAAGTATGGACGGATAGAATGTGCGCTGCTATGTCCAGTAATTTTGATAAGCTGCTGTCCTCTTACAGAATGTTTAGTGTTTTTTTTTTGTGTCGATACCAATTTTTTTTGCCGGTTCAGCCATCCTCTGAGATTGTTGGTTTTGCCAATTTGGGTTAGGAGTTAAAAGTAATCTGTCTGTGCTAATAAATTTTGTTCTTTTTTCTAACAATCTGAAAACAAGAAGGGGTTGTTTATAATGTATGGCAAATTGCAAGATTGTAGTTACCGAACTGGACAAATATCTGAATTATCTTTATTCGGCTCTAGAGCTGCCGAATTCAATGTCGGTAAATGGATCAAACTTCATATTAAACTTCTTATAGTACATTTCTTGTAATTGTTTGGCACTGGAGTTCCACATGATTTTTACCACTGACTCCTATTCATTTCCATTCCTGTTCCTAATGTTAAAAGCCCAGTCTTTCAATATAATTGCGAGCTCTTCTTTCGATACGCAATTTTCAATGTTATACCTTTTTTCTTTACAAAAACTTGTAAACTGGATCCACACACATGTTTTGCTGCGTTTTGTGTTCATTGGTACTGTATTTTCTACCGCTTCATCACTATTTAGCAAAGATGTAAAACCAAAACGTGACATTTTTTGAAATTAAACAACTTTTTTTCCGTTGTCAGGGATAATTCTGTTATATAACTTGATTTTTTTTTGCCAGAAATTTATAATTTAAGAATTTAAGAAGTATAATGTCCGTGTCGTTGCGATTTTCTTACCGAATATGCCCTCGTGCATTGATTAATGTCCGGAAATTTTATTCTCATGCATTTCCAAAACGTAATTAGCCCTCGTGTTCCACTCGGGCTAATTAATACGTTTTGGAAATGCATTCGAAAAAATTTCCGGAAATAATCAATGCACTTGGGATATTATAAGTGACAATTCTGACTTTTTTCTGGCAATTCCGACTTTTTTCTGTAAATTCCGACTTTTTTCTGGCAATTCTGACTGTTTTCTGGCAATTCCGACTTTTTTTTCTGTCAATTGCGACTTTTTTTTGGCAATTGCGACAGGGGTAGGACGATGGCACTGTTTTGTTACCCAAACTTAAAATATGAAATACTGTCCACATATTTGAAGTGTGTTTCTTTAAGAGGGTTCTCAAGTGAAAATAAAACAGCTACATTCAATGCCGCACATTGCTGTACATTTTTGCGCGCCGTTGAATATAATTTTTTTATTTTGAACATTTTTCGTTGAAATTTTGTGGGCTTGTTGCGAGAAAATGTGCTTCGACCGGCAGAAATCTAAGAGAACCCTCTTAAGGGGTCGATCGCGTAGCGCGGGGCACCAATTTCAATGATCCGTGGATTACTGAAATTGGTGCCTGGCGCTACGCTCGACCACTTAAAGAAACATGCTCCAAGAGGGTCATATTTCCCTGTACGTGAAATTCGAAAAGTTGGGAGTATCTCTTATTTTATGATTTTATGAATGATAAACGGAAAAACAAATTTTCAGAGACGGCAACTTCAGTGGATCACTGAAATTGATGCCTCGCGCTACGCGCTCGACTCCTCAAAGAGACATACTCCTAAAAGCCCATATTTTATTGTACGTGAAACTCGAAATGTGGACAGTATTTCATCCTTTAAGTTTGGGCAATAAAACAGCACCATTGTACGAAGACGCTGAACGGATATGAATGGAAAAATAACTGACAACGACGACGACAACTTCCGTGGATCACTGAAGTTGGGGCCTCGAGTTTCACGTACAGTGAAATATGACCTTCTTGGACTATCTTTCTTTAAGTGGTAAACAGAAAACAAATTTTTACAGACGGTAACTTCCGTGGATCACTGAAATTTGTGCTTCGTGCTACATGCTCGACACCTTAAAGAAACATATTCCAAAATGTTTGTACGTGAAAATCGAAATGTGGAGAGTATCTCGTATTTCAGGAATGATAAACGGAAAATCAAATTTTCACAGACGACAAATTCCGTGGATCACTGAAATTGATGCCTCGCGCTACGCACTCGACTACTTAAAGAAACATCTTCAATAAGGTCGTATTTCCCTGTACGTGAAACTCGAGATGTACACAGTATATTTCATCTTTTAAGTTTGGGAAAGAAGAATCCTCCCCCTCATCGTCCTACCCCTGTCGCAATTGCCAAAAAAAAAAGTCGGAATTGCCAGAAAAAAATCAGAATTGCCAGAAAGAAAGTCGGAATTGCCAGAAAAAAAGTCGAAATTGCCAGAAAAAAGTCGGAATTACCAGAAAACAAGTCGGAATTACCAGAAAAAAGTCAGAATTGCCAGAAAGAAAGTCGGAATTGCCAGAAAAAAATCTTTTTCAGTTATTTTTCCATTCATGTCAATTTTGGTGCAAAGATCTATTGAGTTTTTTATTGCAAATTGTTATATATTTTAGGTAGAACGTATAGGTAGTCTGGGTATGCAAGGATTCATAGAGTTTCGTAATGTCACCAACGAAACGAAAGTATTATTACCAAGCAATTACCCTTGTCGGCTTTACTAATACAAATGTTGTTTTCTTTATTTTTGTTTTTAAGCTTTTAATCATGTTTGAATCTGAAATATTCTTTGTGATATTGTGGTGGTCTTTAGATAAGGTAGTTACTAGTGATGGAATGGTATCGGGCTGCTGTCATATGCTGTCATTTAAAACTCTGTTGTGAAATTTATGATCTATAGCTTGACTAGATTGAATAGGTAAGTATTCTACATGGTCTAAGATGGAACTCTTATCTTTAAATGGAATGTTTAATTCTTCAAAGCAAAGGTGCTCTAACTTTCTTACTAGATTCTCGTATTAATACATATTATCTATATGCATTCTAAATAACATTGTCCAGATATTGCTTTTAATTTGGAAGGACTGACCAATGAAAAAGTCATCAAGCCGATTTAACAAAAAAAATGAGCCATGAGAACAACACAGTTGGAGATCTCTTGATCTCCAAACCTCATTATGCACAGTTTCACTTTCAAGACTCCGTGGGTCCACCTCTTCCCATGACGCACCTCTCTTGAAAGGTCCCATTAGCTGTATCTTCTATCAAACCGCCATTCCTGCAATTAAATATGCTGCAAGGCCGTTTTTTGGCGCGACTCGCCGAAATCCTGTTCTAATCCCAGTCCAGACAAGCTAAACATAACCCGCGCTGTTATGTTATGACGAAGCCCGCAGTTTCACTACCTCCTCTAGTGCAGCGGCAGTTCAACCGAACGCTCCAACCTCCAACGAACCGACCGTCAGTTTTCATTCAGTTATGCTCCGGAGAGGTCGCGTCCGACCGTGGCGCTTTCTAGACGCCGAAAAACGTGGGAACGCCACTTGTTTCGAACAGTGAATGTGACTGTACAACATATGTGCTTTTAAGACGGTTTTAGTTGGTGTTGTTCAAAGTGTGCTTCCTGTGGATGCGATTTTGTGGAGTTTTGTAATGTAAGTTGGTTGTCCTATCACGCTGATGGTAACTGATTTGACCAATTAATTCGTTGGCTTTGTTGGTTACTAAATCAGTTTGGAACTGCTGCTGCGAATTAACCGGGGATTTAATACGAGAGCTTTAACGGAGGGTGCATTAATCAGGAGGCTAAATTGAAACTAAAAGCTGGACTTTTTTGGTGTTCCGAGAAGGCGGTGGAGCAGGTACCAGGTAGAGACCTAAGGTAGCCTGCAACTGCAATTAGGTGGATTCCGCGGTAGTCTTATAGAACCAAAACCAAAATAATCCTTATAAAACGACTGATATCACAGTAACTTTCTAACATCTGACAGTTTTACTTTATTGATTCCGATACGCAACTCTGACTTATCTAATCTCATATTGTAGGGTGGGCTTTTTGAAGTTGAATCATTGATAATCTCGTACAATTTATACCATGTAGCAATGATGACTCATTGCACATGCTTCTGTGCGTGCATGAAGTTACACGTTAGTTAAGTTGCGGCATTAATATGTTGTAACGTTTTTTGGATATCAGGTTCAGGCCTTTTAAATTTGTTCTGGTCTGGTCAACTGACGGCACTAGAGATTCTCGCAAATATGAGTCATCGAACGAACTTCCTGCTTAATCCAATTATGACTTTTGGGATACAGTTTTTAATAATAATTGGTGGTACAAACACTGAACGTTACAGTTAACCTTATTTGTATTCTACCTTTTTTTTGCTATACAAGTCGCCATGTGAACAAGATCGTCTTTCTGTGGACTAGGCATTTCAACATGAGGTTTTCTCGATGTTTGAATAATTAAGCTTTGATACAACATGGCGTTACTGAGTAATTGTCGCTCATTGTCCTCTGTAAAATGTTTTTACTTGCATTGATTAGTAGCTAGATTGGAAAGTTTATGGGGTAGGTTGGTCTGAAGACCTTATTATGAAAATGTTTACGATGGAATTCAATAACATGAAATTATAAAAGATTCTTATTTTTTTTGGTATTTTTTACCTTTTTCGCCATGAATTATTTGGAATCACGTACCCTTTCTTCACAATACATATTCTGTTATCTTCTTGTTCTTTTCATTATGTTGCTCAATATTTTTCCGGAAGTTCTTCGATAATTTATTTGGTTGTTGTATTTCTCTTTTTTCTATAAACGTTATCATTTCAGGTGTCATGTTATCTTTACAATTTGCTACTTCCACTTTTAATTTCCAACTTGCCTCCATTAATGTTTCTTGTTTCCTTGATTAAATATTTTTTTTTTGGCTTAACTGTTTTACAATAGTTTCTTTGATTTATGTGGTCCATAATTTTTTTTGTATGTTTATTTTTTACACGTCACGCAACTGCAACATTTGAGACCCCAGAGGCCATTGATAGTCAGGTAGTAATTCACAAATATATCAAAACATACAAGTTACGCCTAAGAACTTAAATCGCGTAAAACCTGAGAATATAGAAACTTGATAACTTTGAAAGGTGGAAACCAATCTTGAGAATCCAGCAAGCTGAAAACCTAAGAGATTGTTATCTAAAAAAGCAACCTGAAAAATCCTACAGCTTGAGAAACTGAAAATCTGATTTAAAGCCTGAAAATCGAAACTTGAATCGAACTTAAAATGTTTAAATCTGAAGTCAGTTCAATTGAGGTTATCAACGATCTGAAGATCTGAGACTTGGGAGCCTGATACTCTAAAGAAACGTCTTGAAACTTGTAAAGCTGAAAATATTGAAACCTGGATTTGGACAACTTGGAGAATTCGAAAATATCATAATAAATAAATAAACACAGGATTTATAAGAAAAAATATAAAACATACAGTGCTAGCTACATCTAACAGGCGTAAATACCCCAGAAGGAAGACACTAAAAAAAATTACAAATATCGGAGCGTAGAAATTACATATCGAAAGAATAAAAAGCAAAATATCAGAAGAATCTCAGAGACGAGAAAACAAGAAACGACATTCTTGAAGACAAATGGAAAAGGTCATCAATGGAGTTCACAATGAAAAGAAATAAGAATGGAGGAATAATGTCGAGTCAGGTGTAGTTAAAAGACTAGGAAAGCACCTCAAAAAAATGAAGAGACAAAATGGAAAATCTCACCGATGAAATATACTAGCACCGAACTTTTTTCCTAATATACTTCTGCAAATAATACATTCTTATTGTTATACCAATCCCGAGTAAACATACATTACACCAACAGAACACCGTTTAATCAGCAAATCTCTTGACCTCAATTCCGATTCCACAAACTGTAATCCCTCTTTTCATCTCCGACCACACTTTCTGTACGCATTCGTCAATTAAATCTCTACATCTGTTCCAATGCAACACGTTTTCATGCTTGATTAATGTTAAACCCGCCGTCCATTGTTCATCGGACAAAAATTCAAGCTCATGCACATACCCGCAACTCGGTATTTATCTTGCCTATCTAATCTAAACATCACTGGGGAGTCGTTATCAAAATTCGTGGATGTATCTGTTTGTGTTTCTCGGAACGAACGTCCACATGTGTTTTTATTGATAAGAGTGATAACGGAGGTACCTCAATAAATCGTTTTCCTAATCATAATTAATTTCTCGGCGGTGTAGTAGATTTCTGTCCGAATACCTGGTGATAAATATATTCATAAAACGCTACTCAAAATAATGGCTTAATGGTAGGAAAGCTTGTAGATATTAGAGACAACATTCTTTGTAATTAATATTATGGGACAGTTATAAGCCCCAGATGGTGCACAGGGACGGAAGTGCCTCCATTGTCGCATAATAGAGGGAAAATCGGTTTTGTAGAGCCGATATTCGTTACAATGGTCCTCATTGTTACCGGTGGCATTCAGTGGCACAAGTGATTAACCTTGTCTCGAGAGCGGCGCTTCTATTCGGCTACCAGAAACAAGATCACTGCGGTTTACATTTTTATTATTGTAATAAATTTGTTTCTTTCGATGAGTCCGTTTTTCTAGCCGTTGATGTGGTTGATGGATAGTTCACACTGAGTTTTTACGACTTGCTGGAGATGGATGGGTGTGGGAACCGGGTCAGAAAGGATTTTTAGATGGTGGTTAAATGACTTATAAGCCGTAGTCTTTCTTACATTTGCGGTGTGCATCCCTTTCGCTCTGCCGAAATCCATGAAACCATGAAAACCACCGGCCATCACCCCATTAATCAAACGATAACCATCAGCAGCCCAGTTCCCACAATTATTTTTACAACGCGTCAACTTCACACATCCGTGGGCGATTCACGACATCTACTTTAGGCAACACTGATCTTGTCACTACCTCAGTGACTCACTTTGCAAAAAAATGGGAAAGTATGAAGCCTGACCATAAGCGTGCCCACCCATCACAAAGCCTCATTGCTGTACAAAATGCTCAGCGTCAGCGCCAATGTTAATTATTCCGATCCATCGGTTTCTTCGCAGCAGACCGTTCGCTTACAATAGCCATAGCAGCGCGGTGCTAAAGCTTGTGTATATGTGTAGTTCAGTGCCCTGTCTTGCGATGAAACCCGATCTGGAGGACCATTAGCCATCATGACGAGTCAAGTGCAGCAGACTAGACCAGGAAGCGGTCACAGCCTGAGTGTTCTAGGTGAGTTCGCAGCCTTCGAAATGTGAGTGAGTCACTTTTTCGGGTTTTGTGGAGGCGTTTGGATTTCGCTTTCGCCGGTGAAAGAGGAAGGAGTGAGATTTATGAGGAACGGTGGAGAGACGGTGATAATTACGGGTTTACGGTTGAGTGGATGCTAGATATTTTCGGGCACAATTTCTTCTAATTTGGGAGCATGGATGCAGCGATCTCACAAAGGAAGTGGACCTGCACCAAATTATACGTTTGTTCCGTTGCGACATGTGTTAGAATGTTGGACGGTTTCAGGTTTCACGGTATAGAATGCTTGTGGTGCTCCCATTTGATTAAATTCTGTTTTTATTTTTTATCAACCTTTCCGATTCCCAATTTGTCTTCGCAAGTTTACATTCTTGTTTGTGCAATTTGCGTTATCCTAGTTTCTGACCTTTAAGATAAGATATGAGCGTGTTGTTTTATTCAGTAGCAGGTGCTTTAATTAAACATTAATTTCCAATTTTAACGAAGTATCAATCTTATAATGTTAAAGCAAGGTCGTTCAAGTTTTACATAACCAGACATATTTAATTATGTGATTATTATACTTCTAAAGATTCTGTCGCATGAAATATGATGTATAATCCTCTTAGCACTTAGTGAATCACAAGTTTTCTTGAACGTCAACATACGCCAGAATTGTGTAGACCTCTTTGACTTAATTAAAGTTAGAGACATTGATTATTATTTGTAAGTCCAATTTACCCTATTAATTGTTATGTATTAATAACAAAAAATTGTCATGATGTAACATAATATACTGGTTATATCGTAAGAGTACTTGTAAGATTTGTTGACATAGTGCATATATCTATTATCAAAACCCTGAATTGTCCACAAACAACCATCACTTTTGCCAAAGGTTTAAAAAGAACAAATTAATCTGCTCAAAATTGTCCCAGTATTTTCTGTTCTCGGTTGTATGCTCTTTACTTTATTCGTCGACTACGTAGATTTTGTCACTTAGGGGAAGTCTGGACACGAGATCACGGCGCCAGTAGAATCCCTTTATAACCCCTTGAAATCGAGTAATAAACTGACCATAAATAATAACAGCTATCTTTTGTATTATTTGTCAATCCAACAAATGTCAAGTTCAACAATTCAAACTGATTGATTGGTTACCTACTTGTATTCAAATATTACAGTTTTTAAGCTATTACACTTCCATACTTACTGTAAAGTTTCCATTGTTTTGCAATTTTTTTCCAGAATTTAGTACCGATTAAGATCAAAACCGGTGACGATTTTACTATTATAGCGCTTATACTGCTGACTGGCTCATAGGTATTCTACATATTGGCCCATATAATATGATATATAACATTATCTTTTGCATAGTATAGTTTCAGAGGCCCTTTGCGATTTTTTAAAATAGGATTTACTCAACACCCTTTTGCCTTCGTTACTGCATCCTCTACTTTTCATTATTAATAAAATTTCTGTTGCTTTTAGTATCTTTGTATTCTATCTTTTCGTTGGAAGTGTTCTAACATATTTTTTACGCACAACTGCATCTTTTATACTTGTTTACATTTGGTTACCATAATTGAAAATGGAACATTACACCCATAAAGCAAATGCCCGTAAAGAAAAAGCCCGCAAAATTATCACAAAATAAATGAACATTTATTTATGATAATTATAACTATTAATTGTGAGTAAAACGTTGTACGTACCTCTGGCCGAAAGACCGTTTACGCCCTCGGACGACTTAAATCGTTCTCTGGCGTAAACTCTTTCTTTCGCCCCTCTATACGTAAATAACTATTTAGGTACTTCATCTGATCATGTGTTTTTACTTTTCGTAACTTTTTTTTACTTTTCGACGCAAATAGGATTTTTCTAATTTTTATTCGCTTACTTACTAGACAGTTATTATGCAGATTTGAGTTTTCTTCTTAATTTTTTCTTACTTTTACGGGCTATCGTCTTCTATTTTCTTATGCCCACTGATTTTTTGTTATATGTTTTCCTAAAAGTGTGATATAATTTCTTTATTTGCTCCTTTCATTGGTGTCTATAAATGCTTTATTAGATACAGGGTGTATCAAGAGTTTTGCACTAACTCCTCAAGATGGTATAATAGGGATCCTACCAATACCCAAACCGTTTATATAACGTGCCACAGAGCAAGTCGATAAAGTTGAATAATGGAATGCCTCCAATAATGTTGATCCAAAGGAAATTAAATAATTTTGTGGTTTCTACGTAACGAATATATTGAAAATTTATAAAGGCTTCTTATTGGCCAGTTTAATTTATGAATAATTCAAAAGCTATGAGGCCCAAAGAAAATGTAAAAGTGAAATGGATGTCCGAAAAGCTCAAGGAGAATAGTCCTGATGAGTCAGTTGATACACTCTGTATTTTACGTTTTGTGTAATTAGACCTATAGTGCAAATAAAGTATGCTGAAGAAAGAAAATACACAACTGACACAAGCGGTGTGAAAATACAAAATAATACAAGGGTTAAAAAAGAGGTTACTTTGTGGTAAAGTATTTCGTAGAATATGTGGTATATTATCACAAAATTATCTCATGTTTTCAATCTCAACTTCTACGTTCTTTGACTTTTTCTTCTTACATTTTTTACTTTTTAGTGAAGTGAAAACTTCGTTAGGGGCACATCGTATAATCGGAATGAATTATATTGCGTCGTCATACTAATTTGAAGCCTGCAAACTACCATTATTATCGCGCTTAAAAATCTCACAAAATATTAACACCAAAATCCTTATTTTCATGACGCATGACTGCCAGTAGAAAAATTGTGGTTTTCGAAACTAGTGTCGGAAGAGCGTGAAGTTTGACACACGAGCCGAAGCCGAGGTAGAAAGATCACACGAGTAATAATATTTCCACTTTTGAACGAGTTATGAACACTGTCTTTTAGACGACTGCGAACATTATACACATACATAATATGTTCTTATCTAGTAAGCTATACTTAATTTATGAATTAACATTAACGAAAAGCAATAATAAGCTTATTACTCTAATTGACGGCCCCAACAAACGTCAAAAAGATTTTTATCACTTTTTTGCAAAATTAATTATACCATCAAAATGTATGTATGACTTTTACTACTGAAATCGTTAATCAGAGACAGCGGTTTCATTTGATCTGCAATTCACGTTTTATTGCAAAACATTTAGCTTATACATATTTCCTGATGAAATTGGTTTTTTGTCCCCTTCCTTCTCTTAAATTTACGGGTCATCCGCTTTTTTTCCACATTTCATATCCATTTAGAATTCCGTCGAAATCCGAGGTACCTACATCGTAGAGTCACCGAAATTTCGTAACACATTCACTGGTTTACTCCAAGTTTCGAACTCGCATATTTTTAATTTAAGTAAAAAGATTACGTTAATTTATGACAACTTTAACAAATTTGGACAAATTCTTTTGTTAATTCATTACATTTTATTTAAAAAAAGTTTTTCTGGCTGTTGTCAGGTGACTGAAATCGAAACCGTTGTGGTATAAAACCGGAAGCGCCGTTGCGATATATTCCATTATTGTAACTGTGGTGATAATGTCAATTTTCGGCAAATAGGTTTGGTTGGTCGATATTGTTACTTTCATAATGCAGTTGTCTAAAAAAATATTTGGTATACTGTTACTAAAGAAGTTTCACTTTAGATGTTATCTTATCTGACACCCACAATGTTTCTTTAATATTTTTAAGATCCTCTTTTTTACAACTTTGATTATTTAATTTTCTGTTTACTTAAAGACTTCCTTTGCGAACCATTGGCCAATAGACAGGAATACATTATTTCCAAGTAATACAAATGACAGCTAATAATAGACACCGCTTGTCTTACCGACAAAATGATGGATGTCTACGCATGATGGCACTTAGAAGAAATGAAAATAGTGCTATATTGTAATAGCTCCACTTTTCTTCCAGTTTTTGCCGTATACATTTATATTATGCTCTTATAATTTATTTGCTTTTCATGACTACTTCGTTGCTTTACGCATCCATTTTCTCTGATTTTATTTGAAGACGTCTTTGTTTATTAAATACCATTTTTATAGCACGGCCACAATGTATCACAACTAGATCCCGTTTTACAAACCGCCCCGTAGAATATTAAGCGTGTTATGAGCAGCGTCATGGTATTTATCTAATGATAATTTCACGAATTGCCGTCAAGATGGAAATACATAATTATTCAATTATTGTTCCTTCCTCTTGTTTTCTTTAAATTGGTCATTGTTTCAATTCGGTCTATTCCACATGTTTTTATACCACGTAGTTATTTTTTTTTATTGTGACAACGTTTCGAATCTTCAGTCCCTTTGGTTTGGGTACATACACATTTACCACAAATCCTTCCTTCCTGTATTATTTTTTTATTATTAACAGAGCACTATCTTACTGTTCACGGAAGACCGGCCTAATTACATACAAAAAGTACAAAATGATAATACCAAAGACATTGAAGTGTCAAAAAAGTTGTAATAACATGGTTTTTAGTTTGCACCTTCTTGGAAAAAAAGCTTCTCGCGGCACGCAAGCTTTGAGTACAAGGTTGAATCAAAAAGACATCGTTAATACCTGATGGCATTCTTTTTATCGAATTAGCAACTGTACAGTGAGTAGCTTCTCCTTCATTTCGCCGTTTTCTCCCATAAAGACATCATCGTCGAAAATAAATTACACCTCTTGACTCATATCAAGTAATCTCCGACTCTGTGTACTTTTACTAATTGCATGATTTGTTGAAATTACGACGCTCACGGAAACAAGTTTACGGTCTTTACATAAATACCCTTGCGTTGCAAAACGGTTATCGGTTTTCTTACCCAATTAGTAGCGTGTTAAACCACACGCGTAAAAACCACCATTACTATCCTCCATTTTTACCAACGTAATAGTCGAACAAGCCAGCGCCATCATTTCTGGTTCATATTTTAATAGATTCTCTAAGAAGTTGTAATTACCTATATGATGTATAGATGCCCATTACGGTACTTTTCTTCTGTTCAATACTATGTTTTTCAGGCCAATTACGGTTTCCGTGTAAACCGATGGTGTTTCTGGTGAAGAACAAGGTGTTAACAGAGGTTATTGTGTTAGTGATTGGGGAGGCCCTTTATAGAAGATAGCATCACAGACCCCTCCGTCTAATCGCCCGAGAACAATTTCAGCAGCCAATGAACCGTTTTATATTTAGAAGCTAAGTGGTGTTTATTTCTAACTAAAGCGACACCTTCCATAAATCCATCACTGATAGTAATAATATTACAAGGCTAAACTAATTGGTCAGTCGGGTACGTCCATTAAAACACACGTCTTGTGTCAGAGGTACCGCGACAAAAACTGTTTAAGACTTTTCGGTTATGAATTATTGAATGGTCAGACGTTATCGGCTGTCATGCGATAAACGATGCTACTGTCTAGAGATGTTTTTGGGGAGGCCAAATAAGGCATATCCAATTTCCATTTGTCTTTCTAACTGCCGCGTCTTAAACATCGAAAGTCAGTAGTTGTATTAATGAGTCGATAGGCGAAGGAACTGTCGTACCGGATAACAGGTGTGAACGTGGGCAGTCCGTGGGTGCGACGAGTGGGTTCCAGGAGTGGTTGGTACCTGGAGATGCCCTCTGACGCAAGGTCACGCTGCGGCACCCCGGATGGTACCAACCCAGCATCTATTAACCGTATTAGATCATGACCCTCACTCGTCCTCTTCGTGAACAAAAACCTCATAAAAATTTATTGCAGCAGAAAATGATAGAGATCTCACTACCATGCGATTCACAGTACAGGAAGTACACTTTTTCCATCACGAACCACCATCATTACCATGTGCTTTTCAAATGGGGTCACCTTCAGGTGGTCGCTAACACAACATGTATGAGAACTGGTCTTTTGAGTCGGTCTCATTTAAATATAGATGAAGTTCTCAGTGACATCTAATTTTCATGTTTTAACCTCCGTGACTTCAATTTCAAGTAATTAGGTTGGTGTTTGAGCGCTGTTAATAAGCAGGTGTCCAATTTGTTGTTTGGAAATTACAGACGGATTGGTTCGGTCTGGGTCTGCGTAATTTCACAAAATTTTTAAAATTGCGTGACAGGATATTGGTTTCCGGATGACCGAGTGGAACGGAAAGACGGGTGTTTGCCCTTTTTTTATATATTATTTCAATCAAATGTTGGGTAAATTAAAATTAGCACAATATTGTGTATTTCAGGACCGCAGTTGTTGTTCCACATAGGTGGGTACCTACTAATTTTCTTTCCTCGCAAGCGGTTTGTAAACCAGACGAGTTACTTCGTTCTATTTTCCCTAAATCTCAATCTCCTCTCTACCCATCTTTCCAGAACTCTTCTTCGTCCATCTCACCGGATGCACCATCATTATCCGGTGCTAGGCAGCCAGCAATTACGGAATATTATTATCGCCGTCCGAGACATATACGGACATACAATACTACTTAGCCAAGACCGGTCGGTCTACTCTGCCACTTCCAATGGTTATTAGTCCCGGCTTTTGTTCATTCATTACCCAGCATATGCTGGGTGTTTCGGTCGCAGCACGCAAGAACACCTAGTCGATGGGCAAATATTTGACGAAGAAATGGTCCGAAGGTTGGAAACAGCTCTGACCTCAACGTGCCTTCGTTTTTAAGACTCGCTGTTTGCACCGGGGATTGTACAAACAGATTTCGTTTGATCAGGAGACGGCACGTTTTAGCGCTGTTTACTTGGCTTTTTTATGGGTTTAATTGACTTTAAACAGTCATCTGGGACCAGTGGAGACGCCATCGGGTTAATTGTTTGCAGACGGACGTTGCTGCGTTAATCGCGTTATTTTTATTGAGGATGTTGGTGGTGGTACCGCGACCACTTTTGTACCAAAGATACACCTCAGTAACTTCCAACGGATTTTGTCACGCTCTCGCATGATATGTGATGTGAAATTAATGTTATTTATGGCAGATGGCTTCAACTCGCCTATCTAACTCCGAATGTACCTCTTGCATGGCCATCTGACACGTCCACGTGAGGAATTATTTATGAGGCCGCAGTCGTAATGATTACATTACATTTAGGACATAAATTATTTCCTGACGTATCTTTATTTCTTCTGTCAGGTCTTGTCATTTTTCTAATTAATTTGCTTCGTTGTCGACCCTGTGGTTTTCTCATTTCCTGTTGAATTCCGCAACTGTTTGCTTTGGGCAAATTTGCCGTTTGTATTTTTTCGGACACAACTGATGGTCGTTCTGTCATTACTTAATGGTCGTGTTTTCACCATAAAGTTTTTCAAAATGGACCGAGCCGCCTACTGGGAGCGCCTTTTGTGTGAGATTAGTGCCGATTTTCGCCTCAGGAGTGTCTTGGTAATTATTTTTGTGGTTGCGGGAAGTGCGTGTAATTACAGGGGACGTAAGCGATTTAGTGGCTAAAGGAAATGCTTGGGTGACGTAGCTTGGCCTCACATAATGGAAAATTGAAGAATTTCCATAATTGTATTAGCAGAATTATGACCAGAAAGGTGTAGCAAACTCATGTGATGGTATCAACCAAAAAAAAAACAAAACTCGCAGAGGTGTGATACTTTATGTGTTTAATTCTTTAATAGAGGGCAAATTGATACTTCAAATTTGAGAAGACTGAAATCGAGGGTTCGGAATCTAATAGTGGAGAAATTGTTTAAAAAACAATGAAGATTGAAATAAAACGTGAAAGACTTGATAATTTGAGTCACCCCAATCATGTGTCTGTCCATGTGAGGACTTGAAAGATATAACAAAGTGTAATCAATAACTTGAACTGGAAAAGTAATCAGGTGACAAAAACGAAGAGAGAATTAATTTTAATTATAGACACCGAAAATGAAGGTTAAATTTAATACAAGAAACTAGTAAATTGAAAGGTGCTTAGGAAATAATTCTGTTGTTAAATTAATAAAGATAAAGTGAGATAAAGAACGAAATTGAGGCAAGCTATACAATTATTCATTAATATTAATTGCAACTGATTGAGAAACGGCTAACACCGATGGTCCAGAAATTGCTTTCATATCAAGATCAAAAACAATGCTTTTTTGACTACTTTTCCTAGTAACATTAAATCAACAGCATTCCATCATTCGGGACCTGGTTAATAACATTTTCTAATATCAACAACAACTTAAACCAACATTAATTAGATCAGTTTATCTTGTTCCAGCTCCAAAGATGCTCTTCTCACAAAGCCTCAAAAAACTCCGACCGCCTTCGTGCGGAACTAATCCTCCGATTGCCTTGCTATAATAACAATAAAAAATATTTAACGGTTTCGGTTACAGGTATTTAAACACTATTAAACCGCAACGGCTCAACACGGAAACATCGCCATATTTCGAACAAAGCATGACATGTTCGATCTCGTGTCCGATGAACATCGAACAGGTCCTCGGTGTCATTAGCACATGTTGTTTACAAGGTTTAAAAAAAAACATGTAAACTCAAATTGAAGGTGTGTCTTCGTAATTAAAATAATCCGTGTAAAAACAGACAGGCAGCTTTGTATTTTTGCACATTGCTGAAATGAAGGCTGATGGTTTATTGGCCTGTTTTGCCTCGTGTGCCCATTAAAATCGGGTTTGTACCGTCTACCACATTACACAATTATTATTATGATGCGGTTCTACTGGATTTTTTCCCAAAATAGTTTTTGTCAGCACATGTATGTCTAGTTGAAATCTGTAGCGGATGGAAATAACCATCACCGCGTGACATCGGCTTAATTGTTTGCAGATAAGTAAAGATGTTATTAATACTGTGATTAGACTGGAAATATCCTTTTTTTAGACTTGGAGATAAGAGCATTGTCTCCATTCGCATCAGAAACGCTAAACCTTTGGCGCCTGTCGGCAGAAACCATTCATCAATGTTTCCACGTTTCGATTTCAACAATATTGTGTTTGTCGTCGCGGTTATCTCTTTGTAGTTTAGCGGGTTATCTGGTGTAACATATCTGGTAGGGGATATCGTAGACCCAACACAGTCTGCGCGATTTTTCATTGTTGCCCAAAAAATGTTGACGGTCTATATTAACATATTCCTATTGACATTCCTTGGGTGGCGTTCCACTGACCAACTGTCGCCTCACTACCTGTTAAACGAACCACAAAATGAACAACAAACTTTCCAAAAATCGCTGATCCAATCCAAAAACAGCATTCCTCCGGCTTCTTAAAATAGAATTTCGGTAAAGCACCTGTTGTCACTTTCGAGATTTATTTTTAACCGTCTAGACATAAAATAACATGTGCAAAGCCGATTATGTCTTCCTTTATTTGTAAAGGACTGTTTTCATATATCTGGTCTCGGCACTCCGCGGTCCTTTTTTTGTCACTATGTAAACTTGTAAAACGACCTTTTCGTACAAATCGTCCAAACAAAAATTTTATTGTCGACTTCCGCACTTTCAACCCTCCTAGGTGGCCTTTCGCATGGAATTATTGAAATTCGCTGCGGTTATAAAAGAAATCAATCAAGAAATGTGGGTCGGCAATACCCTTAAGGCTACCTCGATATTAAACGTAGCTACGTAACCGTGAACGATTTATCTCGCGTGGAAAACCATACCCAAAATGGATGTAAATATGTAAATTAGTGTCATTCTCCGAGATTTGAAAACAAACCATCTGAAAGAGATTGATCGCGGCCGGCTTACACAATGTGGTCTTAGTAAATTGGTGGTGATTAACATAATTAATACTCACACGTCTCATTTGAATTTTCCGGAATTTATTCTCGACCACCCCGTGTATGCAAACCGATAAATCATCCGCGAGTTGTAAAGGAGCCAATCGAAATCTCTTTTTTGGATCTGAGAAAGCGTAATTAATGCGAGCTGCACATTCAATACATTTTAGCGTGATTCACACTTTGGGTCGTAAATTACTCCTTTGTGATACAGGGTTGTAAAGAAATTTTATGGTTTAACACGCCTTTATTCGCGTCCATCCTTCGAATTTATTTCGCGCTTAAATGGCCGCTCGATAGGGGAGATTAAAGTCGTGTTTGGCAAAAAAGGAAAATAAAGTTTATATGAGATTCTTGGGTGTGAAGTAGCGGTTAGGAGTGTTGGACATGAAGGAACTGAAGTACAAGTAAAATTTCATTTCTTCTTTGCAACCAGCAACGCTGGAAACATAAAATAGCTGCACGATATGACCATCACGGCCTTAAAATGGTCTTGATTTTGTATCGAACCGAAACGATATAAACAAAGACCTGCCCGTGACAGACAAAGCAAAAGGAGAACCACCGTCAAAACGTCTGTTTCAGCGCTTCCATCTTGTTCTTTTTCTCCAAGATCCATCAGCACTAATGCAAAGCAGCTACCGTAAGAGGAAAAAACTCCAGAAATCGTCTGGGCCAACAAAAGCAAACCCCAGCTTATTGTCTCTTCAACTTCGCGCCGAACCATAATTTTTAATGAGAATGCAAACACACGTACTCGCCTCCATTCGACCCATTCATAAATAACGTCCCAGTGCCGCATCGCATCTTCTCCCATGTCGTACCACTAAAGTGCTTGAGTCAACACTAATAAAATTGAAATTTTCACGTCGCCCACGTCCATCGGTTTAATTCATATCTCAACGTTGCTCATTCACGAATGCACTGAGCCCTGTTTCGCGTATTTATTGTCTTGCAAGCGGGAAAAAATCCTGATGGATGTTTATGGGTTTTTAAAAATCACTCGTGCACCAAACTGGTTGCCGACACTGACGTCCAGTGGGCGGTAATTAATTGGGCGAGGACGATGGCAGTACCACTCATTGTTTTCTCCGATTGTCACTGTGGCTTGGAAAGTCGTTGCAAGTGCTCCTGGTCAACGTCGTGGAGTCAATGGAAGCATCTTACCGCCAAAAATTGACCACTTAGCAACGTCATAAAAATCATTGTGGTGGTCCAAATTTTTGCAACGGCATTTAAAAAGACCCTCCCAAACTTCCGAACGAAATTTTGGTACTATCATTGTAATTTTTACCATTATTTCCAACCTGTTTGTTAGGATTGAATATCACACCACTGCGTTAAAATGTAATAGTCTTGCTACCGGAATCATAGTTGTAATCTCCGTGGACATTAAAAAGCGTCGCTGCGTAATCTCAAGTTTCGTAGGCAGAATGTCAAGTTTATAATCAGATCCGTGCAATGTTTTCTGCGTTTATCTCCAAGCAAGCCATCTAATTAATTTACTGACCCCGCTAGAGCGGCACGGGTCAAGTCCAAACTACCATTTTAGGCCAATTCTTGGTATTACTGAATGAACTGGCGTCATGTTAGCGTGTCCATGTAAACTTTATTCACTATCAGCTTGATTGTGCAATCAACTAGAATTGGCACTGATGACGGTCGAAAATAGGAAATGACCGCTATGATGTAGTATCATTAATAAAATTCAATGGCTTAGAGGCTAAAGTCCAAATTGTAGGTTTAGCGTGAATGTGTTCTGGCAATGAACTGGCAAGGTTCATTCACTGAATCGTTGCATGTGTGAAATTTACCTATTTCGAGCTGTTCAAACAAGGACATCAGTGATTCTCCGACGTCCTAATTAGTCCATACTGCCGCGTCTTCGCAGAACCACTACACCTATTGCGCTCTTATCGTCCGACAACAGACCAATTCATTGCAAAGCAAATACGCTCAACCAAGACCCAGTTCTTCTCGCGATATGATTTGTACGTTTAGATTTCAGTATTTACACGTCTCGCTCTGGTGCTCTGGAACTGATTTAGAGCGACGCTTTTCCAAAAGCGCATAAATTTCAGGAAACGGAACGAACGTGCCGAAGACCAAGGAGTGGACGAGATTTCTAGACTGTTGCAATTAATCGTGGATTGATCCTGAAGAGTCACACCTGTTGGTTTGCACTCGACGAATGGCAGGCCTAGGGGTACATATCTGTATTCGGTTTGGTGAACCTGATAGCCTGTTAAATCGGCGTTTTTACGTGTGAAATATGGGAAACGTAGCCTTGGCCATGTTATTGTTTTAGTGCTCACGTTCTGGCGTTTCGTGACTGAAAATTATTAATAGCCGCTTGCACGTTCAAATTACAAATTATGATGTGAACGACGGGATATATATCGATCTTGAAAGGAAGTTTTTCTAGCTGTAGATCCGAGAGATTGTACAACCTCCGATGAAAGAGTACCGAAAGCTTTCTTTGCTCCAAATTTCGGAGCTATCGCGTGGGTTGCCACAAATTCTCAGACAAAATTCCATGATTTGTCCAGATGATAAGGACTCTTTAAAGTTCCAATCCCACTTACGAAATTAAAAACGATTCACTCTACATACTAAAACGTCGTTTACTCTGGGTACTATTAATTCAACAGTATAAAATATTTCTCTGTTTCCTCTGTCTATAAATATCGTGGCCAATTTGGGCATATTTTCTATAAAAGCATTTCAAGTATTCGCGGATCTCGGAAACGGCTCTAACGATTTGGATGAAATTTTGTATTTAGATAAAGTTTTGCTTTTTAAGTCTACCTATTATATGCAGTTGTATTTCTTGTAGAAATTTTACACAAATAAACGGTTTTTTAAGATTCTTTATCCGCCGTCATACTGACAATTTGAAACACTTTGGTGGTGGGCATGAACGAGAGCGGGAATGCGTGTGAATGAAACGATTGCGACTAGCGTAGTAAGTATTACGGCAGTTCAGGTGGTAGCTACGCCCCCCTGTCCCAAGGATGTCTCAAGGGGGCCTGTCTGAAGACTTCAAGTCAATTAAATTTGTCTCATACATAAATCCTATAAACAAATTCAACTTTCGACTATAATAATTATGTTAATTATGTTGATAACCGTTTTGGGGGGCCCTCCTTGGACCCGCCTGATTCGAGAGCCCCTCTTGGGCTTCTCGGGACGGCGTGTTTCAAGGGTGGCCCTCCGGCCGCTCTGTTTTAAGGGTTGCCTAAACTTCCGCGTCATGAGACGTGTCGTATATTATGACATATATCTCAATACTTTTTCCGAAAAAACAAAGAAGTACCGAGAGAAGCTCGGTCGCCAGGTACTACTATGCAAAACGTAGAATTAGCGAAATAGCATTTAAAATAGCAAATAGCAAAATATCAAATTACGATACACCAAAATATCCGCCACAAAACATATTACATCAAGTTACCAAAATGGGAAAACGTGACATTTTAAGTTGGTGAAATATCCATATATCAAAATATTAAAGTAAATATTTATTTTAAACATCGAATTCATGAAATCTCAAATCAGCGAATCATCAAGTAAGTGAAATTAACGAAACAGATTTACGAAATATTAAGTCAACAAAATATCAAGTTGACGAAAAATCAAGTGTCATTAACAAACACGTCATATTAACGGTATATTAAAACATCACATTAACGAAATAGCGAATGATCAAATAACGAAACATTAAATTTATCGAAATGGAAACATACCAACATATCAAATATCAGATTAACGAGATAGAAAAACATGAGATTAATGAAATAAATAAAACCAATATCAAAATATTGAAAGAGAAAAGTATGAAATTAATGACAATTCAAATTTAACAAAATATTTAAATAATAAATATCAACGAAACGCCAAAATATCAGATTAACGAAAAATTGCATTAAAGGAATATCAAAGTAGATAAACAGCAAAACGTGAAATTAAGTAAATTGTAATATGTATGTATTTCAAATTGCTAAAATATCATATTAAGGTAATCTCAAATTAAAAAATACAAATTGACAAAATCGCAGATAAGTGAAAACCTAAAATTAACGAAATAGCAAAATATTAAATTTATGAAAGAACTAAGAACTATCGAAGTTAATATCAAATTGGCAAATTGAACAAATTCAAAATATCATTAATAAAATTGTAAAATATCGCAGGAATAAAACATCAAATGAACGAAACAGCTAAATATGTCAAATTAAGGAAGTATCAAATGCACGAATTATAAAAACATCCAGAGAACGAAATACATAAGTTACTGCGTTTATGCTCCCCTGAAATGCGTATTTTGCAATTCGTATTTGCTGTACCTAAGGCTAGTTTCACACGGTCGACATAGTAAGTGAAACGTTGCCAAAATGTCACACGAACGAAATATCCAATTAACATCAACGAAATATGATATCAGATAAAACAAGAAATTAACGAAATATGTACGTAAATGTCAAATTATTGTTTCCCCAGTTTGATGCTAAATTTACGAAATGTCAAATTTGATGATGTCAAATATCAATTTATCGAAAAACGAATACGTGAAATTAACGAAATGTGATACTATCAAATGAATGCAATATCAAAAGTTCTGATTAAAATAAAGATATATCAGATTAACGAAATACGTATCAAATTAACGAAACAGCTAATTATGAAATTAACCATATTAACGGAATACCAAAATTTCAGATGGCAAAATGTCACCGACGAAATATCCAATTAATAGCAACAAAATATGAAATCAAATAAAACATGATATTAACGAAAGAGGTAAATGTCAAATTATTGTTTCGTTAATTTGATAGTAAATTTTTCAAAATATCAAATTTGTCATCAAATCTTAATTCATCGAAATACGAAAATGTGAAATTAGCGTAACCTCATACTATCGAAAGTTTTAATTGAAAACTAACAAAATATCAAATTAACGAAACAGCTAATCGTGGAATTAACCACATTAACGGAATACTAAAATTTCAAATGGCAAAATGTCACACGGACGAAATATCCAATTATGTACATAATATGTACCAACAAAATATGAAATCAAATAAAACAAGAAATTAACGAAATACGTAAATGTCAAATTATTGTTTATTTAATTTGATAATAAATTTTCGAAATATCAAATTTGCTGATGTCAAATTACAATTTATCGAAATACGAAAACGTGAAATTAACGAAATGTTATATGTACTATCAAATGATTGCAATATCAAAAGTTCTAATTAAAGTAATGATATATTAGATTAACGAAATATCAAATTAATGAATGGGCTCGTCCCACAATTTTCAAAAACAGCATTTTTAGAAACTAGACGAAAAACTATTAGACCCCTATTTTTTTGTTAATTTGATATCAGGCGTTTACGAGGTAAAAGAAAATGCAAAACATTTGTCTTATTTGAAACGCGCGCCTTTTTGTGACGTCAACACGGGACAAAATTCACCAGACAAAGTTGAAAGTGACTAGCCGCGCAGACTAACGAGAAACGCATGAACCAATGGGAATACTCCCCCGAAATGACGTCACAAGAGGCGGTAAATGTACAGCGTTTGAAAATGCTAGCCAAAATTGCAATTTTTGATACGCTCTGTTATCTCACAAATCAACTTCATGAAACAACAGAACATGTGTTAGGGCTTCAAGTTATATAGTTTACGAGATGCTATAGTCGAAATTCGTCAAATTCAATTGAGGGGGACGACCCCATTACCAAAATTTCTGATTTATAAAATATCATATCAACGAAATGGCAAAATATCAAGTTCTTGAAAAACCAACATGTAAGATTAACGAAATGTTAAATTAGCGAAATACTAAAAGTAACGAAATATCAAAATATTTCTTTAACAGAATCAAACTAACTAAATATCTTCTTCTTCCTGTAGCTCTATGTATATGGTTTTTTGCTTGCTCAGTGATTATCCTCTTTTTAATATCTCCCAATACGTCGTGCTCCCATCTTTCCACCTTTTAACTGGTCAGTTAAGGTGGAGCGTCAATTTCCATTTGATACAAATTTCATATAAACGAAATATCAAATAAACTAAATATCAGCATATCATGTTGATGAAAAAGAAAATCGAATAAGGATTTATGTATATCAAATAAGCTTAATAATTTACATACATATTTTATGTATGAATCAAAATGACTAAAGTGAAAAATATCAAATTAAGGTCAAATTTAACCAAACAGTAAAACACCAGATTAATGAAGCACCAAAATATCGAATTAAGAAAATATAAAGTTACAAAAATTTGCAAAACGTAAAATTAATGACATAGCAAAATACCAAATTGATGAAATATTCTAATTACAATTTGAAAAAACAAATTTGCGGAAAATCAGTTCAACAAAATATGAATTAAATTAAAAAAAGGTTTTTTTTAATCACCCACAATTCTCTCACAATGTGACATTGATCATATATGTATACCAAAAAAAAAATAGTTTCTTTATTAGGTTACAATTTTTACTTAGGATAATGTTAAATTACTACAATGCGAATATTTTAGGTGCTTATTTTTATTTATTTTTTTGTATTTCCATTCTCTTTTCTCTGTAGAGTTTCTTGCATAACTTATTCACCGAGGTTGTTCTCTATGAAGTGACCAACAGTAATGACCCATTATGTTGATATTCCACGGTCCCGCTCCCTGGTATCGTCTCTCCATGTCTTTTATGTCTTCATTCACATCACCCAAGTTTGTAGGAAAAAGTCAAGATGGTTGTGCAAGAAGTGGACTTTAAGGTTCATCAGACAACCAAGAGTTTTAAATTTGTCTATAATATTAGGTATGATAAGTTCATAGTTAGGGGCCCAAAAATTTCTTTCACAACTTCTTTAAATGATATCCGAGCCTCCTTTTCCTTTGTAGTTATCATTGCTAAAATATTTTTTTTAATATCAAAATGTGAGAAATTCGTGGGTGATACGACTTTTTTATTATTATTTTCGGAATCTGCAGACCAAACAACAAGAATTAGGTAAAATTATTGAAACAGTTTTTTCATCGTTTTACCAGTGTAAAATTTTTGAAATATATGAAAAATACAAAACAGTTAAATGTCAAATTAACGCAATACATTATCAGTTGAACCAACTTACAAATTTAAAAGAATACCAAAATATCAGAGAAATCAATCACATCAGAGAAACATCAACGAAATGTCAATATGTCAAATCTAAATGGCAAAATGTGAAATCAATAAAATATTTTACTATTTAATATGAACCACCCACTCCTCTCCGCCCGACCACTCCTGATAATGCCAAGACTAATTCATTTTTGTCTTCTTTTATGGGCAACACTAAATTGCCCCATTTGAAACAAGCTCGCGTTCGAAATCCATGGTAATCAAAAGCTCTACCTGCACCATAAACCCCCCATGGTTTTACGAGTGTCATTTAAAGTAACTGGACCATTCAAACCTCATTTCTTTTATGGTATTTTTTTTTAAATTCCCCATTTAATTTTCTTCTTTCTGTTGCAGGTACGTGGTTATTAATAACGCAGTGGCTCCGTATTTCTAATGGGTGAGTTAATCCAAGCAATGTTAGTTTGTTTAATTAAAATCAAACACGAAGCAACAGCGGGAACGGTTTTATGTTTATTTGAATTTTGATGTGGGACGTTCGTTAGTGGGAAACTTTATTAATATTAAAATAAGATCAAATTACAGCCGTGCACTTTTCGACATGAACCATCCGGAAAATTGATCGTGCATATCGTACCCACAAAATGATAATAAAAATTAATGACCTGAAACAACATTTCTACGTTTTATAATACCCACGAGGTATACAAATAAAGCCGATTTACAACTTCATTGCGTCGTATCAGTTTTATTTCGTATGGTACTGAAGAAATAAATAAAGTGCCGTCGTGACTGTGGACGGGCATTTTTAGTGCGGGGAAATTTGTATTCATCACTTTCAACAAGAAATTTCAATTGCAATAAACTCGAGGTCCGGACAGAAAAGCCGTCACGTAGAAGATGTTAGTGGAAAGTTGTACTTCGTTAGGGACGGGTTCTCGTGGAGGAGAAATTAACGAAATGACGGTGTTCATCACGAGAGGATTTCAAGTGTCGGGTTGTAGGAAAGCTGCTAAAACAAACAATCGGTTTTTAGTCATTTTTGTGCGACGATGATGTATTGCAGACGATTAACCTCGATCCCTACGAGATTGCTGTTCTTCACACGTGTGTGTTGAACACGTGGAGATAGTGCTACCAGATGGTAGGAGCCCAGCAGATACAGTGGCTCGTTTTTTTCACCAACGAAAGGCGCACCCGTTGACATCTAGCGATGACGAAGGATTTATGGGAACATTATGTAAACTAGAGGAAGCTTGTGTCTTGACTTCCGATCCGAAAAAGGGACTTTTAATTTTTTACGAGCTTGGTGAGGGCGCATAGCAGCTGGTTGCATTTTTTATTGACTCTACTGATTGCCAAAAGCTTTTATGGAGTGCTGTAGAAAAATATCAGCAAGAAATTCACATGTTGGCTCTGTAAAGCGGAAGAGGGATTTTTTAATTCAATTTAGCAATTTATCTGTATTATTGTTCTTTTTTCATGACATTTTCCACTCCGATTTTAATCCTCATTGAATCTACGATGTTATTCTTACTCTTCTCAAAAATTTCCTGTACATACAGGGTGTTATGGAAGTCCTAGCAGAAAATTTAACCACAAGTAGAACTCGTCTAAATTTTGTTATCTATGAATTTTTTTCGCAAACGCTCCCTTACCGAGTTAAAATTAAGAATAGTTTCACCCCTAAAACACTTTACCCGATAAACGAATCGAAATAAAAACTGTTTAAATGGAAATTTAAATGTACTAACCTACCATAATATGCATAATATTGAAGTAGGTTAGCATGTAATAATAAACTCTCTAACTTACATCAGGGATAATCCTTGTTGGTGTACGTGCGGTAAACAATAAAAGTGTGGGCTTCGTTTGCATTACCTAACACTAACATTAACATTACAACTGCACTAAACAAAAATAGGCCATAACTTAGCGGCCGGCGCGACCAACTGAAAACTAAAATTTTACTATCAACGACAAATTTTTTGTCCCAAAAAAGTTTGGTGTTTACCTCGTTCGACAAAAAATTTCTGCTACGTTCAAGTAGTCATAGGTGGAGGGTGAAATAGGGCTCAGAAAAATTTTGCGGATTTCAGCAAAGAGGTAAATAGAAAAAATGTTTATTTTGACAAGTTCTACTTGTAGTTAAATTTTCTGCTATGGCTTCCATAACACCCTGTATATCTTCTCTGAATGTATCTTCTACATATGTTGTGTAATCCCTATTGATGCTAGTTTGTGTCTGATCTTTCTTATAATGCTTCTTTTATAAATCATTATTAACATAAATCAAAAATTTCTAAATAAACGTCTTTGGAAGTTAGAGCTTTAAAAGCTTCAGATTTGGGGGATGCGCTCTTTGTTTGCGAAATTGTTGATAAATTCAGAACACTGACATTATAACAACTATTCTCCATTCCCTCAATAATGTGGTCTTTAAAAAATTGTGGTCGAGTATAAAAATCTAGAGTCTGATGTAATTTATACTAAGTGACATAGAAAAAAGAACACCCAGTAATTTTCTAGCAATATGTTTGTTCAAGTTAAGATGACAAACTATCAATTTTTTAGCCATATCGATTCACTTTTTTTTTGTGTTATATCCTTTCAAAAGAAATCCAGTAGTCGATAATTATTGTCTTTTGTAGCTACAGTTGTCATTTGGGCGTCGTTCAGTACATTTTGAGGAGCTTTTTTATTTTGTTTATTATGCCTAGAGCTAGAAGACGCCAAAATTTTCGCTAACTTAGCGAGTTTGATATACAGGGCATTCATCTTATTCGCTAACGCCTGCCAAATTTTAAATAGGCAACACATAATCCATTCAAATTAAAACTCTAAATCTTTTGATGAGTAAAATTTTTGACATTCATGGCTGACACGGACATGTTTAAGAATAACAAATTCGCAAAGTAGCCTGTGGTGTTATGTTTTGCCTCTTTGAAATTTGACAGACGTTAGCGAAATAGTTTTCGATCAAGACATTTTTTTTAAATTTTCTTTAGTAAAGCCACTATCTTCCGCCCTCGCACTATTGACTCACCCTGTATTTAGACCTCTGATAGGATTTGACCCAACTAATGTCACTTGTGAAAAATGACATTGTATTTGCCAAAATTAGAAAAAAGCTATTTGTTGTGAAATGAACATGTAAAAAATCCGTATTTGTGAACCATTGTTGAGTGGAAAGACCAACAAACTAGTATAGCATCGCTGTTATTACGAGTAGAAACGTATAATTACCGAATGTTTCATTCATATGCATCAACTTTTATTACCCTGCTGGATAAGAATTCTGTTGGTCACCCTGTAATTAACCTTTGACTATTCACTGACATTTAATTTTAATATCACCTAAAGAATTTTACATTTCTGAGTTAATTTTCACTAAATTGACAACAATATTCTAACCGTCTGTTTAAAGTAGTTACCAGAATTAACTAAATCTCGTAGACCGAGCTTTAACTTTTTATGCTGATTCTGAGGATCATATTGAATAAATAAATTTTGAACCAAAGAATGTGTGCAAAAGACATAGAATTAGCGCACATTACAACAATTTGATGAATCCAAGCAAAATTCGCAAGAAATCCGAACTCACATATCTCGACAGCTATCTATTAATCCCGTCCTACCACATTACCGTTTTTAATACTTTGTGGTAACTGCAATTACATACTTGATTTCTTTATGGCTTTTTAACTACAGCAATTTTATTTATATTGCAACTGAAGCCAACGCTGCCACTACTTTGTCCCATCGGCTTTTTTATATATCCGTTGTTACGGTCTGAAAATTTGAAATCGCCGGTTTCAACGGGATTATCAATCCGGAAAAAAATCATTTCGGAACGATAGCGCGGTTTTTGTCAGCTCACAAAAACGAGGAGGCTAATTTCGGGCCTCTTGCTTAACTGCCCGTTAAAATTGGGTCGTGCAGTTTGGAGAGTGGTGTTGGTAATTTCAAGGTGGTTGTATGTCGACTAACAGTAACAATGCATCTTCCAAGTCCCCCAAATCATTTTTTTCAAAATTTCTGTTGGTAAAATCCTTCTTGAATCTTGATTGGGTGTTGTTTCACCATGGAAGATAGCATTGTTAATTAGCAGTGACGTCGAAATTCACACTTTCTTGGTTGTAATTATTTATCAATATTTGAGTAACTTGTAAACATGTAATTCCGGAGTTTAATCATCACGCAGCTCTATCACATTATGTAAGGATCCAGTTCGCAACCATTATTAGCTTTAATACCAAAAGGTCAGCTTGCTGCTTGTAAACAGTTTAATTAGTTGAATATTGAAGTTGCTGTTACCAATCGCATGTGTGTAAATTGTGCGTGGTTGTCGTTTTGATTTGCTCAATTTTCCATGCCCTTCTTGTAACACTTTTGGGGAAAACAACCTGAATCAACAGATGAGCAATTACGACGAGCAAATATTTAAACAACGAGGCGTGCGTCAATATTGGCGCTTACGAAAACCCATTCATCCCATTTCTTCACTGCTATGTTGTGGGAATTCGATTATTACTTGCCACATATTTATACACTGAACATCAGAACACCTGTAAACTTTTGTTGTTCCACAAATAATCAGAGCTTTCCTCGGAAAAAAAGTCCGAGCGTCTCTTCTCACAGAAAAAACGAGAATCAATGCCCACATGGGACACCTTTTTCCACCACAAAGAGCAGTTTTTCAACATTGCCGGCAATTTAGAGCTTCCGATAATAGCCGGTTCGTCTCTATGGAACGTCATTATCACAATTACGACGAAAACGGAGTAAGTAATGATCGCGTTTCTAGTTTCTATTATCCAATTAAAATAATTAGAAGTGGTGTGTGTATAGTACGAGTTATCCGAAATCAATTTGTTGTGTTCGCAGGCTATATACACTTAGGTATAGCTGGGGAGATGTGTCGGATTGATATTCCGCCGACGCTGTTAGTCCAAATAATGTATGGTATTCTTTCACGTGGAAATAACTTATCTGTTTTTCGGGCAATCACTGTCAGTCTTCACCCACGTTGGTGACCTTTGTTATTGGGACACGGTGTGTGACCTTAGGCGGTGGTGGGTCGATGGATTTTAGAAGCATTCACACGGTATCGGTGGATTAGCGCTAATTCATGTAAATGTTGCACCTGTAACATGTGTCTTGGAGCTAGAGTAGTTCAAATATAGATATGCATAATATGTAATTTCTTCTGAATGTAAGCATGTCAAACTTAATAAACGTCTGTTTGTTAATTCCTTTTCTAATTACATATTGTCAACAATTCCACATATTCAAGGAATAAAAATTTTATTTTTTGAAGTAAAAGTTGTAATTAAAAAAAAAGTTATGCAAGGTATCACTTTTTTACACTTGTTGAATAAGAATTGAAAGTGTATCTAAAACCCAAAAAAAAGTGGGGGGTTGCCATTTAAAAAAAAATGATGACGGAGTTCAAAAACAGATGACGTCATCATCAACATTTGTATGTCAAAAGGTGGCAATTTGAAAACAAAAATCGACCTGTTCGAGCGTTTTTCGCAAAAACATTACATAACTAAATTATGAATTTTGTGCGGAACTTTATGATCACTCTGTATTTATATAATTAAAAAAATAGTGAATGAAAAATGGAAATGAAATCCACAATTTGCAATGTATAATTTGATATGTAAAACCTGAAGCGTAAAACCTAATCAATCTGTAATTTGAAATATGAATTTTGTTCAAATCTGTCAAATCTGGAACCCAAAACTTATAATTGAAAATGTGCTACCAGGAATGTAGAACTTGTTAGGTAAATTCTGGAATCTAATATAATATATCATATTATGAAACCTGAAGCGTAAAATCTGTATTGTGAAATCTGATGAAATCTACGTTTGAATTGAATTGAAAATGAAATCTGTAAAGCCTGAAGCGTGAAATCTAAAACCTCAGATTCACATTCTAAATCTGAAATCTAAAACCTCTAGAAATGTGCAATCTGAAATGTAAAATTTATAATGTGGAATTTCGAATATCTAATTCGGAATTTATACCATCTAAAACTGGAAATTGGAAATTTTCAATCTAAAATGTGTCTGGAATGTGAAATTTGGGGTATAAAATCTAGAACATAAATTCTCAAATTTGCAATCTGAAGTCTAAACAATAAAATCCGAGTGACATCTATAACTCTCTTAACTCTAAAACCTACAGAAATGTACAATCTGGAATGTAGAATTTGGAATGTATAATTAGGAATAATTTACGATCTAAAGTCTAAAACTTAAAATTGGAAATTTGCAGTCTAATTTGAGTCTGGAATGTGAAATCTGAAATATAAATTCTGGAAATTTGAAAATTTACAATTTACAATGTGGAATCTAGAATGAGAAATGAGAAATCTAAAATCTGCAATCTGTTTTCTCAAATTTAAAATGTGAAATTCTAAATTTGGAATGTTACATCCACAACTCGGAATTTGGAGTCTTAAAGCCCAAATCTACATTCTGAAACTGAAATCTAAAACTTGTAGAAATCTACAAATAGGAAATTGAGAGCTGGAATGTGGAATCTGGAATGTCTAATCCGGAATCTGCGATCTAAAATCTAAAATTTGAAATTGGAAATTTGATATCTGAAAATTAATATCTGAAGCGTGAAATTTAGAATCTATATACACTGACTTTCTAAATTATTGCACCACTTGGAAGGACATAAGCTACAGGTCTGAAATTTTAGTACAAGGTTCCACAAAGAGATGAGTCATGTCGCCGCGCGCCCTAATACAAGCCTCTCCACGCCGTGGCATGCTTCTCATTAGATCATCAATCTCTTGCTGTGGGATCTCATTCCATATTACTCTTAACTGCTGTTCAAGCTCTCGCAGAGTGTCAGGAGGCTGAGGTAGAGACCTTAAACGTAGCCCCATTGAATCCCACACATGTTCGATGGGGGATAAATCCGGAGATCGTGCAGGCCAGGGTAAGATTTCCACATGAGCCTCTTCCAGGAATCTTAAACTCATATTGGCGACATGCGGTCGAGCATTATCCTGTTGGAATATGGTACCAGGGAGAGTTCTCAGAAGTCTGACAAAATGGGCTCAAGAATCTCATCGATGTATCGAGCAGCATTTAATGCTCTCCGAACAAACATCACTAAAGGAGGCCGAGCCCCAACTGTAATGGCACCCTAAACCATTACGCCTTTAGTTAAGCCTCTATGACCTCTAACAGCAAACTCCATATTAGGCCTCTCTCCGCGAAAGCGACCTACTCGAACTCTGCCATCGTGGCGCCATAAACAAAAGCGGGACTCATCGCTAAAGACAATCCATTCGTCAGCCCGATTTGCTCGTTCTTGGCACCAAACAAGCCTAACGGTTGGTTGAGCGACAGTTAAAGGAAGTGTTTGATTTTGCCTATAATCATGCAACCCAAAAGCTCGTATTATCCTTCATGCATGCATTGTCTGACTGAGATTCTTAAGTCTGGGTAGGCCCCTTTATCTATATCTCACCGTACAGTACAGTAAGTGAGATACTGCAGGTAAGTTAGATAGTCCCCAGGTTCCGCTCGCGTGTCTTCCTTTCGGTTAACCCGCAGTTGTTCTCTGGAGATCACATGTCAAGTATGTAATCGGACAAGTCACCCCATGACTCGATATTGGCACTAACTACCGAGTCCGTGAGAGGACCGAGGTCCCTGGTTGAGACAAGGAATCGGAGGAGAGGTGAGGGAGGTTTTCTCATTCTCACAATCTCATTCATACCAAGAGAAAATGGCTTTTCTGTTTCAACCTGATGGGTTCTGCTTTGTAGCTCTAGTGCTGACATAGTTGTCTGGGGATTTTACGGGGTGCCTGAGTGTCCTGAGCCATTGGCCTGATGGGCTTTGCATGCGGGGCAATTTCGTTGTCTGACTTTGTGTTTGCCTGATGGGCGATCGACTTTTGGCATTTGCCTTAAGGGCAGTCGATTCAGGAGGTTGTTGCCTGAGGGGCCTTGTCTGGAAGGGATGGGGTTGCCTGATGGGCATTTCTGCGTTGGGTTGAAGAAAGAAGAAAATGGCTTCTTTTTGACCTGAAAAGTTTTTGGCACTTGGTGCGGTCGGGGTTTGAGCAGTGCGGACTGCCTGAGGGGCCTTTGCCCTATGGGCTTTTGCCTGACGGGCATTTTGAAGTCATTGCCTGAAGGGCGCTGGGTTTCTTTTTCTTGCTCGGGGCAAGGAGGGATTTGGATGTTTTGCCTAGGGGCTTTCTTGAGAGGAGGGGTTACCTGAAGGGCATCGCGGCGGGAAGGGTCAGTGAATAAGCTTCAGCTGTCACCCTTCGAGCAGCGCCATTCTGGGCCGCTTGCATCTTCCTGGTCCACTTTCGTCGTGGATTCGGATGTTCGTCGGCCTTTTTGATTGACCGGAGGGCGATCTCGGGGAGGATATTATCCTTCGATAGACTGTGCTCATTGATATTCTTCTGTGAAGAGCTCTCGTCCAATCCATCCGTATGGAAACCGTGGGCTCTGGTCGCCATATGGCGAAGATGTCGATCTTTACGATCATTCGAAACACGTGGACGTCCAGCTCCTCGACGATGTTGTTGAAACCCTTCTTCTGACCACGCACGCCAAATTCGTATGACCGTCGAGTCTGACAAGTTCTCGGTATGAAACACCTCCCTCAACTAAGCCAATAATTCGACCTCTTAGAAAAGGAGTCATTTGTCTATAATTGTTTCGTCTTCGAAACAATTATAGACAAATATTTTGTTAACTTTTAGTGCCAAAATCAACGCAAAATCGTTGCTGTAATATTCATGGTTTCTGTGAAAAATGCGATAGTGTTTTCTTATTTTTAACAAAAAAAAAAAAACAATTGATATCTCCCTAAATACTATAGCGGATGTTTAAAGGTATTAGCAAGTTGATATATTGAAGGGCCCTGAGTACGTCAGGGAAATTTCAGATTTTTAGCTTATCTCTTTCTAAGCTGTGCAATAATTTATAAAGTGTATTATGCTGAAATCTAAAATACGAAATCCAAAATCTGGAATGTAAATTTTGGAATTTGCAATTTAAAATCTAAAAGTAAAACTGAAATTTACATTTTGAATCTGAAATCTAAATCTGAAAACCTAAATTTGCAATGTAGAATATGAAAGCTGGAATATAATATCTGAAAGCTGAAATATAAAATGTGCCTTTTTCTGAAGCCTGAAGCATGAAATCTAGAATCTACAGTTTCCAACTTGGGATGTGGAATGTATGACTGAGAATTTAACAATGAAGCTCGAAATTGAGAATTTAACAATGAAAACGGAAAATGTCAAAATGTAGTGAAGGTGCATCATATTGGGATGTGTTGAAGGTGTGGATTTGTAATTCAGCGCCTGTGGGGGAATTTACTCGAGGAATATATCTTGGGCCCACTAGGAGTTTCTAGTAAGACCGATACCGGTGTATGGTTTCCGTTGGATGACTTAGATAGAAATTTAAACATTTTCATCTTTTCAAAGGTAGAATCTTGGTCATTTGATTGAACAGTGTCTCCTTCCTATCGACTTCTTTCATCGTTTTCCATTTAATTCGCTTAGTCATTTCTTCAGCGTTATATTTGTCTCGTCGGGCATTATTCACAGTAATTCAACAAACACTTCATTTTTTCCAGTCTTAATTGTGTATCTATTATTATAACTTTTCGTCTTAAAAAGGTAATTGGTTAACAGTCTGACACCAGAAATTCTCAAATCGGATAAACCACGAGAAAACAGAGGGGATACCATATTATGATATCTTACATTTACAATTAACGTACTGTTCATACTTCATGAGCAATTGCCGCGGACATGAGAGTAAAATTTCGTGGCCTTCACCTTTTGAATAGTGAAAGACGTTGTCTTCTCAAAAACAACGAAGGAAGGAAAAATATCGAAGAAGGTTGAAAAGAAAATCATAATTAATCTAATATATTAAAATCAATATTTGCTTGTTTGTTCGTATGTTATACACTCCTACACCGGTCAAACGATGACCACAGACATCAAATGCCACTTATCAGTTTTCGTCAAAATTATTTCACAAGGGAGGAATAGTGTGGTGAAGTCGAGGGAGAAGTGCGAAAATTTATTGTGATGTGTCCAGGATTGCTTTCGAGTGGGCGCAACTTCAAGGCCCTCTTGGATAGGACGTGCAATCGACAAGTAACGCTAACCAATTTGCTGTTCACTAAAAACAATATTACTTCATTTTTGGAGCGCAGCCATTCGCGCCGGGCATTTTGAATGTCTTACGTTTGTTTACTTTTTCAAAAAATGTCATAAAAAGGAAAATCATATGTTGGAAAAGCAACCAAAAAATTGAGGCAAATGGAAGCCAATTGGGCATCTGAGACACCCGACCAACGTGAAAGTCGTCTGGAGGAAATGCGGTTAAGATCAAAAGCTGCTGAAACACCCGACCAACATAGCGCACGACTCGAAAACGATCGAATCAGATCTTCACCTTCAAGATCTGCTGAAACACCTGAACAACATAGCGTCCATTGGAACGACCATCCTCAATGGAAAATGTAAGGGAAAGATGCACTCATCCCACGCTTACCAATGGTTCGCTCATCCCACGCCAAATGGGAAAATATTGTTTACCCGACTGCTCTAAAATAAGAGAAAAAAAATACATATTTCAAGATACTGTTCCCTAAAAATGAATGTGTTTTATTATTTGTATATTTGTCTTTTGTATTTGTATTTTGACCACAAATCAAATAATATTCTAGAAACCTAATGCCACCCGGATCAATGTTTGTCCATGGTGGTTTACCTGTTCGTTGCACCGGTCAAATCGGAGGAGATGTGTTTATTTTTAGGGGGTGGCAACGCGTACCAGCTAGTTACATATAAAACTAAGTATACCCTTCCTAGGCCAACAGTGCTAAATAATAATAATTGTGATTCCACTGTTATTCCTTTGTTGCAGTTTACATAATGTTGGCTTTTTTTCTTTTCGTTATTTTCTTGTGCACCGCATGTCAAATAGGTACGTGATCTAGTTGGTTTGCTTCTGTAATTTATGGTATTATCTAGATCCCATTATATATTAATATGAAGAAATTCAACTCCTGAGACAATAATTGTATTAAAGTTAGACTACCAGACTTTACATTGTGAAGACAGCGTTTCTTAAAATCGCGTGTGCATCCACACCCCAAAATCGCAATACGTCTTCCAACCTCTCCCGCGGAAGTGTGCTAGCTCTTCATCATCCCACTCAACAACCCAATTCCACGAACAATAGTGCGGCGTGACGGCGATGAACTATTAACTTCTAGCATTTAAATCCGCGGCAGTCGGCTTGGCGCTGTGCCCCAGGAGGTGAGGCAGCAGGAAAATGCAGGTGACTGTGATGGACGAGGTTCGCCGGAGTGAACGGATTATCGAGGTCAGGTTGCCCTCGTTCAGTGATTCGCGAAGAGAATGATGCATGGTGGTTAGTGGACGGAAAGTTCTCGGCGGGAGCGGAAGAGAAAAAGGAACGATGAAGTTATTAGAGTCGACGGGGAAAATTTGTTGTTAGATAACTGTAATCCGGCTAACAATGCAAGTTCAAATGTAAGAAACTTCAGGTGTACGTACCGCATGGCATTGACCCTCGATTTGACGTGAAATTTGATTCGCAATGTCATGATGGTCGTTTGAAAACGTTTCGATGTAATAACGGCGTTTTGGTTGGTGGTTTTTGCGCACTTGTTGGCTTGTGATTCCTCGCAGGGTTTGATGACATTGCCCAAATTTACCACACTCGGTGCACTAACTGTTTCGGAGTCGGTTTTTCTGAAATCTGACGTAAGTAACTAGTCGGAAAGGAGGCAATAACAGTACAATGGATGATTCTTGCAAAAAATTCTATTTATTGACGTCCATGGTAGTCTTCATGATTTTTGTTCTTCGCTCATGATTTCTCCAAATTAGTTTCTGCGTTCAGTTTTATTCTGGCTGTTACATCAACATGTTCGATTCTTGATTTTTAGTTCTTTTCTTTTATAGCTTTTTCATTTTCTGGAATTTTGACTTAATTTTTTAAAGTATCATAGCGGAACATTATCAAATAAAAAATCGATGTAGTCAACGCTTTATTGTCATTGTGATTGATGTTTGACACTTAACTGTTTGAAAATAATTTATCTACACGATCGCTTTATCATTAGACTATAACATGGCCGTTCCTGTATGAATAATGATAGGCACAACTGGCATCAGATTAATAATGAAAATCAGCTTATTTTGTTGGTTCAAATCTGTCGAGTTTACCGAGACTTTTCCCTTCTTATTCTCGTATAGTAGTCGCGGGAAGAAAATCTTAGACGTCACGTTCTTTTGATATTCTTCATTTAGACTTTAACTCATTTTTGTATTAAGTCGTAGGAATAGAATCTCCTTGAAATATGAATTAATACTTTCTACAAAGTATTCTCCCAATCAATTAACTCCACTTCATGCAAATTAACCAATTTCGACCCAAATTGGGCCCAGCCCGTAAATATCAATTACTGGCCCATAATTATTTAAAAAGTTGATCAACCACTCGAAGAAAATTACCCGTGACATGGGCCCGAAATTTCTTCACAAAATTGCGCAACTGCCACATTAGACATCTTCTCTATTAATGGCGTACGCGATGTTAATTGTTACCTTTTATGCGGAGTCTTCAGAACCGACAAAAAATAACGTTATTAAATCGCTGCACGTGCAATTAAGCGTTTCAGGAACGGTGCAGCCGCTGACTGTTGGAGGTTACGACCCCATAAATTTTCATTTTACTACGTATTCCGCGAGATTTATCGGGTCGTTTTGTGGAGCCATCTTTGTCAAATTTGCTCGGATTCCGGCAGCATTAACGTTCGTTTAAAGGAAATACTGGTTGTCTAGTAATTGGGGGTCAGTCGTGTATTTGCGGTCGCATTTACTACAAATTGCATATTGTGGATATGCACACTTTCTAACCAAGATGTTGTGGTTTGTGGTTTCCGTTGAAGGCAGCCACAAGATGCCAGCCGACATTTCATGTGGGAATATTTTGTGGACGATGATTACCTCAGGAAAATTTGAATTGGGTATTTAAAATTTTGGCCCCACCAGACACTTACAGGTTGCTGCAATATTGCATTTACTTTTTCATATATTTCTGCAGAATTTAAACTAATTTGTTAATGGTTTTGTTAGAGTTTGAGGACATTTATGATATGATTCATTAGAATTAATTGAAATAAATCAACCTAGATTTTTGTTAGATTTTTTTCTCCTTGGTCTAGATGGAATTAACTATTGAAATTGATTGATTCACTCTGTATACGTAATTAATTCATTGGAATGTTTAGCGGTGGTATATAAAATTCAGCATTTCATAACACATTTTACTCTGTTTACTGTTACGACAGATAATTTAGATTATCTGTATTAGAAGGACAAAATCCCTAGATGCTTGGTTTTGGAGCTTTCATTAATATTTAGATAAAAAAAAATGCACAGTGTGTCTCAAAAAGAATTGCGATGACAACTCAATTTATGTATATAGCGGTACAAAACTACTAAATGCCCACACAACGGAAAACCTAAAGATAAAAACTTATCAGTGCACATAATAAAACTACAGTTCTACAGGTAGAGGAACTTGGTCCATGACATGGTTATTGGTAGGTTAATCTCTTATTACAGTATAATTCGAGGTATAATTGCACGATTGGATACTTTGATGTTTTAAATATAAATATTATGTCTCTAATCAGTTCTATCTAATAAAGAATAAAAATCCATTCCTAACATTTTTATGAAATAAGAGGTCAAATCAAAGCAAGCAGACCTTGCGGGACGCTGAACGAAATTCGCAGTTCTTAAAAAACGAGGTTGGCCGTTTCATTTGGATGACCGTAAGTATATATTATTTACGTGACGTCTATGGATGATACGAATAGAAAATTATACATCTTCCTCATGATGTTAAAGTAAGTAGAAAGAAGTTGTAAGAACCCTGGACGTTGTCATTAACATATTTTCTGGAGATTTCTTTTAATTATCCTTTTTGTTAACTTTTTTTTTTAATTTCTCGTCGAAGTTGGCCATGAATGTTTAACTGTGAACGTGCCATCGAACTGACAATTATTAATTGGACATCTGAATCTATATCTAACCTCACTTTTAATTTAATTAAGCGACAGTTCAACACGCTCATACTGCTACCATTTCGGGATGCAGTGGAACCTCTTCGATAAAATTAGGTTTGTTTGTTTGTTGGGGTCTTCTATTAGTGGTGTTCCGTGATGAGACACGAGATAAAGCAATCGCTAGATTCGCTGTTTGTAGAATTGTCAACTTTATCGTCATACATCAACTCTGCAATGGAATGAGACAGCTAAGTCATTCTTTCAGCACTATATCTGTCATGTCTAGTATTATTTATAGTAATAAAATCATCAGTGTTATTTTCTCCGAACTTGTAATATTTAACAAATGTCAAAACGGATTATTATTAGTTAGATTAGAAAGTCAATCTGTTTTTATTATTTAATGGTTGCGGCATAAATGCAAAGGTTCGATCTATGTGACGTACTTTCTTCAGAGGCGGCGCCCGCATCCCGATACGGCTACGCGGAGCCCTATTTTCACCGTTAAATTAAAATCTAGTATGCAGAGTGATCATAAAGTTCCGCACAAAATCCATAATGTAAAACGTAATATCAAAAAAATAGTGATTGCAAAGTATCAATTTTTTATTATTGTTGAATAGATAATAATTGAAAAGTGTATTTAAAACAAAAAAAACAAGTTTTTCGTAAAAACATTACATAACTAAATTATGAACTTTGTGCGGAACTTTATGATCACTGCATACTATGGTACATTCAGATTCACACTTAATGCGTAATTTATTTGCTTCTGAATGAATTGTCAAAATAAAAGTATGCAAACACTTCAGGTAAAATAATAGTTGTTACTTTAGGGTTGAGAAGCAGCTCAACATTGCGGACAACTTCTGTGTTTAAAAATAACAAGAATTTATTATTTCTTGTATAATATACAGAAAATATTTGTCGACATATAAATCTCACCAAATCTCTACAATCGTAAAACATTGTTATGCCTGAAGTTATTTATAATATTGGGTCTTTATAAATAATCATCATCATCAAAATTTACATTTACAATTAAATGGGGAATTTTGACGTACAAAGCTTACCGGACTTTTATACAATTATCGGAAAAAAAGTGAAACGAAAAAGGCAAGTGCACTTCTCAAAATAGGTGTGAACATAATATCCAAAATAGGGCCAACTATTTAAAACTACCGGAAGCTGAAAAGTATACTGGCACAGTTGCCGAAGATCATCAACTACAATACTAGTAGATGTCCACATCAGTAGCCGAAGGTTATATAGACACTTCCATTAATAACAAGATGGACTCGGCCAACAAAATCATCAACGCAGTTCTAGCAGCAGTGTACGAAATGCAACGATAATGAAAATATAACTTACAACGAAAACTTAAACATTGACACTAGTATAGACGTAAAATCGTCTCCCTTTACTATCGTTAATTACGGTACGGTTAATATACAGTCATGTTGATAATAAAAAAAGAGATTAAAAAAATATTACAATTATTACCTACTTAATTCTTTAATATGATTAGAAAAAGTATAGTATTGAACCCGTGAGAAATGGCCATTTCCACTCGGATAAATTACTCCACTCGCCTCCGCTCGTTTCGCAAATTTTATCCTCATGGAAATGGCCAACTTTCTCACTCGTTGAATAATCTACTATTATCGAGATTTAAGAATATTTAGTTTCACGAAAAGTCACAGGAAATTTTAATTTTTGTTTCTAATCTTTACCACCTTTTACTTTTTCAGTTAAATTAAGGGTGTATATTGTTTTTGAAAGCATATTATTCGTACATGAGAACCCTTTTTTGCGTGGTATGTTTTTTCTGAGAATCTGGGAAAAAAAAACTAGGTAAAGGAAGTTAAAGGCAGCTGTTCTGATGATCATAATTATTATATTAATTACCATATGATCCACAAAATTGTTCATCAATGTTAACAGTGCAAATACGCGAGGTTATCGGATTTTTGAGGTTACATGGACATCCATTAATATCACACAGTTGACATTTTTTGTGACATTTGGTTACGCACTCTTCCGTTTTCTAAACAAATGGTTTCCACAGACTTCTTTCTTTAACAATTTTGTGGATCATAATAAATAATGGTACTGGCCGATAACTACTATCTAGTTAAAACCTACGACTTTTGTTGTGTGCTCTAAAATGTTGCTATGAGCGTTGATTTTTGTTCCCAAGTTGGAACACTTTAATAAGAAAATTAACAAAAATAATGGTTCCAGAAGGGAACTTTTCACGCGAAATTCTTCTATTATCTGACGTATACGAAAGTCATAACAGGACTTACTTACTTGACACTTTTTGAAGAGTTGTTTGTTGCCAAATTGCAAGACTGTTTACTTAAGAAATTCTCAAAAAATATCAGGTTTCAGAAGAGAACCTTACTAGTCTGGTTCACAAGTCCCTTTTTCCGAAATTCTATTTAAGAGGCACCAAAAATTATAATTGAAAATCAATATCCGCAAACAAAACTCACAAAAAAGTTATAAACAATTAAGTAAAAAAAAGTTGTTACGTTTTTGGCAAATATTTCAAAAAGTGAGGTATCCGAAATTTGAAAAAGATCCTTAAAGAGCAGGACATTTTCCAAGAGGAAGTCCTACCTCCCGGAATTGTTCCGGCAATATTTATAGAGCAATATAAATCAAATAAATAAATATAAATCATTATTTCCATCGATTAGATTAAAAAAAAATATATTGAAAATCAGATAAACAATGCATTTGTTTACAACAATTTTTTAAACAAGAAGAGTTGAAAATTAAAAAAATATAATTTTTTTATTACTCATGCAGAAAAATAGTATTTTTACAACCTTTGTTACGGCTGAAAAGTAACTGTTTGCCCATTTTATACCAAACGGTTATTTGGGTGCGACAAGTTTACAAAAAAAAAAAAAAAACGCAATCGAAACCGGGGCTTCGCACCCGGACCCCAATTTCATACTGGGATTTATTCCGCATTCGCAATAAAAAATAGTATGTGTAACTCGTTAACGCTAATTACCTCCATTTTGGCGCCACAAAAGGCGGCAAATTTGAATAGGTTTAAAACAACGTACGAATTGTTTCACTCTATTTATCTAATCAAATTGACTTGTTGAAATTTTCACTTTCCGTGTTACGTTAATGACACATAATGTCATCAGCATCAGTTGACAATACAGTTCACAATCAATATCGATTACAATGATTTTTTTAAGGAATGTCAAAAATGATGTACATTGCTGCCGGGCGTTGAATGTAACTTTTTTATTTTTGAAGATTTTTCGTTGAAATTTTGTGGGCATGTTTATAACATATAGATATTTGCAGCTACAGAGATTTTTTGAGATTTCTAAATGAAAAAATATATACACCGTTATTCACGAAACAATACGAGCCCACCGAAATTTTCGATGCAACCAACATTGCATTTGCACAGGTTACATGGATTAAGAAAAATAATTCTTCAAAAACTAACACATAGTGTGCGCAATTAGGTAACAATAGATATTGTCAGTGTCAAAATTTTAAATTTGCTGTTTTAAAAATTCACGCAGTCAAAACAAAGGTGGATTGGTCTGTTAAGGTAAACTTTGTAAATTGACGGTGAATTGAATCTTGCAAGAACATTATTTAAATTTTAGACGAGCTGATCGAGAACCAACAAATCATTCCCTCGTGTGTAGTTGTCACTTCAAAGATGAGGATAGAGCTAATGGTTCTCCCATATTTAAACATAATATTGGGAAGCAATTTAGCTTTGAGAGCCCAAAGAAGAAGAGAAAAACAATTAAAAAGTGGGTATTTACAGAATTGAATGTAATGAAATAAATTAACAGCTCCTATTGTAACAGAAGCAGCTAGTGATCCTAAGGAGACGATTGAGGACGAAATTGAAAGGTTTCAGCAGATTGTTGTTTCACATGCAGAACCAGGACCTCTGTAATACAACAGCCTTCACAAGTGGTAACAACAAAGGCAATATTTGCTATTATGAATAAAGCAGAAAACTATTTTTTGCATACCTGCCTCTTTGATGCCCAATCCGTTGTTTTCGAAGCTTGCTAATTTACAGTTTCTCTTAATAAGAGAAGTGGAGGAGTTGTACAAAGAATAATATTTAGGTATAAGTAGTAAATAAGTAATTACAGGTTTGTACATAAGGTTTTATTTTAGATTTAATTCACCAGAAATGTATAAGTATAATAAAACACTTCCATGGATGTTCTTTACTCACGCTTCACTCCTACTAATCTCCACAATCATGCTGTCTGCTGGTGTCCAGATCATCAGAAAAGCCTTATTTCTGGACGTAAAGTGCAATTTCCCTTGAATTTGGTGATAGTAATCATGATCTTGATGTCTTCATCATGTAATTCGATAATGTACTTTTTTATTTTTTGAGATCCTCGCTCAGGGACGTGGTGTTTCTCCACTTGTAAAGACATTTCACCTCTAAAATTCCACACCAGACGTTAACGGAAATAATATTTTGTAAGTGTCCTTCCCGAATCCAACGTGGATTGTCTTGAGCATAGGAATGACAATTGTGCTAATTTACACCCCCGTTATTGCTAAAAGTAGCTTCATCGCTAAACAAGACATTTTGCAAAAAGTTTTCTTTCCCTGAAGAAACGACACAACTCTAACCTTTTGGCAAAATCGGTCACTTTTAGTTCTTGAACCAAGGTGATGTGGTGAGGATGGAATTTATTGGCCCTCAAAATTTGGCATACTGATGCCTGGCTTATCTCAACCATTCGTGCCACTTCCTTCTGGTCAATATATGATTCTTCTGTCACCATCTCTAAAACGGCTACTTCATTATGTTCCCCAGTTGCAGTCCTTTCCCTAGGCGTAGTAACTGGAGGCCAATTTAGCCTCAACTGTGCCGATATATCGCAGCATCCGATATATCGCTAACTTGCTTGGTATCCCTAGAAGCACAGTATCTGATCCGATACAAAGATTCAGGGAAACTGGCTTTTAGTCAAGAAGACCTGGACAAAGCAGACGACGAGTAACATTTGAAGTGGAAGTCCGATTTCTTCGACTACAAATTCTGTGAGAACGGACACTTCCTGCAACAGCTTTGACTAGGAGACTGGCAGATGTTCATGGTACCGTGATTTCATCCGATACTGTATTAAGAAGGTTGAAGGAACCCAATTTAACATCTCATTCACCTACTACTGGCCCTAAGTTGAACGCAGGGCATCGCAGGCAGCGGATGGAATTTGCGCGAATTTCTCTTTACAGATGAGTCGCGTTTCACCCAGTATTCACCCGATCGTCGTCAAATAGTGTTTAGAAGACAGGGAGAACGATATGCTCACTGTTGCTTTTCGTCTAGAGTACCCTTTGGTGGTGGAGGTGTGATGATATGGGCGGGCATTTTTTGGAAGCTCGTACGGCTCTTGTAACGTTGCAGAAAGGTAGGATCAACGCTGACAGGTACATCAGGGAGTGTTTAGAAGAGCATGTGGTATCTTTTGCGCCATTTGTAGGATTAGATTTTCTCCTAATGCATAACAATGCGCGACGGCACACAGCCCAGATCACGCGTCAGTATCTTCATGATGTTGGTATTTAGGTGCTAAGGTGGCCACGCAGGAACTCAGTCTTAAACCCCAGAGAGCATCTATGGGACAATCTACGTAGGAGCATTAGACCGAGCTATGGCGAGTTTCATACAGTAGTTTAGCTGGAACAGGCGCTACTGAATAAATGGGAGATGATGCCCCAGGATGAGATTGCTGCTTTGATAACAGATAACAAATATGCCACGACGAGGAAGAGTTGTCATTCAAGCTCGAAGAGGAAATACTCGATATTGAGGCAGTTTTCTCAATATTCTTTTTCGTTTTTTTTTTTAACTTTTTAAACAAAGATGATTTTTGGCAGTATAAAATCAAATTTTAGTTTATTTTATAAAAAATGCTTATAATTAAAGATTATGAATTGAAATTATTTTGATTTAGATTTTTGTTATCGATATTTTTCTGAAAAACCTCGTATCCGGTTAATTTTGCGGTGGAGTTTATATTGCGGGAAAATGTACTTCGAAAATGTAATTCTCATCGTACTAAAACTGACCTTTCAAGATTCTTTTTTAATTTTCAATACAGCATACTTAGTAGGACTTAAATTAAGCTTCTGGAAGTTCACCACCAAGAAGAGCTATTCCAAGCTTTATACACTGTCTCGAAGTTATCATATCGAATCATTAAAAAAATAGATAGCAAATAAAAAGTTATTACACAGAAAGTTTGAAATTCAGTCAACTCAATTATAAAAGGTAAAGGTCGTGTCAATAAAGCTTGAAATTTGTAACTCATTTGCTACTATGCATATCTATTTCAAATTATCACCTGAATTCTCCTCGTAAACTGTTAAAATCATTTAGCTGTAAGGCATTTCCTCAACCAGAACCCACACAACACCTGCATTGACAATTATGCAGATCGCAGACAAATTCAACAATGTTACCAAACACCCGAATGTCCTCCAATTAATCGACATTCAAAAAGAACCATTTTAAAACCAATTAACGTCCAATTCCCAATCGTTGTCTCTTCGTTGACGCATTCCTAATTCACAACACACTGCTCTTAATAGCACTTGATCCCAATAAAACATGTGTTTTATCAAACACAGGTGTTCGCATTAATATGCAAATCGCACCAGAAATAGTGCGAACAAAACGCAGGATTTTCGCCTTCGTTGTGCAAGCAAGAAATATCGAAAGTCACTCTCAGGTTTGACCCATCGATGACCTTTCGACACGAATTAATTAAGCTCGCCCGTTTTAATTACAATGTATCCGATGGGTTGAATTATTGTGTCAATGAAATTGAAATCGGTTGATTTAGAGATTGCCGGTGTTCTTTATATGGAATTGTTTGACGATGAAGGGAAAAGTTTGCAAGACGTGGTCTATTTACTGTTGTGGGTTCGGTTCGGCTGTAGGCTGATTTTGAAGACTTTCTATGAATGCGACAAAACCGAATTTTTGCCACAGTCGGTCGTCTTTCGTTTTAGTTAAAAGAACATGTATAATTAAGTTCAACAGCGTTGTGTCCGTGTGTAATTTATAGCATCCTGTGGCATATTTCCTTTAGAAAGGATAATAATTACAATTCCGAAATGATTTATTTTGTTCTGGTCTAAAAGGGAGCAATAATTACAATTTATTGATTTATAACATAATAAACATCTCTTGGCATATCAGAAACTGGAAAAAAACGTCGAAAGGTCACGACTACCATTTAACCTGATTTTCGCTAATTAAGTTTCCGTAATCTTTGTGCTGGTGCTTCGGTGACCGTCTTTTCAGATTAACTTCTGTAGAATGTTATTTTTGCCCTTTATCCCTCTTGTCCACACAAGGGTTTGTTTTCGTTTATCTTCCTATATGAGATTAGATAAAATATGTATTTTTGTCGTTGACCTTTCGTTATCGCTTTGGTCGCTCGTACTGTTTGCTACTATTTTTAATCAAAAAATTATATTGAAATTATCTCTCTCAACAAATTGTGTATTCTAGTCTCGACTAGAAAAGCTTTAAAGAAATAGCAAAAAATGGCTAAAGCTTTCCAAAAATACTTTCTAGCAAATTAAAACAATTTTGTCTCGCTGGTTTATCATGTATTGAAAAGTCCCTCTAATAGGCGCCAGATGCTCTTTTGTCCTCATCACATATGTCGGATATCACAGAAACTGAGAGTTAAATGACCTGTAATTTCTAACTACTAAAAAAGCATCGAACTTCTAAATCCCCGTCATCTTCAAAAAAGTACTCTGACCGCATTCGGTTACGTCGAAAATGATTATGAAAAGATGCATTATGTACAACTTAAGTCAAAATTAACGACCCCACTGTTCTCCAGCCACAGCTCGCCTTTACTTTCATAAACTGCACAAACTGGTCCCGTGCTGTAATCTCCCTAACACAATAATCTCTAAATAATTGCTTCTTAGTGCCATCTCGAAATTACCTCCGACAATTACGTCTCGTCGTTCCAGACTCCTTTTTTTCGGATGCAAGTACAAGATCCAGGTTATATAATACGCTTACAAAAATGCAAGTCATAATAAAGTGCGCTCGTTAATGCTGCATGCTCTCCGCTAATCTACCCACAGAAGACCAACTTTAAATCAGTTTTATTGTAAGTGTGAAGACGTAAATTGAAGATTGCGGTATTAAGGCTGTTGTCGAAATTGTAAAAAAAGGAAGAAATTGATTGGTGAGTTAGCGAAAAGAGCGGTGCGCTATCGCCGGCGACTTTCACTGCTCCACTAATTTCAAATTTCGACGGTGAATTTTAATTTTTCTCCGGAGGTTTCGTAAAAAGCGTAATTGGCGGATGACTTGCACGCTCCACCACGAGCGGTTTCGAAATTTCGAACAATCATTTTCGCACCTGGCGCGCTTATGGAACCGTTACAGAATGAGAAGAAACAAAAACCTCTGATCGAGGAACTTGAAAACAGAAGTACGATAAGAAAGTGATAAAAAGCAAAATCTAGGCACACTAAACTAAAACCGCGATCATAAAGACGTTTCTCTTAGAAAATTTCTTCTTTCCATAAACCCATATCAATGAGAAATTAGCGATTAAACGCAGAATCCCAAGGTGTGGTTACACCACGTAAACTTTTTACACACTTTGGTGTGTAATAATTAAGTCATAAACTTATTTTATTGCACCATTTAAAGATTTTTACTACGCATAAAACACCGCAATACCAAAAACACACGCCACTCAACAATCTAAAGAGTAAAAATCGCGAATTGCGTGGAACCTGTTTACTTTCAGATGTGAGATTAGAAACCACCTCCCTTAATTCTTAAACGTCATGCAGATTTCGTTGTGAGTTATGAGTGTAACCTTGTTACTGACCTGGGTCATTTTAATTTTCACATGACCTACGCAACCTCTGTGTTTTTTAGATGAACTCGGTGTGACGTAATAAAATTTATTGTTATTACCAGGCACTCCGTCTATTGTCTCGCACGAAGTGGATGTAGAGGAGAGTGATCGAATGTGACGAGACAGGGGTCAATTAAAATTGATGGCAATTCACAATAAATCAAGAAGAAAACAGATTTTTAAAATATTACATACTTTATCATCTTAGATGTTATCGTATCGGTTTCCTGATGCTTTTCCCATTTTTAACTTTTTCCCTATTCCTATTCCCTGTATTATCCTTGTCCTTATTGCCCTCATCGGTTTTCTGCTGCTATCTGCCATTACTTTCGCTTTGTCTTATGTTAATCATGTTATATTTTTTTTTTTTTTTTTTAGTTGCTTTGATGACCATTTTAGGTTCTCTCTGTAAGTCTTCTAGAATCAATTTTGTAGTACAACGTAGGAACTTGAAAGCCCATGAGGATCCCTAAAAATTGTGAGACGTTTTTTTGAGATTTTTTATGTGTATTTTTGGCACTTCCTGTCTGCTTGAGACTTCTGGAATCCAAATTTATGACAATCTCAAACGTGGGAGCTCTGTTTTAGTCCTTGTGGGAGGTCAACGAAATACCCAATTTATTAAATTTTGTACAATTTGAGACCTCCTGAATCCAAATCTACCATGCGAGCGTTCCTTCTAAACATATTTCCGGCAAGAGGCTAGAGAGAGGTTCCAAATACTAAAGTTTTATTTTGGACGTCATAACTGAAAAACTACCGAAAACATCGAGATTCGGTTTACGGAATCCCTCGAACCCAAAGAATTTTGCATTTTGCATATCCAGAAAACCACCAAATTGCAATTTTTTTTTATTTGTACACAGTTATAACTAAAATCTAGGTAAAATAACCCAATCTAGTTTCTCTAAAGCGAGTTGTTCAATTTAAAATCATTGGAAGGACAGATGATTTTTTCCATAATTATCTTGAATACCGATATTGCCCTGAAGATTATGAAATTAAAGAAACCGTTTTTTGGGCACTTTTTATAGTGATTTTCAATCTTGTCCAAATCCAAATCCCAATCTCCTATATAATTATGAGCTTTTTTTTGAAGATGCGATAAGGAAGATTCGACAGACCAACAAAAAAATAATTTTTGCTTTTGGACGTTATAACTGAAAACACGAAATTCAAACTTCTACGGGTAAATTTTTACGAATTTTAACGCCTAATAATAATATTAACAATATTATGAATGTTAAAAATCTGTTAATTTCCTAAGGCTATTTAGGTAATTTCTGTTTATTTTGGGAGCACAGTCACTACAAGTACCACAGTATTTCTTTCAAAGTTCGCAGAGGTTGGACGTTCTGGTAGATCTACCTAAAGCTCATTTTTGACCTTTTGATTCATGGCTCAAAAACTAATCTGGTTCCAGAATCTGAAACTGTTTCTTTTCGTATATATGTCTTTCAAATTTCAAGTTCAAGAAAAAACAACATTTAAAGCATCCAGATTTAGTTTCAGTAATCTGGTTTTTGCTACCGTATCTTTGGTATACAAGAAATTTCAAATTTCTAGAAGGACGAATGAATTTCTTACTTATTCTAAAGCTCACAAGTCTCCAATAAAAGTCCAAATAAGCTTTTTTCTTTCGGAAAATTTTCGGGGTATTTTCGGTCACTCCTGTACGGATTCAGACTTTTGGAATCCAAATTTATCGAAATATCCGACGTGAACTATTTTTCAATAATTCCGGAAGAACAACAACCTGCTCAATTTGAAAGTTCTTGTCCCAAAATCCAACTAGAAAATCGGTTTCTCTTTAGTGGTACCTAACTAGAACTCATTTTTCAATTTCAAAGCTCAAACTCAAAAGTTAAGTAAAATACCACCATATATTTTGTATTATAGACTGGTCTAATAAGTTGAAGTCAAGAAAACTCAATAAACCCATATTCTTTTGGAGTTTTTTCAATTCTTAAAAAGACTGGAATGAAAACAAGAATTTTTATTCTAGGCAATTTCTCTTTTCTTTTCAATTTCTATTATACTCTCCCATTGCCTTGCTCTTCTGTTTTTAAGCATATTCAGGTTTCTAAGGGTGGAATTTATAGTCGCCAAGTGGAACTTAAATCTGACTTGAGATCGCGTTGTCATGGTTCCATAATTATGGAAAACTAACATGCTAAGCTCGACTTGACTTAAGACTCGAGTATAAGTACGGCCCTATATCATGATGAATTGCTGTGACTTTTACATTTTTATACATTTGATGATACGTAACCACAAAGAAGAAATTACCAACTGGAAATAGTCACAGCAAAACTGTTGGTTGTCCCACCTAGAATTTTATCAGGTGTTCATAAATGATTCATACAGCGTGCGGAAAATAAAATTTACATGTAATTTATTGACGTTCAAAGCCTGCCAGAAGACCACTACTGTATATGGGTTTTACATTTTTACAAAGAATAATACTGCTAAAGCAAAGGAATACGTTAGAATTACGTTAATAACAGAATTTTTATGGTTTGCAGTGGTGCATCCACCATTATTAAGAATTCAACTTACTCTGTTATTGATTAATTATCTCGGGAATCCTACTAATTTAGAAGCCTCCTTTACGACACCAACTCAGAAAACGCGTTAGTTTTTTATCACACTATAAAAAAATTGCTTATCTGTTGTAAACTAACAAATTGTGTTTACGCAAACAAACCGGCCCCGCAAAACAAATTTATCGTTTACGAACGTGTCACTGGATTCGAGTGTCGCAACATTTCCTTATCTCAAAATCAGATGTAGGCTCCCAATTTAAATATCGACGATTTTTCCCAACGTGTAGGAGCTGTTTTTTGCCCCGCTAAATATGGAAGTCGTCGTTGGCATACTTTAAAATCTTGGGACCAAAATCCGAGGACATCGGAAGACCATTAATAATTCATGGATAAGCGCGAGCTTAAGATCTTTAAAAGCGAACATCGGTTTTGTGATGTAATCGCCGGGTCTTCCGGTGTTTTGGTTATCATACGGAATACTAATTGGAGATCCGTTAGAGAGAAGTGTAAATTGGGTTGTGAAATGGAAATTGTTCTGTATAGAGGTCAGGTTTGTGGTGTGTTCGTTTTTTACGCCGTTAGTGAAGACGTCCAAATATCAGAGTTTCATCATGTCTTCACGTTTGCGTCGTGTTCGATTCGCGGTGCTTTAAGTGAAATGGTAAATTGGGAGTGAATGAAGATGTTATGGTGATAGAAAGGTCATTTGAAAGTTGAGCTTCTTGTGAGAACACTAAGGATGAACTGTTAATTAGACTGTGCGACATGCCGAGGTTCTTACCAAGATATACTCCTCAATCCCTTTTGCACGATCTTTATTTCCATCGTCATTTCTTTCGTTTCATCTATGGTCCATGTGTGTTTTTCTATTTAAAGCTTTGTAATTTGTACAGATTTTTACTACGCACCAGGTACGTTATAAGAGACAAAATATATTGGTACCTTTAGGTTGTTGGTGTGCATATATCAGTGGCGCCGAATGAGGTCCGGATTCTGGAGCGTTTACCCTCGCATTAAAATTAATAAAAATCACCGAAAACGTCGTCTACATATTTCCATAAAGCCGTGGTTTTTTTTTCTCTGTATTTTTGTCACTCGACTTACCAATCTGAAATTTGCCCCAGATCGCCGCCACTTCCACGCAATCCTGCCATTAACATTTCGCTGCAACACTTGAAATGCATTTCCGCATAACACGTGCTTTTTCTCCTCCTCGGAATTAATCTCGAGAGAAACGAAAAGAAATCGCAATTCAAGCGTATCAAACGGACCGTTCCGAGATTACCGTAATCAAGTATTTATTGAAAATTTAGTTGACATAAATTCAACATTACAAAAGCACTTAACATAATATACGACCGTTTTTAAGCACTTTTAACTTTAAATACCAACCGTGTTCCGTGGCGGTAATTAATTGCGATTTTTGTACGTTTTTGTTGCGTTTTGAAAAAGCTGCCAGATAAAGGTACTTAATTATAATAATGCGCTTTTGATGTTCCTTGAACCAATAACCTTTGCTTGAATTTACGACGGCCGTGGTCGCAACGAACCCGCGGTGAATGTCAAAAATGTCACTTTTATCTCATTGTCATAATATATTTATTACGCAACGTGTTGTACCTGATTTTCTCGAGGATTGCGTAAAGGGCACGACGTGAATCGGCTAAAACTCGAGGAATTTTGCATAACGCATTGCCAGCGTCTACTCAACGGTACATGACCCAACTAATTAAGCTAATCTCCAACCTAACATTTATCTACTCGCAATTAACTCCACTTTGTGCTAATTGTACGTGAAGAAAAGCTCCTGGTCGCAGTTGCAACATCAAAACGGTTCTTCGTCGTAAAAATTGCGCAAGATGGTAATTACCGGCTTTCATTAGAGCTTCTGGTAGCAGTTCGGAACCCATTGATCTCAAAACTGTCTTCAATTTTCTAAAAACCGTCTGTTAATCGGCCCCCCGATCGAAAATGCGTGCCGAGAACGATGTTTTCATGAAGGTCCGAGCGGCTAACGGAACCCTTTTATTATGTCGAAATGAACGGCTATACGGTGTTTATTAGCCATATCTGAGTGATTGAATTTTATTGCAGATCTGGCAGCCATCAGGAGGCTACTGGATACCGAGAACACTGCAGGGACCTGTCCGAGCTGTGATATGCCGTTTGATAAGGGCAAGAAACGAAGACTTATCGATAATTGCGGTCATGAACGGTGCTATTCCTGCATGTTCACCAACGAGGTTTGTCCCTTGTGCAGTCTGGACGCTCCCATCATCCACCACGGTAAGTAAGAAACCTTTTCGTTTAGCAATGTTGTATTTTGAGATCAAGTTATGTAAAGCAAAGAGATTTATATTATGCGCTTTAGTTTCAATAAATAGCAGATACTCAACAGTTAATCATTATTATTACTAGTAAATCATACTCTGTCACGTATCTAGGGGACCTTTTACTTAAGCAAGTACTCTCACTAATAATAATAGAACTATCATTGATGTAGATAATAATTGATATTGTAATATTTGATCTGCTCTATTAGTTTTGCTTGCTACAAGGTCTTCGGCCATCGTCGGCTGTTGTAGGCTTCTAGGGGCACTACAAGAATTGCGTCAAACCTCCAAAAACAATGGGCTGGGTTGTCAATCCGGTTTGGTAATGTTCAGTTTCAAGTACCAATCAGTAGCATATAAAAATACGAGTTTCTCTATAACTGTCAAATAATGAATCTTTTATGTATGTTAAATCAAAAGTATAACTTATACTTATTATTACTTCGTGAAATGTGAAGAACTCGTATTCCAGAATTTTATTTTTGAATTACGCTTAACATTTTTCGAAATATCTACCTTACACAATAATATAATAGGCTAACTCGCCGTAAAGAAAAGTAAGTGCAAATAAACAGTGTTCACAAAAACCATAATTTTTTTGTTTCTTTGGTCAAAAATGTTAGTCGAAGGCGAAAATAGTAGACTTCTACTCCTTCGGTGATGCGTGAAACAGCAAAGCATTAGATTTGGTGCCTCAAAAATCTCGAAAAAACTAACAAAAACTTATACGGCCTCTTTTTCTGAACAACTGTTATCAACCAAATAAAGCAGAAGCCTTTACAGGAGATGACATCAACAAATTCATTAAGGTTCTCATTTACCAGCGATAGAGCCTATACCAAATGCACGGGAAACATGTCACCATTTCATTGAATTTTACGGGTTTATTTTTTATTATTTGACTATGCGGTTATGAAAAATCGATAAAGGACATCTTAATTTAGGGTAAGACGGTATTACAAACCCCATATCAGCATTTGATTATTCATAAAAAAATGACAAAGTTGCTTCAGTATGATGAATGAATTTTTTTTCCCTATATTTTAAAAGCAATTCAAAATAAAGAAGAATTAAGAGTTGATAAAGAAAGGGAACGGAGAAAAAAAGAAGAAAAAAATTAACTTAAAAAAAGGCTTACGGAATAATAAACAATTAAAATGGAACAAAGTGAAAAGGAATAGAAAAATTATAAAGGTATCTTACAGATAATTAGGAATAAAAATTATGATAATAAGGGTAACTACGTGAACGTATCAATTTTTTAGGTCACCATTTAGGGAGGAAAAAAGTCTACCAAAACAAAAAAATGTGGTTGTCATTTAAAAAAATTGATCATGACGTCATAGAATAAAAACCAACAACCATTTTGTATTGCATAGATTTTATGGCATTTAATTTTGGTTTTTATATAGATTTTATAGCATTTAATTTTTGTTTTTATATAGATTTTATAGTATTTAATTTTTGTTTAATAACTTAAAATTGTAAAATAATTAACTTAAAAAAAAAGAAACCGACTTCAAAAAACCCAAAGTAATAAATTAACTAAAAAGTAAAAAATAAAAATGTTCAATTTCAGAGTTATTTGTTGTTCCACTTAATGTAATTATTTATTGTTCCGTTTAATGAAATTCAGAAATTATTGTTTATTATCTAATTATTAATTGTTTTATAATTTTGAAGTCGGTGCCATAAAAACATTTAGAACAATGTCTTGGTATGTGAAAAAAAAAATTAAACCTGAAAACCGAGGAAAGAAAATCTGAAAAAAAGACTGATAATAATATGAGAACCCGAGAATTTATAAACCTCATTACCTGCGACAACCTGAAACACAGAGAACCTTGAAAATTTTAAAAACTTAATATGGGGACACGGAGTAAAAAAGCTCAGGACTCAAAAGCTAGACAACATCCGAATCTAATAGGATGTATCTTGAAAATATAAGAACTGAAAGTCTGAAATTGAAAACCTTAAAACGTTACAAATTGGGTATGATGTATATTAAACATTGATATATTTTTTAAACATGTGTGCAATGCTTCTTTACTAGGACTTTATTGTATCGGTCTTATAAATACATGGGGAAAATACTCTTGTGGCAGAAAATATTTAGAAAAGAGAGTGAAACTAATCAAATAATGAATGACAGAATTATTTGTGAAATGTCAAACAAGCGGTTTTTCGTACATGGCCAATTTTGACTAATTTAGTTTTCCATCTCTGTACCAATAATAATAACTTACTAATGAACCGTATGAACACTAAACAGACAACAGAGATTAGAAAAATAGAATAGACGAGACTGAAACAGATTTTGAAATAAAAACGATATAAAAGTATCTATATACAAGCAGAAATTAGCAGTCCTATTACCTGGAACAAACACAAAAAAGAAAGCACCAAGACCAGAAAGAAAACAAAAAAAGACAACTAAAAAAATACACAGATATGAGAATATGTTATTTATTATGATTATTTTCTTATATAGTAACGTAGAAGTCAAGAAATATTTTCACATTTCTGTCTAAAACATCTGGAGCAAAATGCGCAGCAATAAGATCATTAAGAATAAATAAATTAATATTATCAGTGTTACAGTTGCAAATAACTAAATCAATTAAAGCAACAATAGCTGATATAAAGGTTATGTCATGAACTTTGTACGAAATTGTATTGTTAAGCATAGCAATAATATTTCCACCACCATAAGATTAATCTCTTATAGGAGTAAGAGTGTATTTGTATTATTTGTCATAAAATGAGCTATTCTAAAATAAGACTCGAGTTTTAGAAATTTTGTTCGTAGCACAAAAAATTCCAGTTATTGGGAAGCAGTAAAGGGTGTTCAGTAAAAGTTAATCTGGTGTCAAAGGTTGTTTCTCCTTTTTTTTTTCAATAGCGTTTTATTAAAAAAAAAATTAAGATCAGTTACAGATAAATAACGTAAAAAACAGGTATTATTTTTTGTGGCTCTTTTAGAATAGCAAGTTTTTTTTGAATAATGTAATAGTAAATTTTGTTCCCCAATATAAGATAACTAGTGTAGTTCAAAGTTGAAACCACAATTGTTAACGAATATTCTTGTTGTATTTTATCGGACAGACTTAGAGCCGTATTAATTAGATCTATACGACCATTAAATTGTATTTTGTAAAGTTTTAAACCATTTGGCTAAATAGTAGGTAGGTATGTGTCGACCAGGGGAGGTGGGAACTCTTCAGATTTTTATTTGTGTCCCTGCTGGGAGTTCATAACCAAAATTTCAAAACTTTATACATTATTTCTTCTAAAAAGTCTAATTTGCTAACAGTTCGATTTTAATAAAGAGATGATGTATTACTTTTTTTTTGAGTGTTTTAGAATTAAACTTGCCAATCATCTTTCGTAAATTTAGCAGTTCGCCAATCTCTTCTGTGAGTTATCGGGGAATAAAAACCGGTGGTTGCATCACATTGTTAGAATGTACGCTGGACAGTTCTTGGAGTTGGCTCTTTATGAATTTAGGACAATAAGTAACAGTGCAAAGATATTGGTCTCATGAATAGCTGAATGGATGAATCAAAGTATTTCAATGGTATTAAGTAGATAGACTTAAGTTAAGAGATAGAGTTCCTGGAATTATTTTAATAGATGTTTCAGTAGTTAGGTAACTCCAGATATTCTGCCTCTTCAACAGATAGGGGACACCATTGTGACTTTCCGTAGCTCCACAAGTAATGAAACAACACCTAGATTCCATTCGCTCCGTTAATTCATCAAACACTTACTCCTCTCGGACACCAACAGCGATCAAAATCGCACCACTTCTTCTTCCATACAATGCTCCTTGGGAACACCAAAAGACCCACGCCGTCAATCAAGATGATATTATCTCTCCAACGATCGACAGCCCGCATTACGGTTCTAAGAGTCGGTAAGGCAAGCGAGCGGGCTTCTTCTCGGACGCGAATCAATTACAAAAACCATTAAATTAGTAGCAAAGTAAACGAATAAGACGTGAAGGGCGCTTTACGCAACGCAACGCTTAATTGAACAAGTGAGATGTGTCACTAAACATGGAGATCTATGTCGGAGGAGTGAACGGTGGTCGTGTCGCGGATTTGCCGACTCATTCGCGGCGAGCTTGCAACATCCAGGTCTGGTCCTGTCGAAAAAAATCCAGTTGGTCAGTGTGTAAATGTTGTCTTAGTTAGCCTTAGCCCCAACGGGTAGGTCTGCAACTTTATTGGTTTTCAGATCATGGTGGTTTTGAAAATTCCAATTTGGTGCTGAACGTTTATATTTCCTCGAAAGCTACACAAGTCTGAAAGCTCTTATTTAATCTGAACCTCAACCTGGAAAATATAAAATTTCGATCCAAAGAACCAGAAAAGAGACAATTAAGTTAGCTTGGTAAGCAAGTCGTCCGTCTTGTAGTTATCTAAATATGAGATTTAGACCCAGCAATCTGTTAACGAAGAAAATTTTTAGTTAAAACCTCTCCAAGACACTTATAATGACACCCATTTCCATGCCTTTTCATATTTCGTCCCCGGCAATTAATAAATGCTTGCGTTAATAACATCGGAATAAAACTAACAGGACATTGGCTAAAATATGACCAACTTGAAAATATAAATATACAAGTATGAATACAAGGTAGCTTCGTGCAAGGCAAGAATTTCAGACCCCCCGGTAGGTTTCCCGTATTTATGTAGTGAACCGCCTGGTGTTTATGTGAAATTAAAAGGCTGAAAGTTAAAAAATGTGTAAAAATTCAATTTCAGAATGTCGTGGTTTCGAATTAATTTTAACGGAAAGTTGTCGTTGTTAATCTAGCGCTGCAATGGCGGTAAATTGAAAGCCGCGTTTCAAAATTTGTTTTCTTAGATCTACCACGACTCACCATTATTACTAGAAGTAATTATAAGATTCAGATTGGGTATTGGCGCTTCTATTGATACTGGGATTACACAATTCCTATTATCATGTCCCGATATTAATCTCTCAATTCCAACTAATTTGTGAATGAAACTTATCGATCACTTCAAAGCCCGACGTTATCGCAATCCAAACTTCAGCTATTTACTCCAAGCCGACCGTTTCGAAACAAATCCGCCTTATTAGCAAGAACAGAATAGCAACCCAAGATTATTCAATTATCCCGACTACATCAATTATTATTGTGTCCACTGATAGACAGTGATTAGTTGCCTAGAAAGTCATAAGTGACGCAACAATTAAATCTCGGTTTTTACAATTTGTTTGTTCAAAATAATTGATCCGCGCTCAAAACGAAACCATTATCATTTTTCACGTTGCAAAATAGCTACCGAAATCGAGGATATTAATATTATTGATGACCATTCATAATTCTTGGCATCTTATTAATAAGATACGGGAAGGTGAGTGAGGCCTTGCCACTTCTCGCAATCTAATTCTGGCTTTCAGTCGGAGATCGGTATCACAATGGCTAATTATAAAGCGGAGGATCATTTTTTGTAGTGACAACGTTTTGCGCAATTGGTAGTGATCATGATCGGACAATTATGGTGTGGTGGAGATAATATCTGGTGGTAATTATTTCTTCACAGGCTTCTAATTCGGAAAGACTGGCTGTTTGCAGTATCGTAAATATCGAGTAAGAGTTCCTAGAGGTATTTAGAAGAAAAAAGTGTGAGCGAATGGACGAGTTCTTGGGATGATTCAGGTTCTCAGATGTTTCAGCTCCAGGGGTTACAATTTTCCAGGTGATATAGAAAAAAAGAGTCTCAAATTTTGAAGTGCTTAAATTCCGAGTTTTAAGTGTGACTAAACATGAAAAAGTTACAGCGAATATTAACACCAATGAGCTATCAAGCTATAAATCTTCGACACTTTAACATTTAGAGCTACTGCATTATAATTTATAATTGCGCTAATTGACGTGTCAATTTGCCAAATTATACACTATTAAGATGTTGTAACAGGTGGCACATAAACTTGCTAAATTCACAACTGCCGCGATCGAACTATTTAACTGACATATTCGCTAAACCTGCAAAATCCATGAAATATTAAAATACAGGCCTGTCCCTGCACACATTCAATTGTAAACCCAACAACGCTTCATAAATCATGCTTTTCTGAATATAATATGTAGTTATTATTTCTTCACGTGCTTCTAATTTGGAAAGACTAGCTGTTTACAGTATCGCAATAACGACTTTTGTATACCTATGCTAATCTGGTAATGCATAAATCACTTCTGGCGAAAATCTCGCCTCAATAAATCATTCGGCTGACAAAAGGTGCGTTTACAAAGATACATAATTGATAATGTTCCGGCGTAAATATCGCTCTATTACTCGTAATTTTGTAAGCTATAACACGTAATTTGACAGTGCGATATTCAAACGCGGCCATCAATCATTGAGATTTCAATGCTGACAGTCGACTGCTGCGACATCTTCCTCGCGCACCTAGAGTGTTAAATAAATCATAAGTGAAAGCAGGGAACGGATGGGTTTGGTGAAAGATGGGAGTTTGGGGACAGCGTTCCCCAGCATACTTGCGTTGTTCACCCATGACCCAATTGCAGCTAATAGCAGGGATCATGGCAGAACATCTGCATTGTTGAAAGGCAGAATGGCAAAACGCTCCACCCTCACTCCACATTCCTCTAGCAAAATCGCCTCGATCTGCGATAACATCACACATGCACACAATAGGAAAAGTTGAAGAAAAAGGTCTCGATTGTCCTCGAGCTCGAAAGCGCAGATTTCACTCGACGATGTGATTTGTAAGTTCCAGCAGGGAAATGATTGGTCCTTCGATTTAAAAAAATAATAATTCTGGCGAAAGCGATTTTCGATTGAGTGCGAATTGATCAGTCGAGTTTTAAAATGTCTTTTCTTGGAGAAGCTTCACTGCTTCGAGGGTTCATTAAATTATTGTTTATTGTGATTCTGTTTCGGAAACTTCCATTGTGATCACTTTTTAAGTTCTGAATTTCGTCTTTCTAAGTTTTCATTTTCAGGTTGTCATGTTCTTTTGTACCCAGATTTTCAGATTGTCAGTATCACTCTCATTTTACTTATCATTTTACAAATTTCTTAGTTCGTCAGTGTACAATCAGTTTTTCAATTTGTCAAATTTTTAAGTCCTTAGGTTGTCAGGTTCTTGTTTTTTAGGTTTTAGAGTTCCCAAATTTTCGATTACTCGATTTACAGGTTTTCAGTGATTCTTCGATTGCTAATTTCTCAGTATCCTAATACCTCAGAATTGCAGTATTTAGTTTCTCAGGTTTTTAGTTCCTCAGTTTCTCAATTTTCTGATTTCCCGGTCTATTTTTAGTTTCAATTTTTTCAATTTCAGGAATTCTCAAGGTCAAAGTTCCGAAGGTTCTCAATTTTTCATTTTCTCGGATTCTTAACTTCTCAGATATTCGTTTCCTTGTTTCTCGAGTTCTCATCAGGTCTTCAGTCCAGACTTTTGAAAAATTCTGAGAGTCCTTAGAAGTCGTGAAGGGAAAATCTTATAAGGAAGTTTTGCACTATATGAATCTGAGAACTTCAAGAAATTAACAATTTTAAGAAACCTGAGAAACTTGAAGAAACGTAAGAACCTCAGGAGGCTAGGAAATTGAAGAACCTGGGAACTTGTAGTACTTACGCGGAAAAACTCAGAATTAAAAAAACCAAAAATAAAAAATATAGAAATCCAAAGTACCCAAGCAACACCGACAAGTATAAAAACGTTTAATTTCCTCAGAGAAAATCTCCAAGTATACGGTTGATGAGAAACGTTGATTATTCAGCGGATGTCCGATTTACTTACGACTATGTCGGATTTACCATATACGTAAAAATATGGGCAGCCCAATATCTTGTTCAAACGAGATACGTTCGGCAGTAACGTTTATAATACGTTTATCATTTGCGCATTTTAGGAATATATAATAAATTGTATATGATACACAGCTATATTGTATTGTATTAAGACTATATATAGTAGGTATACGCGTATTTAACATTTGTACACTTTTATCTAACGTTTTATAATAACTCGTTTCACCCACAAGCTTTCAATTTCTTCCCCACAACCAGGAAACCCTGTATATCATGAAACTTTTCACTTAACAACATATTATGTTATCCATTATCGGCAGAAGATTTCTGTAAGAGATTTTACATAATATAAAGGTGCCCTACAAGGAAAAAGGACGATCAAAATTTGGGAATTAACAAAATAAGCTGAAATTATAAAAACTTACTGGATGAACGGCACAATTCGAAATGGATGATGTTAGCTGTTTCGTTGATATGAACCCTTTTTCTCGAGATAGGTTTTTATAAAAGGGCGATCTTTTTTTAAGGGTGAGTGGCGAAGAAACAATTTATAAAAATAAATCTGTACGGTATATATTTCGATAAAAAAATACAACAAATTGAAAGTAGAAACTGAACAAAACATAAAACAAATTTAATCTCACATTCTAAGTGCTTCTTTAAAATTTCTATTCATATCTGGCTTTGGCTAATTTAAGAAAAATCTTTAATCGCATCTTCGATTTTTCTATCCCTGAGGTCCACCCTGTGGCCTTGTTGGGAAAAGGCCACCATTACTGCATCTAAGAAGTATGAAAGAATTGGTACGATGAGTTAGCTACCAAAATAGCCAAGTCTTAATTACTCAATACGAATATTAAAAGGGTTTTGTCGTAAAACCAGTAGTTATTATATTGTAGCATTGTTAAAATGTTTAAAAGCCAACATTTAAACGATTTGAAACAAACTTAAGGCGCAACATATCATACGTAAAACAAGTCCATGTAAAATACAACAGTTTAAATTAATGTAGTCTAACATGTACCCTAAATCAACGTTGATTTATACTGCGTTCAAAATAAACTTTTCTTCAATTGATGTTAAATACGATAGCACAAAAATATCAACGTTAATTTAAAATGCGTTTAAAATAAACGTGTCCTCAACGTAGTAAAGAAACATTTAATACATGTTTTTTCAATGAATCAGACATATTATGTATATAAACATAACTTAATAAACGTATATACAGGCTGTTTCATAAGTAAACTGCAATCTCCGAGATTATGAATATCAACTATAAGAGAAATGTATTAGGAAGTTTTTTTTTATTTTCTAAAACGTCTGGTTTAAAAATGCCGACAGAAAGACAGAAAATGAATTTGCACTAAAAAATATATGAAGTTATGGATGTTAGACCATGGCGAGACATTTGTCAAATGTGACGTTCACTCAGTGGCGTTCTATTATTGTTACAAATTTGTCTTGTCGTGTTTTACGAAAAAATTGCAAAAAACGTTTCTTTAGCTTCTACGAGTTAGCGTATTAAGTATTGCCGTTTACTTACGAAACACCCTGTATAAAACATGCCACTAAATATGAACTATTTAATAGTTTATTTAAGGTGTGGTTTAAACGTTTTAAAACGGTTTCAGTCACCATTAAAAACACGGTTGTATAAAATTATAAATTTATAAATTAACATCGTCTAACATATACGGTTACACAACATACATTTTATAAAAGGTTTACATTAAACGTTTGCGGAATATACCTTACCAAAAATAATTATAATTTCGTATAATAAACAGTTTTTTAACTAGCTAATATTGCTTGGGTACTTTGGAAAATCTTGAAACATTCTGAAGAATCCCCAAGAATTCTGAAAAGTGAAGAAGTTAATTCAAAGGCCCTCAAATATCCTCAGAAATCTTATTAAATTTTGAAGAGGCCTGGTCACTACTGAAGAATCCCAAAAAGCCGTCAGTATTTCTAAAGAATCCTTAACGATTCTTGTAGAATTCTGAAAAATACCAAAGAATTAATTGTTAAAAAATTCTGCAGCGTAATGAAGAATCTTGAAAAAGTCTTAAAAATTCTGTAAGGACCCAAAGTGGACTGAAGTATCCAAAAAATGTTAAGCACTCAAGAATTTATGTTAAAAAGATTACTGAAGCCTGAATAGTAGATCTTGAATTATGAAAATTCAGCGTTGAAAAGTACTTAAAAATTCTGGAAAATTAAGAATTGCTGCATTCTTCAAGCGTCCTGAAGTCATGAATTATTTTGAACATTGTGAAGAGTCCTGAAATACTGAATATCCTGAGATGTTCTGATTGCTACTGAAAAATCCTAATTAGTCTTAAATTGGATCCTAAGAAATCCTGAAGATAAGCAATTCTGAATAATACAAAAGTTCTCAAAATCTAGAAACTTTGGGCAATCCTAGAGGATCTTGAAGTCTCCTGAAGATTCGTAAAGATTAAAGAAGATTAAAAATGATTTCTGAAAAGTCTTTGGAATTCGGAGGTCATATCAGATTCTTCCAGTTTCTTAAGGTTTTTTCAGGGATCCAGTTTCTCAGTATCTCAGGCTCTTGTTTCTCAGGGTTTTAGTTTTTCAGTTTTGAAGATTGATTATTTGGGGCCTCAAAAGTCCCAGTTCTCAAAAAAAAAACTTAAATTTTAGAATTATAGTTCCAGCTCCTGGTATTTAGAAAATTTACTGAGCAATATTTAAAACACTTAAGATTTTTTTTAATTCTAAAATTTCTTAGAATCAAGCTTCACAAAATTCCTATATGTACTAAAAAAATCGAGAGTTCTAAAATTCCCAAACTGGAAGATTGATTTTGAGGTAGGCTGTAAAAATTCCAATATTCGAAGCTTCAAATTTCAAAATTAAGAAACTTCAGTTTCTACAGTATGGAGAAACATGAAAAATAAGTTTTTTTTATATTTGGCAGAATCCACTTCTTTATATCAGTTAGTAGGTACTCTTTTACTCTTTTGAAGTTATTTCTGCTTCCTATACTCTGACTTCCCAGGAGCATTGATAATCTTTTTGGGGGCCAAAAATTGCATAATCTGACTGTAGCCTTCACCAGAAAAACTGAATGAAATCAAAGAACCGTTCGACTTAGTTTCAGAACTATAGCACTTCTAAACTATGTAAGTAGTTTACTGTTTCTCAGACGCCCATGTTATTTATTCCTGAGGTTTTAAGGTTCCCATCTCAATTTTTCTAGTTCTCAGATTGTGAGGTTCCCAGTTACTCCCTTAAGTTATTCCTTCGTTTCTCAAATTCTAGCTTCCTGTGGTTTTTAGCTCACAGATTTAATAATTGTAGCTCTTCAGGTACCTACTTAATTTCCTTGTTTTTGTAGTTCCCAGGCACCTTTCTGGTCCTTTATTTCTTAGGTTGTCAGGTTATTGTAATTGTATTTTTTTTTTATTTTCACTGCCTTATGATCACAGTTGCTTTGCATAACTTAATTTTTAATTACGTATAACTTATAATTTAATATTTTTTAGACGTTCCTCGCCAGCAGCTAGGCTGTATGGGTCTTCGAGGCTCGGAGATCACGCTGTATGGCGAAAGCCCGGTGGAGAAGGAACGGATGCAGCCCAGGACAAAGGTGAAAACCAACGGACATTTCACCACGTTTATGCAGGTACGCTGATAAAAACCAGAACGCAATCGCACTTAGACAAACAAACTCACAATCGTCGAGCAATAAAACTACAAACCCGCAGTCTATGTCGTACCAGTCAATGTTCTTCTTTTTGCAAGGATGTAAGAAAGAAAATAACACCAGCTTTTTTTCCTTTAAACGCCACATTACATCTCATAGTTAACAAATAATACAAAATAGCTCTAAATTCCGACCATTTCCTCCCAAGGTGCACTCGCAGAATTGCCTCCACTTATCCGCGCTATTTGCGTCGGCGATGGCAAGAAAGAATGAAGAAACCTTTTCTTAAACGGCATAAACGCTGCCACTCTCAACATCTCGAAACGTAAATTGCATTGAAATCGATCCTGAGTACAATAAATACGAATTAAAAGCTACAACCTTCCCATATTCTTTCTTAGTTCAGATGCGAAGTGCTTACGCACCATTGTAATGTGAATCCGGAGATCTAAATGTTAAGCGGAATGTTCAGCATCGTCTGTGAACTTTCTTATAATTTATCTAAATAAAAAGGTTCATAAACGTGGAACTTTAATATAGTGGTTGAAATCATTAATGCATTTGGGTTATTCTGGTTCCTCGGATCCTTCAGGGTTTTCGAATATTTGGGATTCTTCTGGTTTATTGGGCTCTTTGTCTTGTTCAGTTTCTTTATTAACTGTTATGATTCCTCCTATTCTTCGTATTCTTTGTAGTTTTTCAGTTTATTTCGAGTTCCTAACGTTTCTCCTGTCTTTCGGAGAACACGGGTCCAGTTATTCTGTTTTTTTTTTCGAGTCCAGATCGAAATATAAATTTATAGACGTTGTAACTGAAGTATTTTCAACCTGATTCAAAATTTCTCATGTTCAGCACCCACCAAATAAATTGAAGCTCCCGTTTAATTACGACGTGCTGAATAAATTTGGTACCTAAAAATGCAACAACATTAAACGGTCATGTAAGGCACGGCCGGCGTGACAGGGCTAATGAATTATTTATGAAGTTTTCGGTGTTGGAACGTGTCTATTTCAACGTCGAAGAACGACTTTGTACTTTTATTGTGATTTTTGTGTATCTATAATCGCACTAGTATGCGGTTAATTTTAACTTCGACCGCATACGCAGTCCGGTTATTCTAATGTGTCGTTTTTTAAAGAATTTCAATAAGCCTAGACATGTAATAAATTGTTTATAATTAATGTGGAGTTGTAATTTAAAGGGTAATTATCCCGCGGTTGTGCGATGTTTTAATTAAAACGATGGAAGTAGATCATACTTGTCGTTAGTTAATAAAATTTGCTAATGGATTTGAACTAACAGAAACCTTTACCGTTTTTACCGCAAATTGATTACCCAGAAGTTGGCAAGAAGGTGTAGCTCACTAATTATACACATTAATAACGATACACCCATGTAAATGGCTCCAACACTTGTTGCCGCTAATTGTAATTATTACATCTCCATTACTAGATGTCCTGAGTGAACAAATCGAACTTGCCGGATAATGCGTCGTGCACAACACTACTAATGCCTTGTTTAGTGGTTGCTTTTCATAATTTGATGCAAATGAAGTCGAGTGATTAATTGGTTTCCTTTTGCTCTCGTTGATCTGGATCGGACATTAATAATTTTTCTCGTTGGCTAAAGACTGATGAGATTAACTTCGGAGCTTTCTTTTTTAGAGCGGATATGCTAATAGCTCGCAATGAAAATTTTCACCCCGGAATTTGCGTCGTAAATTCCGTCATATTAGAGAGATTAAACGTCTGGGCTTGTTTACTTTTTACTCTTTATTTATTCTTGTTTATTCTCCTCTTAGCGCTAAAAGTGCTTTCTAATACTTAGATATGTGCATGGATTTGCTTACAATACGGTCGCTTGCTGGAGACCTCAATAAGGTTAGACTAGTCGACAAAAGATGGGGAGTGGGTTTGTCTATCCTGAGGTGGACTTTTTTGTTTGTATGTAACTGTGTTGGAGCAGCTTATACCAGCAGCATTTCCGACTGCATCACCGCTCAATTAATCATCTTTTCAAGCGTATTGAAAATATTCAAAGTTACCGAGACCAGTGTCACCGGTATTAAATCACGACTTTCTTTTACAAGGCTGCAATTTACGATAATAGCTGGTAGACTATTTATGACATCGCATATAATTAGCTACCTGCTGCGCGATGCCTATTATCGAAATAAAATATAAACTTTAACAAGTTACAAATCCACGGTTATAGATGGATAGCGGAAACGCCGATCAGAAGTTTTATTAGTGTCAGATATCTGAAAGGCACTCGACAGTGGCGTAACAGCTCTCGTGTTTTCACAGAAACAAGAAAGAGAACACTGTCCTCTTTCGTTTCACCACAATTTAAGTTCTGGGTCAGTTTTTCGTTCCCGATCATCAGTTCTCACACATCCCAGACGAGATTTCATACTTCATTGTTCTCAACCGAAGGCATTTGAAAAATGCACGCCATTATACCCAACTCCGCGGCTAGCGCATTTTTCTTATCAATTACATCTAACCATAAAACAAAACTTGAGAGATTACTGGAATTCCATGGATGCTGACATCATTACGCATTTATTTACGTTGAGTGGACATGATTTCAGAATTATCGCGAAACAGATCCCTCATCGATTATAGTAATTACGTGTAATAACTCAAGTGCAAATCGTGAAATACGAAGTTCGTGGTCGCAACGAAGGGCTGGTGCACACGCTTGGTTTATCAGAACGAGTTGAATGTGGAAATCCAATTTATATTTTAAAAATATGAAGTGGCTTATCAGAGCGCAATTTACGGAATGGATGGTTCTAACCTCTTTGTTATCGCAGATCTTCTCGAGATGAGAAACTTTTCAGCCGTTTATACATTGATATATTATTTGTTAACGTAATAGTTGTTCCTATTATTCTCCTTGAATATAGTTTTTGTCGTTGGTGTGCTTATTCTAATATTTATTTCGTCTTAGGTTGACATCAGGTCTGTAACATAAGTTATACGGTGTAACGGAAAGTTCAAAAGTATCCATCACTAAGAAAAAGTTTTCAAAACTTTTGGATAAATATGTATTTTACAACATGTATTGGGTAACTTCATATTTCTCACTATCTCAGGAAATTTACAGGTTTCCAGACTTCCACTTAAATTTCAGTTTTTGAACCCTGGGATTCTCAAGTTTTCAGTTATAATAAAATCTTTATGTGCCCTACGGGCTTTGCGACATCCATTTTATTCCCCTTCCATCTACATTCAGTATTTCCTCTCTTTCTCTGATCTCACTACACTCATTCCACATATTATGTTCACTCGTTTCTTGTACTTGCTCTATTTTCTCTTTTTCTCTCCCTCTTCATTCTTCCTCTTTCCCTTGTTAAACACCCCCCCCCCCTTCTTATCCTCTCTCTAAGATTTCATTAATTTACTTTCCTTCTTCCTTACTCGCACTTTACTTTTTGTCCTTTCGCCATTCATTTACCCCTCTCTCCTTCGGATACTCGAATATCCTCTCTCTATCCACCTTGAAGTCTAATAAATTGAGCCAATAGCAATTACAGATTTTTCATAGTTACGATGTATATAAGTGAGTATCCCCTCATTTTTTCGTTATATAATCGTAATGAATACCACTCGAGCATTGAAAATAATCTGATTAAACTATCCTCGTCATGCGACGTATTCCGCGAAATACGTCTCATGACTCGGAAGTTTAATCGATATTTTCTATGCTCTTGTGATATTATTACTCAATATTCCCCTGTAGTTTTCTCCTCCTTTTTGTAAACAGGGCATATTACACCCCCTCTCTCCCCCCTACCGGGAATTCCTTTTATTTCCTCACTCCATTCTTTACCTCAACCAGTCTCTCTAGCACTCTTTTGGTCCCATCCATCCACAATTCGTTTTGTACTCTATCCCCGGCACTTCCTTTTCCTCAGATTCCTCAGTTGCTTCTCCACCTCTTTTAGCGTGATTTCTTCTCCTTCATGTGCTGTTTGGTTTCTCTTCATCTCTATTTCTGTTTTCCCGTTTTCTTTTTCGCCCTCCAGCAGCCTAATGAAGTATTAATCCCACTTGTTCATCTTTATCTCCTCACTCCCTGTTTCCTTTTTCTTTCTCGATATATTGATATAGTTCCACACTACCTTCTGTGTTATTATAGCTTTATCTCTCCCCTTTCTCTTTCCTTCTTCTGGCTCTTCTTCTCTCTACATGTCTCTCTATATCTTCTTTTTGCTTTTAGAAGCTTCAATTTGCTTTCGAATTCTTCCATTCTCTTAGCTCCTTTATTGTTTCCTTTTTTCATTGTTCATATTCTTTGTCCCACTATTCATGTTTCTTTCTTGCTCCTCTGCCCTCTATTTTTTTTTGTCACTGCTTCTTCTAATATTTCTTACAATTCTTTCTCCATCATTCTTTGTTCGTCCCATATTTTGATCATCACCTTCTCTTGCGTTTTCTCTGTTCTTTCTTCTCCTCTTTTCTCTTGCATCCCTCTTCCTACACTTAGTTCTTTAGGCAGATGGTCTGACTCTGTTTTCCCCTAGTCTGAATTCTTCTACTTCTTCCAATGCTTTTTTGTTTGTCTATCACCCTTTCTCCTCTGCCGCCTATGTAGGTGCATTCTCCTTCTTCGTCCCCTTGTTTATTACTATTCAATTACTCCCACCCTTTTTTCTTTGTCCATTCTTTTCCCCTCCGCATATTCTACCTTGTCTTTGGATTGTCTTTTTCCATCCCCTCTCTATTCTTCCCAATCAGGTATTGAGGAAATTGAGGTTCGCAGATTTTTGTTTTCAGGAATTTAGGTTTTCAAGTTTAGTGTTTAGGGTTCCGGGATTCCAAGTTTTTAGATTCTAAACTTCTTACGTGCTCGATTCTGAGGTCGACAAAGTTGAAATAATTGAAATATACGAAAACCTAAACCTGACACATCTATATAGCGAATCAGAAAATTTGAGTGTAAAACCTTAAATAATGTGACTTTGCAACATTAAAAGATGACAACCAAAGAACCTGTAATCCTAACAAATTGGAAGCCTGAAAAGAGCAGCATAGTTCTTGACTAAATTAATCCATATTCCTTCAGTTATTACAAATTTCCTTAGCAATTTATTTTTAGTTTTAGGAATGGACGTAATAATTGATTTGTTACTACATTTATTAATGTTATCTGTAGACATGCTTTAACCCATTATCAAGATGACCTAAAATACATAAGATAAACTTTATTTTCCGGCTCCCGATAAGTCAGGTATCGACTATTAATATTTTCGGCAGAAAACAAGCCGCGCCTTGTCTGCCTCCATGTTAATACGTCCTTACATTTCTTGTTACTTAAATAGTTGTTAAATTAAGTGCATGTTTGACCCAGTATATTCTTTCATGGTCATATATTATGTTTTATTGTAACAAACTATAAAATGTTATGAAAATTATTATCATTTTAAGCCTGTCCTACTTCTTTTTGGTCGTCACGGTACATCACCAAGAGAGCAACACACACGTCGGAACTTATTAGAAATATCATGAATTGTAAATATTGATTGTATTCTGTATATCTCCAACTGTATTATTCTTTTGTACCATCCAATTTACAACGGTGTTTTATTTGGACTACCCATCATGTTGTGCACGTTTAGAGAAAGCCTTCAAAGAAGGTTAGATAAATTCATATATTTCGGAAAGGCTAATATAACACGATCGAAACAAATGTATTTAGAGCAGAGCGATTTAAATAGTTCTACTCACATAGATTTAAAATAATGACGTCATTAAATTCAACCGCAGTCGACGCAGATTTCCACGAAACAGTTTCAATGAGAAATTAAACTCAAAAAGACTTAATTTTTTAAGAAAGCTTTATTACATTTTTCCTCATTTCCTTTCCAGGGCCGACAAGACATATCCGCCTCCGGCGTGGAGCTGGGCCACCCCGAAAAGCTCCCCAAGACCCGGCCCTCGAACCCCCGCACGCGAATAGACCAAGGTGTAATGACCCAGAGCTGTCCCACCCCTCCGCAGAACCGCCGCAAATTCTTCCTAAGCCCCAAGGCGCTCCGCAGTCCGTTCTCTCAGCGAAATTCTAGACAACCTCCGGTGGATTCAGCATCATCCGGTAAGCAATCTTAAGTTAAGGCGAAGGCGGCACGTGGGCTAGTGCAATATCCGTTCGCGGCGCGACATTAGATGTGGGATGCTAAAAATACTGTCAGACGACTGTCTGGATGCCTGTGAAGGATGGCAGGGGTGTCTTGCTGGCTCGTGGGTTCGACGGATTGATGACGGAGGAGGGACGCCCTAATGCCGAAAATGGTTATTTGGGTGGCTCAAGATGTTGTCGTACTTTTTCATGGTAGCGTACTCCAACATGGATTCAGTCTTATTAACGCATTTATAAATAAACACAGGATGGTATAGTACACAATAAATGAAGGGTTTATTCAGGCCAGTAACCCCTTTATGATTCGTTAATAGTGTACCAAATTCAATCTTCTAATTCGACAATTTCAATGCATTAGAATAACATATGGGAAATAGATCGACCATATACATTCTTTTTTGGATTTCTGTTTCTAAAATCGTTTCCCAATAAAAAGTATCAAGATGAGAATAGAGTGCGCTTGGTGGACCACACACCAGCAGTAAAACTTCTTATACGATATTCTACTTATAAGAATACCTAATATCTTATCGGTTTTTATAAACGACTTAACACATAATGTTAAAAACGGTTCCTAAATATGGCCAAAAGAAAAACGTTTTGAAATTTTAGATTTGAATTACTTCCGAAGCAACTGGTAATAATAATGGATCGATAATAATAAATTGCTCTAGAAAATTTGTGACTTAACCGTTTTCTGGTTCACGTGAAGAAGTGCGGTCACCTCATTGTTAATTTTCCCCAGCTGCCATGACGTCGTCAACCACTTCCAACGAGGGCCGCCATTGGCCGAGCGTCGTTTTGGGAAAAATCCGGTCTTTGTGGTCGGCAGGAACTTCCGGTCCCAGTGCCGGACTGAACCAGCTAGTGTCAGGCAGGGCTCAAACTGACTTAACGCATGATGTGTCACATTATTATTTTTTTTTTAGTTAGCTCCGCATGACTAAGCACCGTTTTTATTATTTAGCACCAAGATGTATCTTAACCCGTGTGCTAATTACACTGCTTCCGTTCCTCCTTTATTTTAATTAAAATGATTGGTGTCATTATTTCCCTTTTTATTTTATTCCACTTTTGAATCGTAGCGCGTTCACATTTTTGTTTGTCTGCTGAGTGTAATTTAATTGTGCTCGCTCCAGGAAGGTGTTTAATTAAACGCAATTTACAGATGATGAAGGTGGAACTGTTAAGCCGATTTCCAATAAGAAGTCTTCGGATAATGATATGTACATGAGGCTAGGATTGTTGTTGGGAGACGGTGCTAGAAGAACCAAGAGGATTCAAGGAAGGAGCAGTCATGAGTCGTGTTCGAGTCTTGCGAGCTACGACGCCGCTGCTATGTTGTCCACCAATACAAGTCCTGTTTCCACCCTGACGGGAAGCTCGGAGGACCAGCACAGGATCAACCCCAGCTCCGATAGTGTGGGGTCGCTCATGTCGATGTCTATGTCGGGACAGAGCAATTGCAGCTCGAGTCCGGTCAGCAGGAGACATAGTGTTACAAGTATGTGAAGATTCACAAACAACTTACCATCTAACAGTTTTCTTACAGCAAGCCAACCCGGACACGTAGAAGACCTAAATTTGTTCCGAAACCGGAGGACCTGCATCCGGCGGTCTGCCCGTTCGGGAACCATTAAAGGTCCAGTAGACCCCAAAATTCGCTTTGCCCAGTACAGAACCCCGCAGCTGACTCTCAAACCCCTGTTCTTCGAAGTGCCGCTACAAGAGCCCGACCCTCTTTTCTTGGGACGACACTGGTTGATCAAGGAGATCGAAGACATAGTCGGTATGTTACACCAATTCAAAACTAGCCGGGATTCTCATATTCACATTTCCAGGTTCTTCGAGTCCGGGTGTTCTCCTCACAGGGAACCCTGGCACGGGCAAAACCGCCCTCATCCTTCAACTGGTGGAACACAGCTGTTTTGGCCGAAGAAAAGAACCAGTCTACCAATCGGTCCACTCTCCCGAGAGGTCCATAAGTCCCCAAAGCATCTACTATCAAATAGACGTGATCTCAGAGCGACTCAAACCCCTAGCTAACAACGTAGTAGCTTACCACTTCTGCCAAGCCGACAACAACAACACTTGTCTTGTACCTGACTTCATCCATTCACTTGCAGCCCAACTGTGTCAAGCCCCACAACTATCAGGCTATAGAGACTACTTGTTGGGAGAACCCCACCTTCAAGTCGCCCTATCCCTGAAGGAGTGCATTGCCAATCCAGACGCAGCTTTAACCCGAGGAATATTAGAGCCTCTGGCTAGTCTGAGACGAGTCGGAAAACTAGAAAATCTTAACTGTGTGATCCTGGTGGACGCTCTATGTGAAGCGGAGTACCACAGGCCCGACCACGGAGACACCATCACTTCGTTCCTAATGAAGCACACGCCTAATTTCCCCTCGTGGTTGAAAGTGGTGGCTACAGTGCGAACACAGCTGCAAGAAGTAACAAAGCAGTTGCCCTACACCAGAATCAATCTCGACAGCACTAGCTCCAACGAAAACATCACCAAGGACGTGCTGAGTTACATCAACTTCCGCCTGCAGAACAGTCCCAGCATTCAGAGCAACATCACCTCTTCCACGTCTGGAAAGGTCGAAAGTGGAAGTGTGTCTCAACACAAGTTTTCCCAACACCTATTGAACTTAAGCCACGGCTCGTTCTTGTTTGTGAAACTGACTTTGGACTTGATCGAGCGCGGACACCTAGTGGCGAAATCGAGCGGTTATAAAGTGTTACCAGTGACTTTGGCCCAGATTTATCTTTTGCATTTCAACTTGCGGTTTCCAACAGTGCGTTCGTTTGAAAAAGTGGCTCATATTCTTAGCGTTTGTTTGGCGGCTCTCTATCCTTTAACGCTACTAGAGATTTACTACTCAGTGAACTCGCTTTTGGTGGACAATTTCTTGCCGTGGAACGAATTCTTCCAGCGCTTCAAGTTACTGTCTGGTTTCCTCGTGAAGCGCCTTGACAACACCTACATGTTCTTCCATCCGTCCTTCAGAGAGTGGCTGATCAGACGCGACGACAACGAGAACAGCAAGTTCTTGTGTGACCTCAGATCGGGTCATTCCGGAATAGCTTTTCGATTGTCGCGAGTACAAGCCCCTCTCGACGAAGAAAAGACTTTAGAGCTTGGACACCACATCCTCAAAGCTCACGTGTACCGCAACATGTCACCGACCCTCACTGCTCGTGATCTGCAAGCCTTCTGGGTTGCTGAAAGCTCTGACAATGTCTCCTCAGCCGTGTGCAGTCTTAGGAATATGTACAGTCCGAATGTTAAAGTGTCTAGATTGCTACTGCTGGCCGGAGCTTCCCCCAACTACATAACCGACTATTTAGGAAGTGCTCCCGTCCTGTGTCTCTACGCCAATGAGGGCATAGTTCCCATGGTGTCACTACTGTTGGAGTTTGGAGCCGATCTTGAGCTCACTAATAGTCAGGGATCCACAGCTCTGTCTCTAGCAGCTGCAAAAGGACACTGTGATATTGTGCGACATTTAATAGCTGCAGGTGCAAGTCCCGGACATGCAGACACCGCTGGGTACTGTCCTCTGGTGCACGCGGCTAGAAATGGTTGCCTCAATGTTGTAGGATATCTTCTAGCTTGTGACTGGATCACGCAGGGTACTGAAGATGTAGAACTTACGGAGGCTGCCCAACAGGCTTTGGTGGCCGCCGCCAGTCAAGGACATGTAGAAATTGTGGAGTATCTTCTGGACATGTCTGAAGTTAACGTCGACAGTACTGATAGCATAACAGGAGAGACGGCCTTAACAATCGCTGCCGCGAATGGATGTCATGGGGTGTGCACTACTTTGATTGGACGAGGTGCAAGTTTGTCAGTTTGCAACAAGAAAGAGATGGCGCCGCTGCTTCTGGCTGTTAAAGAAGGTCACTGGGCTGTGGCAGAACGGCTGATCCAGAACCACGCAGCAATTGAACAGAGTGACAATGTAGGAAGATCACCTCTGATGTTGGCAGCTTCCGAGGGTCACGTCGGACTCATCGAACTGCTCCTCAATAAAGGTATGTTGCCACTAATATACTAATGTGTTTTTATCTTGAAATATATTTATAGGAGCAGAAATCAACAAAGAAGATCGTGAGGGCTTGACTCCCCTTTGTTGGGCCTGTTTACGTGGCAAACTGAAGGCTGTTCAGTGCTTGATCGAGAGAGGATCTAATCTCAACCACACAGACAAAACTGGACGGACGCCACTGGATCTAGCGGCTTTCCAGGGAAGTCCTAATATTGTTCAGTTACTGATTGATAGTGGAGCGTTGATCGAACATGTTGACATCAACGGAATGAGGCCGTTGGATAGGGCCATAGGATGCAGGAATATACAAGTTGTGCAATGCTTTTTGAAGAAAGGGGCTAAGTTGGGACCGGCGACGTGGGCCATGGCATCTGGCAAACCAGATATACTGTAAGTATGCCTTTTACTCTCTTCTTGACACAGTTTTGACTGAATACATTTTTGTTTCAGGCTTATTCTCCTGAATAAACTTCTTGAAGATGGTAACACTCTATATCGCAAGGGTAGACTAAGGGAGGCGGCCCACCGCTACCAGTACGCCCTCAAAAAATTCCCCAGTGAAGACCAAGCTGAACACAACAAGGCCTTCAGACAGCTCCACATCAACTTCCTCCTCAACTATTCCAGATGTAAACGAAAACTGAACGTGGGTACATACACTATTTTTCCTTCCATTTCTAACCCTTACAATACAGGAAACCGAAGAAGCCTTGGAACTGGCAAACGAAGTTCTCACTATGAACCCCGACTCATACGAAGCTTACTACTCGAGAGCGAAAGCTAAGCTCGACCTGAAGATGTACGAAGGTGCCTTATCGGACATGAGGGAAGCCCTGAAGTTGACTCCGCCCCAAAACGTAGAAGTGAGGAAAGTCTTGGCTCATCTTAGGGATGAGATAACCAACAAGATGGCGTCACCTTCTGGACGCATTCTGAATCATCGCGATTTAGCAATGTCGGTCGATACTTTACATGAATAATAATAATGGTAACCAGTGCCTTGTCAATGCATTATTTGGAAGACTGATTTTCGACGAAATTCTTGTTTGTGAATATGTTAGTTTATACTCACTTTGTATATAACTTCTTGAATTAATTTATTTTAACTGTTACAATTTTGGGTTCATCTTATCATTCCCATGGATAAAATATCCTAATTGTTGGTGATTTATTTTAATTTTTTCCTCGTTTTGAAGTGTTATGATTCATGATTTTCACAGTGGTGGTAGACTGTTATTGTAGTCAATGCTTTAACAAATGGAACAGCAATGTCCATTTGGATGTATTTTATACTGCCTTCAACCAGTGTTCCCATCTTCTAAACTAGAGCGACAATAAACAATACTGCAGACGAAAATGTGTCACGATAGAATGTCTAGTTCCTTATGTGTTTTATGAAAATTAAATTATTTGAAATTTTATTGTAACTGTGTTTAAATTATTTATTTGTATTAAAGTACGTGTTTGAATTATTATTGTGTATTCAAATTTCTTGCCAAGCATGTTATTTATTAAATGCAGTATTTTATTTATTCCTTTGTAAACAGTTTGACTGTTGATTTGTGTGGAAAAATGTAATGAAAATGATAAAGGTGCTACTTATGTTAGAGAATTCTCATATTTTATGTCAATGAAGAAAAGATATTTGTAATAAAGCTATCAGAAGAAATGTATGTTTTATTGTGCGCCTACGGAATAGAAATTACCATTACTATGTAACAAAATCACAAAAGAATCCATATGCTTTCGATTGGTAGAACTGAGTGGGTCTTCCCCCATCAGGAATCGACATGGTATAGAGCAGTCCAGAAGTACCATTAAACGCTGTTCACTCTTGGGACTTTTCCCAGCGACTATACTCTTCCGGTTGCCGTCGTTCCGTTACGTGGTCTTCCGATGACAATGACGTCATCTCCCCGGCACTTCCCCGGATTTCACTCAAGTGCTGTGTGCAACCTACCAGACGTTTTAAAAAATCCCTTAAGTCCCCTGGCATAAAAAGGTTTTTCAAAATCAAAAAACCATCACCTGTTGATTTAAGTTGCCAACAAAAAAAAAACACTATAAGATTAACACTACTGTTCATAACCAGTTCATAATTTTGAATGGACTTTGGAATTTCAACAAACATCAAAATCACACAAAGAGGTAAAAATTGAAGTGTAAAAACAACGATGTCTTACGACTAGATACGTTGCAAAATGCTTGAAGCCAACATGACGTCACAATTGGGTTCATTCTTATGCAGCCAACTATGCAAGTAGAAGGAACAGTTATTTAGGAAATCCACAAAATAAATAAAATAAAATCATCATGATAATTAATAGCGGAATGTAGAAAAACAACAAACAATGTTTAATTTTCTGTTCTTCTGGAATATTCAATATTATTCCGCAACCAAAGCTGCATGGCTGACACTCAAACGCAACGTCTGACGTCACTTTTGGGTTGAGATGTTGGTTTCACCCATCACTATGCATTCTAGTCCTTACACCGTATCTATTGGTAAAACATCATTGGATAAAAACGTTTCGAAACGACAAAATTTCAAATGTATGTTATGGGCTATGACCACTGCTATAACCTATCTTTTTCTCCCGTGTCAAACGTCAATACGATGTTGTCGGTTGTATTTTCAAGCTAGAATGCAGTGCTGGTGGTTTTTTGATTTTGAAAACGGCTATACTGCGTTCCCACAGTGAATTACGGGTTGCAGACGTCTATTTTGCTTATATAATTTAATGTTCTTCATCTGAGCCCTGTTTGATTTTTTTTTGACAAATAATAATGGGGTTGTATCAATTACTCAAAACTTTTCAGACTACTCACTCTCATTTTTAAAGGGATTTCAATAGTTTCTTTTGTAAGAGAAAGAGATGGCTTTATATACGGAAACCAACAATACACGGTATAGTGCAGAAGGTTGCGGACCGGTATGAAACAGGGAGAAGAATTCAAAGAAGATAAAGAGGAAACTAAACGAAAAGGAGACATAGAAGAAAGCCCAGTAGCCTTTCAAAAAAGTAAAAAAACAGCAAGATCTCCAGGGGAAGGAAGAACGCAAAAAGAAGTGGAGAAGAAGATGAGACAAATGACAAAAATATAATGGAAGACCTTAAGCAAATCAAAGAAGACACAAGAGAGACGAGGAAAGAAGTGAAAGAGCTGAAAAAGACAATAGACAGCTCAGGGAAGATATGGAAGAACTGAAGAGAGAAGTAAACCAACTGAAGAAAGCGATGGAAGAAAAAGAGGAAAAATGGAGAGAAGAGAAAAGCTTCCTAGAAAAGAAGATAGGACAGATGGAGGATAGAGGAAAAAGAAAGAGGTGAAAGAAGAAATAACATAACAGTAATAACAGGGCTAAGAGTAAAAGAGACCGGATAAAACATGAGAAAAGAAATCGAGAAATGGGTTGAAAAGGAATTGGAAACAGAAGTGAAGATAACAGAGGCCTATGCTATAAAGGGAGAAGAGATGGTAATAGCAAAAACTGAGAGTTGGGAACAGAAGCTGAACGTCATGAGGAATAAAGAAAAACTAAGAAATAAGACAGGACCGAAAATCTTTGTAAACAACGACCTAACAAGGAATGAAAGAGAGATACAGAAAAAGAGAAGAGAGATAGCGAAGAGGGAAAGGGAAGAAGGAAAGACGGTAAGAGTAAGCTACAGGAAAGAAAAAGCAGACAGAAGGCAAAAAGAAAAAAGTTACATGATTAAACGGGAAAGCAACAGAAGAAAATAAAAGGAAGAATAAAATTGGTATATTGGAATGTAGCGAGGATAAGAAACAAAGGAGAAGACTTCTGGAAATACATAAGTGAATTTGACGTAATTGGAATGGTAGAAACGTGGGTAGATGAAAAGGAGTGGAAGAAGAGAGAATGCCGAGAGACTATGTATGGAGATATCAAGCAGCAGAAAGGAAGAACAAGAAAGGACGAGCGAAAGGAGGCATTATCACAGGAGTCAGGAAATAAATTGAGGACGAAATAAAAACAAAACAAGAACTACAGAGAACTGGAATAACAAAAAGAAATCTAAAAATAGGAACAAAAAAAAAAGTTAAAATAATCACGGTATACAGTAAAGAGATGAGTAAAACAAAACAAATGTAAGAAGAGACCATAAGTGAGACAGAAAAAAGAATTGGGGGCGACTTTAATGCGAGAATTGGGACAAGCCTAGGAAGACGGAATAATGAGACAGAAGATGCGAGAAGAACATCGAAGGACAAGACATTGATTATGCAATAGTCAATCAACATGCATGGGATGACGTAAGAAGATTCGAAGTGGGAAACAGAGTGGAATCAGATCACCAACCGTTAGAAATGGAAATTCCCGGAGAAGAAATAAAAAGAAAAAAACCCGAGAAAGAAACAATTATAAAAACAATCTGGGAAGAGGGAAGCATACAAAAGTACAGAAGTAGAGAAGCGATGACAACAAAGAAAATATAAGCAGAAGTGGGAGAAAGAATTGGAAGAAATAGAAAGTCTAGCCAGAAAGCAAATGAGAAAATGGAGAAGTGGGAAGGGATCGAGAGAAGAATACCGGTAGCAATTAAAGAAATACAAAGACACTTGTGAGAAGAAGAAGGAAGAAAAGAGAAGAGAAGAAGAAGAGGAAGTTAGATCAATCAACACAGAAGAAGAAGTTTGGAAATACACAAACAGAGAACGAAAAGTGAAAAAGTTGGCAGACGAGAAGATAAGGATAGAAGAATGGAGAGAGTACTTTAAAGAATTACTAGACGGAAAGGACGAAACGGAAAGAAGACAGAAGAGAAGAGGACCAAGAGAACAAGAGAAAGGGGAAGAGATTACGAAGGAAATGTTTAAAAGGGGGATAGGAAGAATGAAGAAACGAAAAGCGGCGGGACAAGATGAACTGCAAAATGAAGCGTGGATCTATGCAACAGAAGAAATAATAGAGATAATGAGGAAGATAGTAAACGACGTCTGGCAAGGAAAGGGGTTACCAAGCCAATGGAGGATAGGACTAGTGTGTCCGATACACAAAAAAGGAAAAAGAGAAAAGATCTTACAAGATCGTACAAAATCTACGCAATGATACTGGAAGAGAAATTGAAGGAAGAACTAGATAAAAAAGATTTGTTACCAGATGGACAAGCGGGTTTTAGGAGAGGGAGAAGCACCATCGATAACGTGTACATCTTGAAACATCTAATAGATAAAGAACTCGATAAGAAAGGAGGGAAGATGTACGCGCTGTTTGTAGACCTGATGGCGGCTTTTGATAGTGTAAATAGAGAGAGATTATGGGAGTACCTAAGAGAGAAAGGAATCAACGAGCAGCTGGTGAGCGAATAGAGGAAATTTACATAGAAACGGGAAACGGAGTAAAAGTAAACGGGAAAACGAGTAAAAGATTCTGGACGACAAAAGGAGTAAGACAAGGATGCCCACTCAGCCCCAGTCTATTCGCAGCATAATAAGCGATCTGGAAGAAAAACTAAGACTATCACAGGCAGGGGGAGTGGTGGTCGGAAACACGAAAGTCCACTTGTTGGCATACGCCGATGATATGGTGTTAATAGCGAGGGAGACCAAAGAAATGAAGGGAATGATAAAATGCCTAGGAAGAAACCTGAAAAGAAAGAAGCTAAAATTAAACGTGAAGAAAACAAAAATGATGATTTTTCAGAAAGGAGGCAGAAGAAAGAAAGAGGAATGGAAGTGGGAAGGGAAATAACTAGAAAAAGTAAAAGAATTTAAATACTTGAGTTACACCCTTAACGAGACTAACAACGAGAAAAGTAATATAAAGGAACTAGAAAGGAAAGCGAACGGGTTGGTAGGTCAAGTATGGGTAATAGACGAGAGAAAATTCGGACGAGATATAAGAAGGAGAGGACTGATGTACGAAAGGCTAGTACAGAGTGTAATGATGTACGGAGCAGAAATATGGGGATGGAAGGAGCAGGAAAAGCTGGAAGCAATCCAAGCGAAGTACTGGAGATGGGTACTAGGATTGGACAGGGAAACGCCAGCATATATCGTACTGGAAGAAGTAAAAAGAGACAAGATAAGAGTGGAAGCCGGAAAAAGAGCAGTAAGATTTGAAGAGAGAATAAGAGAAAGAACGGAATGTAAGATCTTGCAAGAGTGTTGGAAAGAGATAAAGAATGGGAAGATGGAAAGAGCAGGAAAAGAGGGCCGAAAATACTACGAGAGAAATGGGTATGCAGTGGAGGAGGTAGAGAGGCGAAGAAACAATGGAGTAAATGTACTAAGAGAGATAGTTGAGGTGGACCGAGACGTACAGAAGCAGGAAAGGAGAACGAGGATAAATGAGTCAAGGTATAATGGAAAGTATAGGTCACTAATCACGGAGGAATTGTCGGCATAAGTGAGAAAGGAAAGCGAGAAGAACGATAAGAAAGTAATAGCAAGGTTTAGATGTGGAAACGAGGAAAGAGAAAACAAATACTGGAAAGAGAGAGACGAGAGAGTGTGCAGACTGTGCAGAGAAGGAGCAGAAACAATAGAGCACATGATGAAAGAATGTGAGGAGCTGAGAGAGGAGAGAGAAGATTGGAAAGTACTGATAGGAGAAGAAGGGAAAGGAATAGGCTGGATGAAAGGAGTTTTAGACAGAAGAAAGAATGTAGAGAAAAGGGGGGAAGAGATGGGAGGAAAATAAAATTCATTTAGCTATTGATGATGTTTATGTTTTATAGTTTTATATAATCAGTATTTAGTTAAATATATCATATTATTAAAATATGACATAGGGGCTCAGAGGGCCCCCTTGGGTTTATAACTCAAGAATGGCTGGACCGATTTTTATGATCTTTGATTTGTTGGATTTGCCTCCGACCCGAATAGCAGAATAACTATTAAAACATCGAAAAAATTACAGGGGTCGCCGGCCACCAAAATTTGTCGTACTGGGCTTTAAAAATGAAAATAGATTCTTAAGGAGTAAACTCCAAAGTTTCACTTCTATTGCGCGTGGACTCCACACACAAATTTTTTGATGATATCTTGAGAACGGATTGACTGTTTTTTTTTTTCGGGGGCGAATAACTTAAACAGCCATTCCACGGGAAGTGCAACTTTTTCCGAAATTTTAGTAAAACCTTATATGTCAAACGCACCGTATATTCGCAAGTGGTAGATTATTGTTCAATTTTTTCATTAGTAAATGATCACGTGGAGATATTCTTGCGTTATTTTCATCGATGAAACCGTTATATCTTTGCAGTAATAGTTATTTATTATACGAGTTCCTGTGTAAATTGGGTGCTTTCGGGCACTAGACTTGACTTGAGAGAAAAATTGATTGAAAAAAAAATTGAAAATGAAAGTTGACAAAATTATGTCCCGTCCGTAGTCATGGAATGGCTGTAAAACATCGGAAAAATTAAAAAAAAATCTCATACATTTTGTATGGAACCCGTATATGTATAATGCCATCTCTGATACATGACAATTGTGTGCTGGTTCCGGTAATGCTAATAGATGGCGTTCTGTGCATTGTACTTTGATAAAAAACTGAATTTAATTCACCAAATAAGTTGTCACAACACTTATTGATTCTGAGGCGGTACAAAGTTTGTCAGGTCAGCTAGTAACTTATATTATTTTATTTATTTTGAGATATGAATTATTGTCATTTAAGCTGACAATTCAAAATTGAAATTTACAATTTAAGAGAATTCTTGAATTTGTAGTTACAGGATATGAATAATAATTAACATAGAAGTACATAATTAGAACAATATAATTGCGGAATGCCTGTCCAAAGTAAAAGAGAAACAAAATAAACTCTTGGCAAATATGGCAATGGAAAAAGAATTAAAATTCATATAGATTTACCTAGAAAGTCAAGTGGGTTCCAAAACAGAAACAGAAGAGCCACAAGAAAGAAAAAAGAAACTGAGAAAAAAAACAGAAGAAGATAACGAAAGTTCAGCGAGTGAACGTTTATTTTGCCAAAAATGTTTCTAGAAAGAAATTTCTTTCGGCTTTTAAAATTTAATATGAAACCCTCACCGACCACCCTCTTATCCACGTCATTATGAGGAAAAAAGTGCAAGACATAAACCTACAATTTCACTTGTATTGTTGGTTGCATAGATCGCGGCACATTTATTTGCACATTGACACGTTTTAATTTTAATTTAGATACCTAGTAAATAAAGGACTTTTATTCATAACTGTTTAAAATCCGCAGACATTATTAAATTGGCCAGCCAAAGGTAAAAGCGAAGTTTAAAATAATTATCATATTAATTTATATTTTTAATTAAAATGTTAATGTACCTACTCTCCCTGTTTCAGTACAGGCAGCTGTTTGCTTTGTGTTTGAACTGGAGCAAACGCTTTTGAAGTAGATCTCGCTCATGTTTGTTTTGTGATTGTTGCAAACTTGCCTTCGGGGTAGTCCGGAAGTATTGACTGATGTATTATATTCGCACAATTTCCATGTTTTTTTTGCGTTGTTTATTGAAAAAATATACCTACATTAATTTAATGAAATTTCACAATATGTTGGTAAAAATCTAAATCACAGTGGAAAATTGTACTAATTCTAAATGTGTAATTATTGTGGGAGTATCTAGTATTTTTTTCTCAAAAGCACTGTGGCTATTATTTACTTTCTTTTTCCCAAAAAACATTAAAATTGAAGCTTTAGCTGTTGATCCAGCAGTTGCGTGTTAAAGACCAGCCACTAGCCCGACATAAACCCACAAATTTGCACCACAAACAAGAAGTTCCACAACCTCGCCATTGATCGTGAGCGCGGTACCGTTAAAGGTGTCTTTTTTTTCTTGAAAACTTTGTGTATACAACATGCCTCTTCCGCAGTTGAAACCCGATAATTATTAAATTAAACGCCACAAAATCAGACGGCCATAAAATGTGCAAGCCATCCAGCTTAATAATCCTATTAAAACATTTTTAATCCGAAAGGATCCGTTACCAGCGCCAGAGTCGCAATTTCAAAATGCAAATAAACCGTTGGCTACATTCGTATGAAATTAAATAATTATTTGAGATTAACTGTTGCTGCAAAAAACGAAGAACCCCCACAAGGAGGCGCTGCGGGGGCCAGTTATTTTGGATAATTATGAGGTTTATTGATTATTGTGGTAGTGAAAAATAAAATTATATACAGTGAAATTGCTCCGTTAAGACTTCTTTGTTTGAACGAAAAAGTGTTCATTTACATTACATGGCCGCGGCGGCGGTTTGTTAAAGCTGTAATTACAGTAAACACAGTTGTGTCTGTTTTCAAAACATCCATTGGTTATCTAAAATTGAATACACTAACAATATCAAGTGATTGCTCTGAAAAATTAATAAAATTCATAAAAAGTTGAAAAAAGATCCTAATGAATGAACGAATAAATGAACGAACGAACGAATAAATGAATAAAAGAAATTGGGGAACCTAAAGAACCTGAAAATATGAACCTGTAGAAGCTGAACGATCTGAAAAAAATATATTCAGCCGCGAAGGAGTAAGGGCTAAAAGCCAGGGATTTTGTTATGCTTGCTTCTGACACCCGAGTGCCTCGTATCACAAGGTAAAATGTGGTGATGTGGTGAGCACCACGCATTAGCCATTCGTATATTATTACCTTGTTCTTATGCAATACCAAGTTATTTAAAGTGACTGGGCTGGCCACAGCCGCCCGTCTTACAAACTTTTTTGCAATAGCCAGAATCGAACCTCACTCCTCCACCTGCAATATAAATAACAAAGTTTGTCTAAAAATTACAATTGAGGCGGTTTTAACCGAAAGAAATGTGGATACAAATACATAAAAATCAAAGAATAAGCTATTAAAATAAGAAAAAGCAAAACAATGGGTTTCGTTTTTGATATCAGCGTTAAGAAGACCATCAAAAACACTCATTAGAATCTTTTAAATTCTACTTCAAATTGTATCATTCAACTGCCTTTTCTTCAAAACCAATCATGTTTGTTACATTTTTTCGTACCTTTAATTTTAATCATATTCTAATTTGGGCGCTCTTCTCGTTTGTACATCCGGCATTTCTTGTCTGCACTTCCTGTTAATTAACACAAAATCTATAACGGGTGTTGCGTTCCCATTCTTCATAACTTATGTGAACTTGTGTATTAATTAATGAGCTAAGAAATATTCAGTTCATAGTCAATAAATCGTTTTGTATTATTTGTATCACTATTTATTACATACGGTTTCCACATCATATTTCATCATTGCTATTCTCTATTTTATAACCTATTTTATACCTGTTTCTGTTAATTCTTGATTTCACCTTGTATTCGATAAAGTTAAAATACCACATTTCACGAAATTTGCGAGACGCCATTGCTTGTTTAAATGTCAAATTAAAAAGAAAACACGGTGTAAATATAGAGACAATAATTATTTTTGTTTCTATAAAGAGCTCTTTGATGAAAGTCATTCTGATCACTCGGTATAATTCAGTTTCTAGAATAGTTCTCGTTCATGTTATTATGTGGGAATTTGGGTCTAATTCCGATTCCCACTCAGTATAATATTATATTTTACAAGTCTACCTTTGCTATAGCCAGTTATCGTAATATAGGTACAGACTGTCCGGAAACAGCATCTAATAAACAAAATATTATTCTTTACACCTTTTTCTTTATCTTTTATTTATTTTATACAAAATTTAACACTGCTTGTGCTGTGGATTTTAATGGTTTTGATTGCACTAAACCAGATGAATAAGTTCTCAGTTTTCTAGGTTAAAAATTTCTGTTTTTAGTATACAGTTTAGGTTTTTTGATTTATTTCTCATGTTTAGTGACTCAAATTCTTCGAATTCATCAATTTCTCTGGTGCTGTGCTCTTTAACTTCTCAAATTGCTTATCGTCAAATTTTTTTAGATTTCTCAATTTATCATTTTTTCACTTATTTCTAATTTCTCGTTCTAAAGTTTCTTGATTTTTTAGTTTCTCCCGTTATTTTTTACTCGTTTCCTGTTTATTTCCTCCTTTCATTATTAACTTTCTTTTGGTCCTTTTTAGGATATTGACGGACTTAAAAAATCATAAAAATATGTACGTCCTAGAGCTTGTCAATAGAAAGGGTGACTAAAGCGACTACTAGAACCGGAATTCCAAATTTTACTGAATTTTGGAGTCTTCAGAATAAAAAAAAAAAATAAAGTGTACTTCCTGGACGACACACCAGAAGTGAAACTTTTGTTTATATATAACTATAATAATCATAAATAACTGTAAATAACTAAACATTTTGCATTGTTTTTGTTTTATTGTCTTAGATTGTAAAAGAGAGAAACTAAAGTTCTGTTTTGATAAGAGAAATAAGAGATCAAAAAACTAAATAATAAACGAGATTAACATATTCAAGTTCTCAGAGTGTTAAATTTTGTAACGTCTTCACCGGTTTAAATCTGAGCCCGCGTATAGAAGTTTCACTTCAAAAATATTGGTTTGCCGATCCTCGAAATGCTTATTTTTGAAAAATAGTCCGTCATAAACACATGCTATTTTTTCTGTAAACGCCGAAAATCTGACAATTTGATGATGATGATTGAACTGACCACCAGCGGCGCATAAAGTAATTTCAAGGTTTAGGACTTTATGCCTTTGTCTGTCATCGCAGTGAAATGGCCATTTGTCATTACCTATTGACGTATTGACGTATGACAATTTTACGTTTTTCTGACGATTGAAGAAAAAAGAGTTTAAAGTTGCTCCAAGATAGGAGACTCAATGCTCTTGCAAAAACTGTTTATTTATTTTTAGTCAAAGGGGTACAGAGAATGTTTTGAAAAAATATAAACATCAAACCATGTATCATGTAATTCATTATAACGAAAAATCGAAAACTTTTTTTTTGCACAAGACGATTTTTTGACGAATTTATATTTAATGTATTTATAGAACTTTCATTCCTGAAAATTCGAGCTTTGTGAATTGAAAGGCCCACAGAATCGTTTTCTAAGCGACTTGTGTTTTCTAAGTGACTCTAACTTGTCAGGAATCAAGAAGTTGTAAAAGACAAGCATCTCAAGAAGTTGTAAAATTTCTTTGGGTCTTCCAATAAATCAGGAAACAAGTGGCACCGAAAACAGTTCTTTTATTATTATTAATCTGATGAACCCAAAATAGCTTTTTTCTTCTTAGGTTTAGTTTTTTTTTGCATTTGCAGACGACGTTATCAGTTCGAGGGCCATGTCCATCTTTTCACGTAGTTCTCTCAGGACTGACCAATTTTCAGCAATTTTATAAACGCGCGACACATTCGGTGCGAAAACTATTGACTTGCTTGACTTGAATTGCCTGGACTGGACTTGACTGGACTGAATTGGACTGGCTCGGTTCGAAATCAGGCTTAGCGGTCCGCGAGCACTCCACTAGAATGCTTCCAGCTGTTACAATTTCGTTCTTTACGGCGCGGCGTACACACATGCGCCGTAAGATAAAGCGTTACGCGATGATTTCTGGCCATTCCATCGCCCTGCCGAAACCAGATATGCCGCGTTAAGAAACCGAAAAATTGCGTTTTTTGCGTTTGTACACGCGTTTTCAGATGGTTCACAATTCGATGAATGGAAGAAAATTGAGGAGTTGAGACTGAAGCCCCAAACAGTTCATTAGATCTACTCTGATAATTAGGTCCATATTTCCAAATGACGTCACTGACTCTGCCCCAAACGGCTGATCTGGGGATAAAGGGGATAATGTGTTGTGTAAAGTGCGAGCCACGATAATCCGACACCCATAAATCGGGGCCCATTGCCCACAATTATCTTAACAATGGAGGACTAAGCCCAGCAAAAAATTTCCGAGACCAAAGTGTAGCTCACTCCTAGAGCTCTTTTGAAATCGTGAAGCCAGGACCATACTTGAAAATTGTGTTCAACATGGGCCCGCGGTGTGGTCTAAGTGTCGGTGAGGGGAGAAAATTCCCTCACACCCCTCAACAGCTAATCTAATCTGTGTTCAACACGTTTTAAACACTTGCACAGGTCCGCTTTTGAGAAAACCAATAACAAATTAACAGTTAAACCAAAATTGAAAATATTTACTTAAAAAAGAATTTTAAAAAGACCAATTTGTAACAATTTCATCATCACTGCTCTCACTTCTGTCATTTCCTATTTCATACTGTTTTCTCTGTCTAGTCAATATACAGGGTGTCCCAACTAAAATTTGTACCCCCCAAAAATTCCAATTTCGAAAGACTCAGAAGAAAACGCTTGAACAGGTCAATTTTGTTATCAAGGGGGACTAAATTGTACCAAACTTTCATGTTTTAGATCTCACCCCCTTAGCCAGGGGAGCCACACCCTTAAAAAATTTAAATAACATGGGGGGTCGTGTGATACATCATTTTAAAGCTTATTCAATTCTCTATCCAGACCTACATTTATCGATTTTTTTCTACTAAAAAAAAAGCATGAAATCGATATTTTCCAAATCTACATAAAATACTCAACTAAAATTTGTACCCCCCAACCATTTTAATTTCGAAACACTTAGAAGAAAACGCTCGAACAGGTCAATTTTGTTATCAAGGAGGGCGAAATTGTACCAAGCTTTCAAGTTTTAGATCTCGCCCCTTTAGCCAGGGGAGCCACCCCTTTAAAAAATTTAAATGGCATGGAGGGTCATGTGGTACACCATTTTAAAGCTTATTAAATTTTCTATCCAAACCTACTATTATCGCTTCGTTTTTACAAAAAAGAACATAAGAATTTGTTATTTTCCAAATCTACATAGAATACTCTTGATTTGGAAAATAACAAAATCATGCTTTTTTTGTAGAAATAAATCGATAAAAGTAGATTTGTGTAGAGAACTAAATAAGCTTTAAAATCACACGACCCCCCATGCCATTTAAATTTTTTAAGGGTGTGGCTCTCCTGGCTAAAGGGGTGAGATCTAAAAGTTGAAAGTTTGGTAGAATTTGGTCCCCCTTGATAACAAAATTGACCTGTTCGAGCGTTTTCTTCTGAGTCTTTCGAATTTGGAATTGTTGGGGGGTACAAATTTTAGTTGAGTATTTTATGTAGATTTGGAAAATATCGAATTTATGCTTTTTTTTGTAGAAAGGAATCGATAAATATAGGTTTGGATAGAGAATTGAATAAGCTTTAAAATGATGTATCACATGACCCCCCATGCCATTTAAATTTTTTAAGGGGGTGGCTCCCCTGGCTCAAGGGGTGAGATTTAAGACTTGAGAGTACGGTACAATTAGGTCCCCTTTGATAACAAAATTGACCTGTTCGAGCGTTTTCTTCTGAGTCTTTCGAATTTGGAATTGTTAGGGGGTACAAATTTTAGTTGGGACACCCGATATTAAACCTGTCAGGCCACACAACTTTAAAACTGCACATGTCTCAATTAACAAAATTAATCGTATGTAAACGTGCACTCAATAATAATTATTGTACGTTAATTATAATTTATTTTTCGTATCCTTATTTAGTGCAAGAAATGACTATTTTTTATTGTAAGAAATTTTTCTTGTAACTATTTTGGTGACAATTTGATGTATTTCCGTCAGTTAGCAGCAGTTTCTATTTTTATTTGTCATTAATTTACATACCTTAATTGCAAAAAACTGGTCAGCCTTAGTTCTGAAAAGAACTGTTTTTTTTTTCACTTTGGAAATCAAAGTAATGAACTATACTATACTCAAACTCGAAAGATCTTAACACGACGAAATGTGAAGAAGAAGTAATTCCAAAAGAAGATTGCGGGGTGAAAACCCAAATTTCAGTTAAATGTGTATTGCTATAAAAATAAATTGTGGCCCAGAAACTTCGAGTCCGGTCCGTTTCATCCACCAATAAACAAACACCTCAAAGACGTTGCCGCTTCCCGTTGAACAACGCTGAACCTTTCTCATTGTGCATCTAAGTTGACGCAATGGGGGTTTATGGGTGTCGGATTATCGTGACTCGCACTTTATGTAGTTGTGGAATAATATAAGGGTATACGCTTTTGCTGTAAAGCACTCCAGTGGTAACAACCAAGAACGCATTTGTGAAGACTGGCGTGCTAGCCGTGTGGAATTGGAGGTTATGTTTTGAAAATATTGGTTTATAAGATTTCGATAAACTTATTTCATTGCAGGTACCTGATCTCAAATTTTCGGAATGCTAGATTCTCAAGATTCTCAACTTTAGAGATGGTCTGATTCTCAGATCTTCAGATCGTCAGATTCTCTCAGCATTTAATTCCGAAGGTTTTCAACTTCTCAATATCTCAAATTTTCAGATTGTTGGTTCTCAGGATCCCAAGTTTTTAGGATGTCGAGTTGTCAGAACCAAAAAATTTTATATTCCTTAGTTCCACAGAATCTCACATTTTCAGGTTGATAGCTTGTCAGGATCTTAAATTTCGAGTTGGTCAGATTCTCAGGCATTTAATTTCGAGTATTTGTTAAAAGCCATTAGTTCCACAGAATCTCACATTTTCAGGTTGATAGCTTGTCAGGATCTTAAATTTCGAGATGGTCAGATTCTCAGGCATTTAATTTCGAGTGTTTGTTAAAAGCCATTAGTTCACAGAATCTCACATTTTCAGGTTGGTAGTTTGTCAGGATCTTAAATTTCGAGATGGTCAGATTCTCAGGCATTTAATTTCGAGTGTTTGTTAAAAGCCATTAGACGAACTGATTTAAAAGAAAAAAAAGAATGCGTCAGTGTCTTCAGACCATTTTTAAACGGTTTTATTTAGTTTGCTTTGTTTGTGTCTTGTGTAGGTCAAATCGAGTAATTGAAATTTTATCCCCTTCCTGTTCACCGATTGATCTGAAATTTGGTACACACCTTTAGTTCTGATGACAATACAATTATGTATATTCAGTATCATTGTAAATCCAAGATGGCAGCCGCCACAAAATGGGGGATTACTTCTTTTTAAACCCCCTTCAATATGCGTATCAAATGAAAGGGCTTGACAGGTAGAACACAGTACACTTTAGAAAAAACTAAAAATGGGGACAGGGCGCCCCTTGGAACATGGAGGTCCCCTTGTTAATATGGCTATCAAATGAAAGGGATTAACTAGTAGAAAATCCAAAATGGCCGCCACCACAAAATGGCGGATTACTTTTTTAGTTTTCAATCCCCTCAATATGGGTATGAAATGAAAGGGCTTTCGAAAAAACTAAAGACTTGAACATAAAATAAGTAATTTTTTTTAAGTTCAATGGTTTTATTGTAAAGAAACATAATAATAATGCAGATGATGTACTAAAAGCTAAAAAATAATTAGGTAGGTACCAGGTACTAGTCATCACACCACTCTCCTCATCAGTCTAGAGCATTGATCAGACCAAATTAAAATCGTGGTTCTGCGATGTCGCATGATGATAAGGACGGATTTACTTTTACACATATTTTGCATAAGTTGCATCCAAAGCATACCTATAATAGAATGAGCGGATGACTGTAGATAACAGAAGTTCGACTCGCCCCACGATTTTATTTTAGTCTGATCAATGCTTTAGATTGATGAGGAGAGTGGTAATTGGTACCTGGTACCTACCTAATTATTTTTTAGCTTTTGGTACATTATCTGCATCATTATTATGTTTCTTTACAATAAAACCGTTTAACTTATTTTTTTTTACTTATTTATGGGTTTTATTACTTAATTAAAAATGCAAAAAAAATAGATAAAACGGCAATAAATCAACATTAACAGACCATTAGCAACATAATCCGATTTTGTTACATCAGATTCGTTGTTATATAGTATAATTCTGACAAAGTTTGAAAATGGAATTTAAATAGAAATTAATGTTCTTTTTGCCAATGTGACTAAAACTTTATTCACAGTTTACAGGCATATCGTATATCAAGTTGGTTATATGAATATCATGAAAAATTGTATAGAAAAAAAATCTTTAATGAGAGTAATGATGTAGGTATGAGAACTGTATTGAACAAAGCATGATTAGTCAGTCACTCATTAATAATAATACAATTTAATAAGTGAGAGTAAACAAGTGCCATGAATGATTATCTGCTAAATGTAATAAATGTATTGTATTTCATCTTTTTCTGCTTCCCACGTCTGGTTCGAGCACTGTTGGATTCGACAATCTGGGTTTTTTTTTTTAAGTTAAATGGTTGTAAATCGCCCATAAATGTGTTAACTATGCCGCCCCAATAAATTGAATTTCAAACAATCCATTCCCATTTTCTGCGGTCTTAGTCTTCCCGGTAAAAACCGCCGTCCTTTTATAAAACCTCCAGATATCAGCCTCGACAACTTATTTATTCATTAAAACCCTTGAAGTAGGTAGCTTTGCGAAGTAGCAAACCATGACGTCAAAAGTCTCAATCTCGATTTTCCTCTTTGTCTACCGCTCAATACCGCAGCTCGGCCCCAACCGGGGTCTCAAAAATCTCCCAAAAAACCTCCACAGCTCCAGCATTTCCACGTCGTGGATTAATTACAAAAACTGGTCAATGCATATAAACAAACATTACCTGTACCGTTACCACAGTCTGCGGCAGCAGCGACCGCCACACGGAGCGAAACGGCAAGAGTTTCCTGCGTGAGCGCGACGAGGAGCACCGAGTCGGTGGTGGGAGTTGTTGATACCTGTAGAGTTCAGCTGGAGTTACTTCAACAACCGCCGAAGGAAGGTGTGCAAGTGTTGCCGCTCGTGGGCCAGAAAATACGAGTGAGTGCGTGAATGTGCGTGTCGAATAGCGGGAAAATCTGCGAGAGTGACACGTGAAATTTTGGTTCTTGGTGCTGTTTGTTGTACTTGCGTTCGAATCACCGGACTTTGGAATTTTTTGTGGAGGTTCAGTGAAAATGCGAAACACCTGATTGGGGAGCGCACGACTGTCCACATGTTGGGAAGGATTTTTAGGGTGGACGACATGTTCAAAGGAAGGTAGGTGCTTCACGTTTTTTATTTTGAGTTATCAGACGTGCAAAAACTTATGAGGAGATAATATTTTTGAGCATGAAAGACCAGAAGCAAATAAGGGAGCAGTAAGCAGTTATGTCATTGATACACGAAGACCGAAGAAAAGTTGTTCCTGCTGTGTGTAGATATAGAGGTTCTTGTAAACTTTGACACCCATAAGAATGAAATTTAGTTAAAACTATATGACAAAAAGGTTTTATTATCAATACTTTTTATTCTTTTCCAAGGGCTTTTTGTCTTCTAATGTCAGTTTTATAGCGGATAATTATGTCGATGGAAGTTGCAAATTTGCGCGATTTGATAGTTTATGTAAACTGTATTGATGACAATGCGGTTTTTGCAGACTAATAAGAAGAAATATGCTGTGTAACATCTGGATATGTCACCGCTACCGGTATGCCATTTTACATGGTTCATGTTCCAAAAGTTATAAGATATATTCTAAAAAAAACACCATGTTATCAAAAAGCAATAAAACCAAACGAGATTTAAAGTCTACCATGTTATAACATAATATAATGATAAAATATCTGTTCAGGTACGGATTGAATAAACTATTATATTTAAAAAAATTACATAATTTTTCAAAATTAACACCATAAATCACAAGAGTAAAATCATAAAAAAGATTGGTTATCGATACATATTTTCAAAAAGAAATGTTTATGATTAAATTTAACAATGAAAAGTCGTCAAGTCCTCTATAATCTAGATCGTTTTCAATTTATTAGCATCAAAAAATGCAGTAAAATTTACTATCGATTTAATACTGAATACAGTTTCCACTATAGTTATGAGAGAAAGGAAAATTGTAAATATCAGTAATATGTTTCTTGCTTCCCTTACGAAACAAATTTAATACTTCCTTTTTCCCCAGTATCTGATTATCTCTAATGATACCTACTATTCTTACGATGAACCTCTTTCTTTCCTTGTAAAAAGTTTTTTGTATTCGTTTTGTGAAATACATAATGGAGAAAGTGGTATATAACTAAATATATACATTTTCCGGCAATATGTATTTAATTTGACAACACTGAAAAACCTAAGCTCAAAATGTGATGTTAAATCGTGTTTTTTCTCATTTTGCGAGAACGAATACAAAAATGTTGTTCAATACTCTTGCGCTGTCACTTTTCAGGGGCTCCGGTTCATTATAACACTCGTGCTCGCCCTCGCCCCTGAAAACTGTCTTGACAGCGCACTTGTATTGAAATATACTATTAGTTTGCCATTTGGACTATGAAAGTACTAAAAAACCTTATCAGTCATTTTCGTTATTCACTCTCTGTTTTTCTTACTGTTAGTTATTTAATTTCGTACCTTCAGAGTTTTTTAGTCTGATTCTGAACTTGATAACGCACTCAGCAACTTAAATTCTTTAAACCAATCCATTAAATTCACCTTTGAAATTGAAATCAATTCCCAAATCCCCTTTTTAGACTTGTTAATCACTAGAAATAATAATACTTTTAAATTTGACATTTATAGAAAACCTAGTATCACAGATTGCGTAATACCTTTTGACTCTTGTCACCCTGTTTCCCATAAATTTGCAGCTTTTCATTCCTTTTTCCACCGATTATTTTCTATACCACTATCAGATTCATCTTTTCAAACAGAACATAATAACATTAAACAAATCGCTTCAAATAATGGATATTCTTTAAAAACTATAAATAAATTATACTATAGATACTGTAACAAATTCAAATACACACACTACTTGGTTAAAAATCCTTCAGAAACAATTTCCTTTTCAAATTCATTAACATATTTTGGCGTCGTCTCAGAGAAATGTTCTAAAATACTTAAGAAAAACGGTTTTAAAGTTTCATTTAAAACAGATAACAACTTATCCAGATTTTTTATTAAAAATAAAGATCCATTAGATTACAAATCATCATCAGGTGTATACAAATTAAGCTGCTCTACTTGTGAGTCATTCTACATAGGTCAGACAGGTCGCAAAATATCAGACCGTATTAAAGAACATTTCAGGCACATCTATAACAACACAGATCTTGATCCTCCACCATCAACACCTTCTTCTTTCGCCAATCATATATTAATAACGAAACATAGTTTTTCACCATCAAATTCCAAATTGATTCATAAATGCAATAAAGGCCGGAAATTAGATTTTCTTGAGACTTTGGAAATAAGGAAAGCCTTGAAACTGGAAAACAGATCTTGTTTAAATGAACAGAATAACTTCAATAATCCCATTATTAATTCACTATTTTAATTTTTCACTCAAACAAACTTACCAGATTCTCTTTGATCCATTTTTAATTTTTACATTTTATAAAATGTTGTTTTTACGAAAACTTTTAAAAATCATGGAACCCTTTGAAAACGTCAAATTTAATTCAAAATTACGTCAATGTCATAATTTTTTATATTCTTTAAGGTAAGAACCCCTCTTGTAATTCATCAATTGTATCATTAATCTCTTGTTAAATTAGGGCTGATGATGGCAGAAGTGTTCTGCCGAAACATGTACCATTTATAATTTTACGCTGATTAAAGTTTGTGGAGTTCGACTTAGATATATTTAAATTTTTTAATTTTCTAACAATGTTGTTTCCACCATTTTTTTTGGTGCCACCATTAACCGCAAGAATTTATAGAATGATAATAGATAAGAAAGAAATTTAACCCTGTGCAACTGGCATGAATTCGCCGAACGTTAGAACTCACAGGTCTGTAAGACCGAAGCTCCGCTAATGGCGACCTAGAATACCATCGAATTTGCAAAAACTATTTAGCTACGATCAAACATTGCCCAATGTAGCACTTATTTCTATTACCAAAAATACTATCCCAATCAGTCTCCCAACTGCTTTTTGACATTGACAATTGTTTATAAAAAAAAAAAATGGATATTAGTACAGATATACGTATTTTCTTTTATGTCGTCACAGACCCCAGAAGAGAGACCAGTCTGTTTTCGGTACATAGAAAAATGTGATTAGCATGCAAAAAATATTTTAAATAATTTTTATTTGCCTGTACCACGTGCTTTTAGTAGGTATGTATTTACAAGTAAGTGTTGAAAGCGTTCTCCATGTTCTTGTACACAAAGTTGTGCTCTTTGTCTGACCCCATTAAAAACATTCTACAAAAGTTTCATTCCGCACTCTTAGAAAACAACATAACCTCAATGTTATATAAACAACGTAGCAGAGGGGGTGATCATGTACTGACTGTTTTCTCATTTATTTTTCTCATTTAACCGTTGCATAATACATATATGGAAATATTAACAACGTGGTTTGTGTAGATCTACACTGATATCTTTCAGTTTCTCTTCACTCTTGCACAAAATCATCTGTCTGTGATTGTCTACCAGCATCAACACAAACGATTGGAATTGTTTGACATTCTCACGACATGTTGGTGATCTAGCTGTTAATTCAGGGAGTAGTTTCCTTTCTTCTGGGTCCATATCAATAGGTTCACTGAATAACGTGCTGTCTACTGATGTTGACACTACAGTTTCACTTGTTATATTGCCATATTTCACGCTCAAACGTGTTCTCTTAAATGCGCAAATCTGAAAAGTACGGTTAGGTGGAAGTCTTTAACTTTTGCGTTTATCTTTTATCTTATCTTCTAATATCTTCTAAGCTTCGGAAATTCTTTCTTTGATGACACCGTTTCACCCACCGGTCACCTTTGGCACAACTCACGCATTTTTTGATATGTTGGGACCGTCTTAGATTCATGTTTTCGTACCATTTCGTTCTTGCCTGAGCGACTGTCACTGCAACGTCCATAACAGCAGTGCTTTGTAGCACCTTTCCGCGTCTTGCTAGTTCTAATATTTAACTCGAAACAACTTCTATTGACAAAGCAACAACGTTTCAAATATAAATTTCAATAACAATTTGTCCGAATCTAGTGCTGGTTGCCTAACCTCAAATGAATTAAATGACAAGTTAGTTTTTGTAACAATTGCAATGTACACTGTTATAAAAATGCCCAGCTTCCTCTAACCAGGTTTATTTTTTAACGCTCGTTAAACCGAATAGGGCTTAAGTATTAAAAACGAAAACTATTTAATTCATTGCATCTATCTTCGTTTACATTATTCAGGCACGGTTTTTGAATAAAAAACGCATAAATAATAAAACTCGTAATAAAATAACAAATTATAGGTTAGCACTACCAACTTTTGACAATTTGATTTAAAATTTGAATGTCAAAGTGACTTCAAAAAAACGGCGACAGAATGGTGAATGGAATTATTCTATAGAACACTGCGTTAATGATTTTCGAAATGCCTACCCCAATTGTCCAGCAGATTATCAAAAATTAGTCCAACAAATTTATAAATGCGTGGCAAGATTTCGTGATGTTGGGACTGTTGGTCGAAGAGCGGGTAGCGGAGCGCCCAAAAAAAGAACTCCTGAGATTGTGGCAGATGTTGCAGCAGTAATGGAAGAGTCTCCCAAGAAACCTCTCCTCAGGTTAGCACAAGTGATGGACCTCTCATATGGAACTTGTCAAAAAATATTAAAACAAGATTTAAATCTTCATCCCTATAAAATTACCGGCGTGCAAGAGTTTCCACGAGACTTTCCTGCACGAATAGTATACTGTATGAATTCGTCCAACGCCCCTCTATCCGCAGAAAATTGGTGTTTGGCTGCCGGTCTCAACGGTTTCTCAACGGTCTCTCAATTGGCGGTTATGTACAACTAATTCCATAGTTAACAGCCCCTCGGTTCATTTATAAAGAATTTCCATATTTGTTGGCAGCCTGGATATACGTAGACGAAGAAATTTGTTTTCAGTCCTAGTTCTCACATTTCGACATGAATTCTCCATTTTGTTGTTGTTTCCTATAAAATGTGGCACACGAATGTCAGTTATATTTGATAGGTTTTCCTCATTATCTGAGATATTTTGTTCGGTGTCTGTATCTTCTGCTCTGGTTTCTAAACCGTCTTCTTCATCAAATTCGGGCTCGTCATTAAACTCTGCTTGCTCTCCGTCGTCACTTTCGTCTGATACTGACAGCGTAAGGTTTTCGAGGCCAAGGTGTTCCTGCTCGAAATCTACCATAATAGTTCAAGCAAATTCATCACCTTTTGCCAAAAAAACCGTCATGAAGCTTTTCTGCATTTTTCTCGTAAACGGTAACTTCTACGAGAAAATATTATAGGACTTATTATATTCACCATTAAATTCTACATTCAGTTGAAAAATTAGTATAGCTTTCAGCGCCAAGGCAAAAATTAGTCCACCCCCGTTTTTTGCGGCGATTCTCTCGAAAGCGATTAGTGGGAGCAAGAAATGTATAGAAACAAAATTGTAGAGCAGTGTTTTCTGTACAAGGTCCATATTGAATAAAACATTTGCAATAAATAGTTATTGGTAAAAAAAAACATGTGCATTTTCTTTTTTGAGCCTCATTTTACTGAACTTAATAAATATGCATTAATTATTATTATTATCATATCATTGAAGAGGTTTTTCAATATGTATTTCGTTGGGAGAACTCGTCCCTAGTCGTCAAACAAGGGTGAAGGCGGGAGTCGAGAGGTGTTAAAAAGGTAACGCCCATCTGTCCCCAAATTAGACTTTTTAAAAGAAATAATTTATAAAGTTTTGTAATTTTGGTTATGAACTCCCCCCAGCAGGGACCCACGGTATAATTTCGTCGTCCTGTGCTATTCTAAAGCCTTGTCCTTGTCTAAAGTTTCTTGTGAATAAGATATGTCGCAGATGTAAAGAACCACGGGTCCAAACAATGGAAACTTTTTATGGAGTTCTGTTCTAGGGAATCATGTAAATAAGGTAAAATACAAAACTCCACACCAAAAAAACAGGTCGCAGGTTGCAGCTTGTCGACGGCAAGCGAAACACGCCACAAAGGAAAACTACATAATAATTATAGAGGCGACATAAACATTTATCGATAAATACTATCTATATTCCTATTATCAAAAGCCACTTTTTTCAAAATTGAGTCGTGTAGCAAATTTCGTGGAGAATTGATTTGCCAAACGCATATAATTCAATCAATGAAACGGTGTAATTATGGAGGAATCAAAGATCAGATTATACAGGATTTAATTAAGAATGCTACAGAGCCCTTATTAGAGAAGGTTCGGATGTTGAAAAAGAAGTAAAAAATTTAAAACAAAGTAACATCGATCTCGTTCGGCTGCTGACCGGCAAAAAAACACAAATTAGGTTGGATAACCACAGATCTGATCCTAGTCCGAAGGAAGTACATCAGCCGGGATCAACGGCCTATTGCACTACCCTTCAAGCGAAACCTTCATCATCGGTTCAAGATAAAAAGCACGATGTTAATCTCCCAATAAAAACATCAGTCCAAAAACCAAGGACAGACAAGGATCGTGGTACACATGATTTCAGCGATAAATCTGATAATTTCAATAAATCAGATGATGAAGAGTTTGTTACAGTACGTTAAAGAAAACCCTCAAGATTGAGGAGGCAACGTCAACATTCAGTTATTACAGGTACTGTCGATACCACAGATGCAAGCTTTGACTCTGAAGAAACAGAAAAAAGGCTTGGATTTACCATGGTCGTGTTAAAGAGGGAACTACGGAGGAAGCAATCTACAACTACATTCTTCGGAATCTGTCGAGTGCTAAATTGTTGTCAGTAAAACAATTGTCAGTCAAAGGTAATAATTTATCTTATTGCCTAGGAATTGAGTTCAATCTAAAAATGAGCTCTTTGACGCTTCTTTTTGGCCCAAAGGAGTTACAGTTCCCAGGTTTAATTTTAATTTCCGGAAAAATACTGCAAATGGCAAGTATCCTCAGCACAAAACTCAAAGATTTGATCTTCCGAGGATTTTTTTGATTAGAAGGCCAATAACAGGACCCAGTGGCAACAAGGGCTGTCCAACCCCTACTCAGAGAGCAAATGAGCAAACTAACTGTTTAGGTTTCCTCAACCACCCAGTTGTTGGCATATCAAAAGAGGTCCTTGTTTGTCTTGTAAACCTCAGATCAATAATTTCTTGTTATATCGATTTTTGCGATATAATCACAAATAGCAATAATTATAAACTGATAGCTATCGCCGAAACTTGGCTAAATGCTTCAATAGCCTCTGACTTGTTGCACATTGACAATTACCATATGATAACGAGATAACGTTTCGGTGGTGTCTGCTGGTACGTTCATTCGAAGCACCCAGAGTTAGCGATTCTAAACTGAGCATAGAAAATCTTTGGATTATGATCAAAATTGGGAAGATGAAAATAGCTTGTGGAGTAATATATCGGTTACCAGGAGCACAGGTTTGGTCCTCGTGATTCCAACCTTGACGATGTTCCTGCTCTGAGCAAACGCAACGACCCCAGTATTCCGACCGTAAGAGCTTCTGTCGGCTTTCGGCAGACGGGTATGATCTTGAGATTGGAGACGAACAAATCCTTGATGCCTCCCATGCACCCAATTACCAGAACGACCAACTTTTCACCGTATAGGTTGTGTACAGCGTGCGGAGTTCCAACAGCAGGTCTTGATATTGCGTCCATTTTTCCTCCTCCTTGATGCAGATGTTATTGTCAGCACGAGTCGAGAACTCAATTACAAACATCTGCTTGGAGGAGTGGTCCAGCAGAACCACGTCAGCCTTGTTTGCTGATATCTACCTGAGGGTGGAGAACGAATAGTTCCAGTAGATTCGGCATCTTTCATTCTCTCCAACTGACTCAATATCACTCCGGATAGACCATGGTCTTAATGGACCTGAACACCTGGACTGCGCGCGCAAATGGAGACCAAAGTAAAAGTGGCAACGTTGCTGCCGGTGATTGTCATATTTGGCATCTATGGGAGAGCTTTGACAGTTGATTTACAACTTACAGTGCAGACAATGAATCCAAAGTCCTGAAAAACGGAAAATAAATACCTAGTTCAGCAAAAGCACAACCTAAAAAATCGATATTGATAACATTGTGACAGTCATATGAAAAATGACAGCTCTTGTGTAACTACCAACGTTACTACCCTAGATCAGTACCACCTAACTAAAGAAAATCCCTGGACTCCGTCGAATCGCGCAGCTTTTGTTATCTTCCTCTACAGTTTTATATTTCACATAAGTTGTACTTTATCGTTATGTCAGGGATAGGTCCATTAACCATATTACGCGGCGCAAATTAATCCCTCAGTTTCAGACTTCAGCCCACTTGATCTGAGAAAAGAAAAGCAAAATGATAGTCCTAGTTACTATAAACTGAGTCACAAGGTTATGCTTTTCCATCCTAATTCATTTCACTTCGGTTTATTTGCCACTTTGTGAGTAAAAAATTAAAGCACCTGTTTGTTACATAGTCAGTACCAGTAGGTACCATAAATTGATGCAAACTTGCCAAAAAAAAAATAAATAAAATTTTGCGTGACATTTCTTCGTTCCTGCGAAGTCCAGAAGAGACGTCTAAATATAGGTCTAGACAATAATTAACAAAATTAACTAACTTCTGATTAACTATCTGATTGATAACTGCGTGAGGGTTTGCTGACTTTCTTCAATGTGAAAATATTTTTCCTATCAGTATATTGATGGGTACAAACCTTATCTCGTTAAAACGTACATTTTATCCTCTGAGGTGGTGTATCGAAAATGCATTTCAGTATTTGAAAATTTATAATTCAGGATTGCTTCAAAATCTGAAAGTATTCGAAAATATTAGTGAATGCTTATGGATGTATTTGTCAGAATTATTAAAGGCCCGAAGAGAAAAAAAGTCATTTATTGGCTTTAAAAATATAAGAACTTATAATTTTTGAAGGAAATAGATAAATTGTAAGTACTTAAGAAGTTAGCCTGTGAAAAAGAAATATGTATAGGACTTTACAATAATATAGGACAATATAAAGTTCCCTAATAATGAAAAGAATTCGAACGTTCTGTTCTCATATCCAAAGTGCCCCTGAAAATTAGCAGCAGTTTTTTCCAGTACATAAAGTCCTCCAAAACAATCACTGACATACATATTAGGAAATTCATCTAACGATTACTATCTATCTGCTAGGAAAATCTATAAATTCTCTAAAACAAAATCGATGAGACGTTAAGAAAGCTTCAGTTTGGTCTTATTGTTAGTGAGAAACATTTCTCAGCGCTGTCTGCATGCGTGCTCATCAACCGAAAATCTGCAACGGTGAAGGAGTGAGTCGTGAATTGGCTCTTGTGCAACGGTACTTAATGGGACTAAATTGGCCAGTTTGAGATGTCGGTTTAAACCACCCAAGTTTTTAATGAAAATGCAACGCATCCGATGGACTGCTAAACTATCATTAATTGAATTGAAACGTCGGCTCATTGTGTTGTTTGTACCAAGGCAATTTAAGATTGGTTCTGTCAGGCTGCCTTGTTGTGGAACTTTTTAAATATTACGAACACAAGAAGTTCCTTCCTCGTTTTGGTAACTCACTTTGAGAATTTGAAGTAACAATGCAATATTATATTTTCTTGAAAAAAAGTACATAAGTGTTTGCCATATGGCATATACAGTATTAATTAATTTCATTAAAAAACTACACAACACCAATTTGGTCTTCAGACCGTAACCTTGTAATCTTTGGTGTGTAATCTCGGGTGTCAAACACCTCTGTTTTTTTACTTTTTAATCTTGATTTGGCGTAGTTATCACCATAACACAAACAATCTTCAATGAATACATATCTCGCATCAGAAACAAGCCATCATCGCATAAATTTGATTTCCATTCCGCGAGATCGAATCGGGTGTTATAATTGGCTCCAAACAGTTATTCACATGGTTCTCCGACACTGATATTGTTATTAGACGACAACAACGACAGATATCTGCAATCCCACTAATTTACGTCACGCACGAACAAAATTTAGCTTCTGTTTGTCGATTTTTTTCTCATCTACCGTTAGAAACGATCCGCTCTTAACGCTTTAAAAATTATCAATTAAACTAACCAAGACGAAGTTAATATCTGGCGATAAGCACGGACACTTGAATAATAAGGTAGAACATTATATTCTCATAGTATAGAGCTAGCGACGTTGCGAAAAAATTTATTTCGGCTGGTTTTTAGATATTTCCTTTCTATCGAAGTTAGGTAGAGATGGGGTAGGTCTGGCACCTGGGAGGTTGCGTTTACTTGTGCGCATCCCCTTTGTACAGGTAAAAATTGTGAATTTTGGAATTATTTAAGACAAAAAGACCTTTTAGCGATATAAGTTTATAGTTGCCAGACAATTTTGTCGTTGCTAACATCGCGCCAGGTGTAATTTTAGTACATAAATAATTTTCAGACTATTTTAGTATAGCTGAAATTTTAACACGATACAGTTCGATAATCAACGAATAAGTATAATATAAATTTGAAATTCGTTGGTTGCGTGAGAGAGGGGATGCGCACGAGTGAACGCAACCGCTCCCACGTGCCAGAGCTACCCATCCCTTCCTAACTTTGATAAGAAAGGGAAATGTGAAAAACCTCGCCGACCTAAAAATTTTTTCTCAAAAGCCATGGATGATTTCAAAAACGTTGCTAGCTCTCGTACTATAAACTTTCTTCAATTTTACATCCTTCAATATTGTTTCACATAGTTTTGCACGGAAGACTACACTATTAGGTTCTGGAAGATTTACGCGGTTATTATTCTCTCATCAAGTTTTGTTATTTTGATTTGAATACGTATGCTGCATCAATTTCGGCATAGAATAACTATCACAGTTGGCAGGTCACATTGACTTGCAAATTTTATGGACCTCTAGATGTCGAATGTTAAGATCATAAAAGTGTCATGTTAGAATGCAACTCGATGATGTAAGCTTTCTATTTTATATTTTGTGGTTATATAAGGCGTTGCTGTAAACTATGGTCGTTTATATGGCCATGATGATATTGTTTAACATCAACAGTTGACACAAAGTCGCCAAGTAAAAAATCAACGACCACCTCTAAACCTGTTGGTTCACGCAGGCCAGTGTTACCACTACTAAACGCCGTTACCACCTATCTTGAATTTAATTGTCACGGTGCGTTTATGTTGGCAGCGATGTGGTCGTTTTACGGCAACTGTCGGGCGTATAATAAACGGTTTGTTCTGTGATAATTGTATTGAATTTATTCCGTTGCCTTGTTTATTTTGTAAGTAGTTCAAGAAAAAGGATGGAAATGGAAAATGAATAAAAAAAAAACAAAATATGTGTATTATTATAATTATGTGAAAAAATCTAAGATTTAGAAATGATAGTAGATTGTTTTATTAGGAGCAAAAGTGAGAATTTTCGAGGCAAGTCTGTAGGCAAATACAGACGAGCCACGAAAAGCCACTTTTCTCCGAATAAATAAATAAACATTACTTTTGATTTGATAAAACTTGACTGACCACCAGAGGCGCATAAAATAATTTCAATTTAAATTTTTACTTTACGCGCCGCTAGACGACTTTTTGTGCCATGGCAGAGAAATGGCCATTTGTCATTACCTATTGACGTATACATTCTAACGCTTTTCTGACGTTTAAAGAAAAAAAAATTAAATGACCGTGTTGTATTTTAAAGCTTCACATATTTCCTTCTTCATTTTTGTAGTTCTTGTTTCGTAGTTTATTTATACTTCCATGTCCTTCACATTTCTGTATCTATCGATCTCTTATCCTTTAAATTTTTAAAATTCTTTCCTTATTAAACTTTCCATTACTAAACATCTGGTTCCACTGAACTTTTAATCTGTAAATAGTTCAATCTTTCTCGGTATCTCAATCTATAGATCTCTAGATTTTGTCGTCTTTCAATCTCCCTAGTTCTTTATATCTAATCTAAATTTGTAATCTTATATCCTTTGAATATCTCTCAATAGTCAATTTTCCTCTATTTATTTCTCCTAAATCTCTGTTCGTTAATAACTGTTTATCAATCGGTTTTGTAATTTGTCAATCTCTTCATTACTAAACTCATGGATTGAAACCAAAAACGTCTATCATATTAATTTCGTAGTTCTGCTTTTATGTTTAATTTCTCATTTTGTAGCAGCTATTTATTTATTTGAAATTTTATATTTAAGATTCACTTCTTTACTAGATTCTATTAATAGTTAAAATGTCACACATTGCAAATTTAATTTACATTATATATAATTTTTTAGACAATGATTACCAAAAAGATGATTCTATGGCCCCTTTTGTACAAAAGAGTAAACTTTACGTCTCACTCTTTTGTACACATCTGTCCAACTGTACTTTGTTGGGACTGATCTGTCAAACTCTACTTTTATTGTGACTGATCTGTCAAACTCTACTTTTTTTGTGACTGAGATGTCCGAATTTGAAAGATGTGTACAAAGAAGTAAAACTTTATGGATCCAAATGAGAATCACCTTTTTAGTACTAGTCAACCATCGTAGGATGGCAGTTGGCCGCGCAGAGAGGGAAAAAGTTTCGTCGCTGTTCGACCACTGCGCATCAACCCTCACATGCCATGCTAACTTTGCTGAGTAGTAATCATCACCTAAAAAAAAAAAAATGATTCTTTTGTGATCATCGCCTAAAAAAGGTTGTATGCACCTCGGCCAAAAGTGCTTTTTAGCCTTATCTGAACGATAGATTCGGCCAAAAAAGATCTCTTTTACTGCCTCTATACACAAATTACTATTTTCTATTCGTTTTGTGAAATACATAATCGTGAAAGCGTATATGTAACTAAATATATAAACGTTTCCGCTTATATGTTTAATTTGACAGCTGTCAACCTTAAAATTTGATGTTAATTCGTATTTTTTTCATCTTGCGTGAAGAATACAAAAAAAGTTCAATACTCATAGGCTGTCACTTTTCAGGGACTCGCGCTCATTTGCAACACTCGGCCTCGGCAAGTGCTTAAAAAATTCCTATGAGTACATGAACTTGAACGGATGAGAAAGTTTTTGTCGAACGAGGTAAACACCTTCTAACTTTTTTGGGACAAAAAATTTGTCCTTGATAGTAAATTTTTGTTACTAATTAAGTGTCGCGCCGCTATGTTATGATGGCCTGTGCTCGATTCTTAAACAAATACTAAGAATTTATTCATTGCAATTTCCACTAAAATGTTTTTTTCTATTGTGCAGTTGTAGGGGAAGTGTTAATCTACTTCACCATTATACATATTACGGTAGGTTAGTATATGTTTCCATTTAATAGTATATTGTTTTATTAGGAGCAAAAGTGTGACTTCTCGTGACCTAGGTTTGGGAAACACAGACGAGCCACGAAAAGTCACTTTTCTCCGAATAAAACATGCTATTTATTCTTCAAACTCCGAAAATCGACCACGAAATACAAATCTGACAGTTTACTAACCTCAATGTACATATGAATTTCTGTCTAAAAGTGAACATTTCACTAACTTCCCATTATCTTCTAAAATGTCATAATACACAATTTGATTGATTATTCATTTTTAAGCTTAAAAAACACATTATTTCGACTTCTTGTTCTTTTTGGCTTTTTCGGGCGCATGATTTAAGAGAATATCGTTGTAGTATTCCTTATACTCACCCAACGCAAGGTTGATTGCTTCTATTGGTAGTGCTTACAAAGATGTCTTATTTGAAGGCATTTTAAGTACTGTTTTAGTACTGTTTTAGATGTTTTGGATTGTCTTAAATAATTAAAAGTAGTATTATTATATACATATTATTATAGTCTGAAACAAGCAAGTTACTCCACTTGAGTTGTTCCTGCAATAAACGCTCAAGAGGTAGCATACAGGATAATATTTCGCTTGGAAGCTGTATGCACCAATCGATGCGTCTATGTCTATAATATGTTATTCCACTTAAAAACAAAAATAGCCAAAAATGTCACTGGGGTTTTTTAACAAGAAATGATTCAATTGCGGCATAAATATTTAAAAAACAACAAAAAAACACGATTCTTTCTAAATAGGTATAGTAAACTTCTAAGCAATGGTATTTCCCAAACATTAATACTGTCAAAATTCGCTGCCAATTTTACAGGCCGCACACTATTGATCAATTGATCATTTGACATTACCTATTAAACAGTCTAAAAACAGTTTTTATTTCGATTCGTTTATCGGGTAAAGTTTTTGTGCATCCTCACAATCAATGAACGTCCATAGGCGGGTGTTGGTTTTAGCGGTCAAATTATTCTTAATTTTAACTTCGTAAGGGAGCGAGTTCTACTTGTGGTAAAATTTTTTGCTAGGACTTCAATAACACCCTGTATAAAGAGATGTCCATTTATACAGTATAGAGTAGGCCTTCTAAAAATAACTAAAGATATTTGGAAAGGTGTAAAAGTAGTGAAAACTTATATATTTGAAGATGTAGAAAGTTTTGTAAGAAAAATTAAAAAAAAATGTCAACTGCATATTACTTTCCCTTGGTGTTTACTTACTGCTTTTGCTAGCACGTCCTGTGAATCATGAATTCTTCAACTTTGATTCTAATGAGAAGGTACATGAAAGTGTCTCTTAATAATACACCAACCGCTACAACAAAAGGTTTGTCTTCTCGTTGTAGGTCTAAATTTCAACCACAATCACAATGCACTCCGTTGAAAAACCAACATTTTTACATTTATTCGCTCTTAATGGAAACCATTTATGCCTGATCTGACAGATAAAAAACACGAATGTTAATCACTTTTCAACCAGCTCGAAAAATCGCAGTTTCACTCGAGAGGAACACGAGCGTTTTATCGGATTTTTAAACACAAATCTGCAGCAGAAGATCGAACGCGATTTTCCTCGTTGCATTCCACAGGTTTCACTTTCGATTCTGAAAAATATGCACGATGACGGTGGGAGAGCTTTGGAAAATCCGGAACACAATAGCGTTAAGTGGAGATTTCGCCAGTGAATGGGATGAATAATTTGGCGTCAATAAAATTTTCACTGTCTTTTTTAATTGGCTGAATTAAACAGGAGTTGGAAGTGTTTTGTAACTTTGAAGGCACTTCAGGTGGAGCTTTAGGGGTGTCGTAAAGGTGCAAGTGAAGTTTGAGAATTGTACCGATCTGGTAGGATCAACGCTGAGTAATGGCACTTTATATTCTCGCTTGTATGGTTTTATTGTAATAAAGGTCCAAATTTTGGAGAGCTGTTTAAAATAATAATTGGTATACATTACACGATCTGAACAAATAGTCGTTCCGGAGTGCACATTTTGCTAGCCCTAGCAGAAAAGTATGCGTTGTACTATTTCGAAACTACAGTACATACATGGAATATAAATCATTTATATGTATGTATTATGCATATTCTGTCGCACGCGATATTTACATAGTTAGAGAAAATTTCGTATCGATTTCAACATTGGAAACTAGGAAATGTTTTTCATTTTCCCAACTGAATTTTTTATCTAACAGACCAGTAGGTCATGGACACATGTCGTTGATACCTATTATTATATATATTTTTTTTTCAGGTGTCAGATTCGGTTGGGGCGGAGGGGAACTAAGCCGCGCGTTTTTGCCTTTTTTAGCCGGTAGATTAAAATTATAAATATTGCCGGGACAATTCCGGGAGGTAAGACTTTTTTTTGGGAGATTTTCTGCTCTTTGAGGATCTTTTTTCAAATTTCGGATATCTCAAATAGTTTTTGAAATAATTGCATAAAACGTAACCACCTTTTTTGTTTACTTAATTGTTTATAACTTTTGTAATTTTTATTTGAGGATATTGATTTTGAACTAAAAAATTCTTGGTGTAATTACGAATCGAATGTCACCTCAATCATAATTTTTGGTGCCTCTTAACTGGAATTTCAGAAAAAGGGACTTGTGAATCAGACTATTATTTCAAATTGGACAATCAATGACATCATCAACGTCATACCACATTTGGGAGCGTGACAATTTTTCCAACGATATACATATACAGCATGTATCAGAAATTTGCATTTGTAATTCCTTAAGTACAGTTCTTTCTTAAACTACAGTCCATATGAACAACAAATTTTATTTGTTTTCTAGTGTCACAATTCTTGTTTCATAGTGATACTATTCTAGTATCTACTATGTTGTATCAACTATTGTATGATTTTACTTTCCAGGTGTTTCATTTTCTACGTTTCCTTTATCTCATTAGTCTTTATGTTTGAGATTAATCGATTCGATTAATCTATTCTTTGTAAGATTTTTTTGTTTCTAGTGTGTCGTTTTTTTGGTTTCTTATCTGGTTGATTTTAATTTCCAGAAGTAAAATAACAATTACAGATTGCTCTCCGTTTAGAAATAAGCTCTGAATTAGTTGGGTAGATACAAGAAAAAATCGCCTTCAAGTTACACTTATCCGTCCATTGCACAACAGATTGCACCATTTAAAGACTCCGAAGACTTAAACCACTCCATTATAGTGGACAATTTCCACGAGTAAATAATTGGCGAATACATTACGCACGTCTTAGCTGTTTGAATAGGGTTCAACTCCGGTTTGCATATAAACTTAGTTAAGTTATAATAGATGGAAGCTAGGCCCACAGATCACAATACGTACACTGAATTTAAATAATGCCGTTGCCGCAGCGTATAGAGACAATAGATAATTTCTCTACCGGATTCGGGCTCTCGAAATCAATATGCGAGTATGGAACTGGCTGCTTGTAAAGGCAACATTTCCATATAAGCACTTAAACAAAATTGGTTTTCGACGAGGCTGTAAAACTTTGAGGGAATCGCAAATGCAGCCATTTTATTGCTTGCATTCCAGATTTGTACGGAAAAAGTTGAGTTTTGATAGATTTTGTATTCAGGGAGGATTGCGAGTGGGGTGGTTTAACGGTGGAAGCGTCTGGATTTTTATTATTTGCGTCGGATTTTGGATGGAGCGCATATGAACTTTATTGTTCCGTGAAAGAATGTTTGTCCTAAACTTATGGGAGTTGGGTATAAATGAAATATTTTGTTAGGAAGAGCTGTCGAAGCAACAATGTAATCAATAACAATTTTTATCTAACAAGCTAACTACATCCATTACAGCCTGTTGGACTGAAAATTAACACTGTCAAAGGCCACGAAGAGATTCTTCGATAACGGAGTTATTTACATTCTAGTTGTCGATTTAATAAACAATCTTCTTCAAATCCCCAACTGCAATTTCCATTTTCCCAATGTCTAAAAGACCACATTGCTTGTAGCCTATAACATCTACAGTTTATCTCCTTGTCGCCTGCATATATTAACATTTACAAAAAATTAAAATTTCAACCCGACGGCTACATGTTATTCGAGATGTGATTCCTAGTCAACAGCTTCTGCATTTATTGACATTTCAATCGACCCATCTTGATCCCAGCGATACAGTCAAATGAAAATATGAGCTCTCTGTATATTTGTCTACCTCATCTCGGGACGGAAACACGTCGTTTTACGTTGGTTTTGACAGCAAAATTGCAAAAATCTTGCACGAAGTATTTTTGTTTTTCCAGTATGATCACTATCGTTTTATTTACTTTTAGTAAGTGCGACAAAATGCCTTATAGGTAAACGAGCTATTATATGGTATTTTTCTATATCGCACCTATTTAAACAAATAAATAATGAATTCAGAAATCCAGGGAATTTTGCGACAGTTGGCACGATTTGTTGGAATTTATTTGAAATGAAATGAGGGCTTGAAATGTCACGTTATTTGTAAAAATCACAGAGGATAAAATTAATTCTGAAGGTGTCGACGAAGTCTTTCAGTGTACGCCCCCAGAAATACGGGATTTAGCTACAAATTCAATCAGCAATGTGCTCCCCCAAAAAATCACGAAACATGAAAACCGTCTTAGCTAAAGACCAGGCAGTAAAAAATAATCTTATTGACGGCACTTGCGACCAGTCGCAAATCAACATGAAATCTGGCTGTTATCTATCAAATTGACGTTAACCTAAATAATTATTGTAGATGGGTTACTCCTAGTTGCCCCACATTGTGACTACTTGCACAGATTTCAACGTTTATGCCGCAAAATATATCAAAAGCAAAGGGTTGTCTGGAACAATACATTGGTTGTTGATTTTCACGTCACGAGCTCCGACCAGTCTCGGAATTCTGAGTAACCAAAATAAAAAAATTCTGTTGTCAACAATAATACAATTTACATCAAAATTGGTAAGCCTGTGATTCCGTTGCCCGCCGATGATAGATGGTTGACAGATATATTGCATTTACAAATACCATTCCGCCAATTTACACATGCGTTGAAATATCATACACTTGACACTATTAATGACTTTTGGTATGAATCTTACGTTTCTTAAAAAATTGCTATAAACGTCCTTGGTGAACAATTTTGTGGTTGTATTACATAAGTATCAATAAAACTTGTGAATTCACTTTTAAAAGGATTAGATTACGCATAAATAGATATATTTATATTATGTATCTACATATAAAATTTCTTTTTGGAAGAAAAGCTAAATTTGTCCGAAATAATCCTACAACAAAGCATTAATTTATACATGTAATCGATTTTGAAACTTGAAATGAAATCATGATCTGCAACTGTTGCTCCTGGTATTAAACATTAATTTTCGAACATGACGTTAAAAAGTATATGATTATGAATGGTTATATTATGTAAAAGAAAAATGCGTTTGTCTAAAACATGTGTTCTTTTTTATGTTTTAGGTAAGGTCTATTTGGTTCAACCACCGCATCAACTACGTTCGTTGTGCGTACTGAAAAAATAGTTGTAGGGGTAAGATACAATTCTTAATTATTGGACTACATGTATCTCTTCCACTTACCGTTTTGCATACTCTTCTAAATTCTATTTATTATAATTTACTGTAGCTTCTTTATTGAAATTCTCGTCAACATTTCCCCATCAGACAATATTGTTATATACAGCCGAATGCAAATGACCCCGAGGCCCTGAAAAGTGACAGCGCACGAGTTTTTACAATATTTTTTAAAATGAGAAAACACGAATTAACATCAAATTTTGAGGTTAGATTTGACAGCTGTCAAACTAAATATATTAGCGGAAAAATTATGTACTACTTACAAAACGAATACAGAAAATAGGTAGTTTTTGATCACTTAAATGCAGATTTATTCATATAGTTAGCTATGATATACACAAAGTAGTTATCTAGAACAGGAAATTACATATTTAAATTCACTAATTTCATGTGGCTTTGAAGCACGTTGTACTTAGTGTCTAGCAAACTGCTTTTCTTAGATAATGGACTCTTGAGAATAATATACTGCACGTTCGCAAGTATTGTATCCGGTTTGAAGGACCAAACGTTTTGGTGAATTAATTTAAATTATAAGCTATTGATACATTTATCTATGCCTTACACTATACAGAATATACAGGGTGTTTAAAAATTGCCGCATCAAACTAATGGTACAGTGATCAGAAGCAAAGAGTACGCAATAGAAAAATATTTTAAAAAAATTTGGTGTTAGATTCGCATGTGGCTGAAGGTTTCTTTTATAGTAAATCTGGCAACTGAGGAAATTGCAATGAACAATTAAAGTACTGGCATTTTAAGTAACCAAGGCAATGTTTTTCTCAGGTACTGGAATTAATTGTAACAATAATTGTTGAGAATTGTCAATTATTTTTGAAGTTTGTAATTTTTTATAACAATAATTGAAGGAACAATTTATTATTTAACAGAACATTAAAATACAATTCACAGCAAATGTTCAAATTGTCGACCATTGCCCGTAAGATTAACGTTTGATTGGTTAGAGTTTTAGTGGGTCCAAAAATTCTTGCGAGAAGGTCTTCACAACTCTCAGGTCGTGTTACGTAAACCAACGATTCAAAATAACCACAAAAAAATCTAAACGATTAAGGTCAGGCGAACGGTTGGGCCATCTCGCTCAATTCATCTCTAAGCATGGCCAGGCCATCACAGGACCGGATGATGATGGACTGGTGCTTCATCCAGTTGAATTCACATATCCCTTAATAGAAGTGTTAGAGGTACGTCATTCATCGCACAATGTCAGTGTGACGTTTTTTAAATAAATCTGAAAAATTAGTTACTATGCATACAATCCCATTGTTGCATAAAAATATCCATTCTTATATTAAAATGTTGCCGCATTGATTTTTGCATAAATCTCGATAATTTAAGATGCGTTTAAATACATTTATGTTAAAGGCCAAAGGCATTGCGTCAAATAATTATTGATCTACATTTGTTTGGCATACTTTAGCAGCATTTTGGGTGTAATTTACTGATAATAAATAGCTGTAATCAATATTCCAAGATCCCTAAAAGAAACCCACATACACAGAAGAAATGAACACCAAGAATTTTTTAAATATTTTTCTCTGACTTACCAAATGGTCCTAAATAACGTACAATTGCGTTGGTGCGGCAATTTTTAAACCCTGTATTTACCGGAATACTGGTGCTTTTTCATGGGCAGTTGTGAATGCTGTATAGTTAAATAATAATAATTAGTGTAAATTCTCTAACTAAAATTACGTAAGGAAGGGAACGATGTCAGAGAAAATTCCAGTTGTTGAAACAGAATCAATAAAAATATAATTTAAAGATAGCTATTTATGTAACCAGTTATGAAATGCAATGTTTTGTGTAACGAATGGAATTTTTGCAATATGATAGGAGTTACACAAAAAAAAATTACTTTCCGTAACTCAAATTCAAATTTAACTAACTAGTTACACAAAATTTGAGGTTTCCCAACTAATGTCAGTTGTGAAAAATGACATCAAAATTAGAAAAATAGTATATTATATTACTAGGAAAAGAAAGCATTGATTTTTGAATTGAGCACAGATTTTACAGCCGAGGCGATAGCCGAAAGTGTGCGAAATTCAAAAAGCTTTCTTCTCCGAGTGATATATACTATTTTTTCTTCGAGCATTTTTAACTGAAACTTTCGAAGAAACATTAATAAAAAAAATATAAGACATACGACTGAAAGTGAAACTTGCCATGGTATGAACCGAATTTATTTCACTATTTTTTGATACAAATGTTATGGTAACTAAAACAAGGAGGCCTACAAAGAGACTCCCTTGAGACCGTGGTTCCCGGGGCCCCCCTTGAGAGAGAGGGGTCCGAGGGCCCCCCTTGCGACATGGAGGCCGAGGAGACCCTCTTGAGACAGGGGCCCGAGGGGCCCCCCTGGAGGCAATGGGCATATTCCTTAACGTGGGCCCTTGAGGCAGGGGGGCGTAGCTACCATCGATGTTCATAACTCAGTCAGAATGCTGTGTAACTCGCACTTTTTGTACAATTTTCTATGTTGGCAGCGATTATTTTTGTCATATTATTTTCCTAGTAAAATAATTAAGTTGTACTAGTAACACAATGATGTCGTTCTAAGTAGTGCGTTAAATACCTAAATATAAACATTTTGATACGCTTGAAGAAAAAATATTTTATTGTTTAATTAAAAACCAACAAATAACCATGACAAAAACAAAAAGTGCAAAGGGACGGGGAATTAAGGCGACTGGCCCGTTTTTGTTTACTTTACTATTTTGTTATCTTTTTAAGAACGAGGTGCGGCACACACGAAAGATAATACGGTCAGCTGTCGATACGTCTGCCTGCCGCTGAGGGGCGGGGCCTGTGTTACCTTGAATCACGCCAACATTGCTTGAAACTAGCAAACTTTGGGAACAAATTGCAAATTTATTTTTCAATATTTATAAAAACACCTTGCATTTACCGAATACAGAGATCAGTAAAAATCAAGCACCAACACGTTTGTTAAAGAAAAAAAATTTTTGGCTTCTCATTTTGGCAATAATTTTTTTTTTCTGAACAAACAACGTTTTGCCGTGATGAAGGTTTTTTTTTTACTAATTTTGATGCCCAATACGTTAAGATAGCCTAACAATGAAAGCCGTAATTCGGTTCCAAAGTTGAGGCGACTGAGCGTTTCGCCTTAAGTAAGTCCCAATTTCGTGTGAAATGAAATTTGGACCTTACTGCCTGGTCTTTAGATAATACGTCTACATAGCAGCTGAGTTGCGACACTCAACATGAAATCGGTTATTCTCTATATTATTATTTTTCTTTGTAGTAGGTACATGGTTTTTTGAGTTTTCTTTTCTGCATCCGATTGCCGAAAATTGCTCTTCCCGGCCGCGTATCTCTTTGGGAACAGTGGCAGCCCGCCCCGACCAGTAAAACTTGTGGCTTTCGCCATATTTCGCAAAAGTGGAGTGGATGTGTGATATAAAGGCCGAGCCGAACCAGAGGAAATTCAACTTTCGGGCCTTTTGGGTCGTAATGTACTATTTTTTTTTCTTTTTTTACATTCTGTACATTTTATATACTTGTGATCACTGGATTTTCTAAATTTTATACGTTCTTTACATTCTTTAGAATTTCTAGATTTTCTACACTGTGTATTACATATATTGTATAGATTCTCTATATTCTTTAGAGTTTCTATCTTCTCTAGATTCTAGAGTTAGTTTTATTATTTGGATTATTCTTAAGATTATCTAGATTGTTTAGACCTCTAGATCTTCTACATTCAATGAATTCTCTGGAATTTCATAATTTTCTAGATTTTCCGGATTCTCCACATTCCTGGAACCTCTATATTTTTGCATTTTCTAGATTCTCTACATTTTTTATATTTTTACAAACCGTCTAGATTCTATGAATACTTACAAGATCCTTTTTTAATTAAATCAATTTTTTTAATTTAAAATGTGAACATATATCTTTCTTGCAACCGGACAAGTATAATCAGGACACTGTTTCTGCTCGTTTTGTTTTAGTGATTGTATACGAAACAATGTATTTATTTATCATTTTGATTATTCTGTATATATTTTTTACATTATTTTTATACCTATTCTTATACATACCTATTCTCTAAATTTTATGGATTGTTGAATTTTCTGTGTAATACTTGGATTATGTGTTCTTTTTCTTAATTTCTAATGCAGTTGCTCTGAGCTCTAGATTGACTACATTATTTTTCATTCTCCAATTTCTTTTTGTATCTATAGTACACTCCACCCAACATTTAAAAAAATGTAGAATAAATAATCAATAAATTAAACAATCAGTTTGTAGGCACAGTTTAGTGGAAAATGAAAATGTTTCTACACAAAAGTACATCTTCTGTGCTTGCTTTACTGCTTGCAAACGTCGAGGCATAGTTTTAACTCAATTAGGCTTTTCCATTGACGTCACAACCTGACGTCACTACCTCTTCTTAATCAGCTGTTATCGGACAACTATTTACATGTATTCTTACGGAGAGATTTCGGTTTTAGTGTGTTTTTGGATTTATTATACAGGGTGAAAAAGGCGCCCATGGTAGTAAATAGAATTTCCCCTGTGAAGTAAGTGTTACAAACGTTGTCTTCGTGGTCTCTTTTTAAAATTATAACTGATTAAAATTTAAAATGGCAACCTTGGCTTAATTTGTTCAAATATTAATAAAGTAGCTACTATAAAATATTTCGTATCATAAAAACACTATTATTCTAACATTCTTGCAGTAACTGTCATCAGAACAAAAACACCTTTAAAGAGAGACTACGCACTAGACAATTGTGGCAATTGTGCACAATCCTGCTCGCGCTCTCCTCGTTGTATGGATCGCCGAATGTATTCCAAGCATAGTACGCGATCGTCAAAAATGCACGCTCTAGACGTTCGCGAGCTCGTCTCGGTCGCATCGCGGTCTCCGAGATCTTGTCGAAACGATCGGAGGAGACCGCGATGCGATCGAGACGAGCTCGCGAACGTCTAGTGCAAATGCATGCGTTAGAAAACATGGGAAAGATCTTCACTGAGCGCGGTCGGGACTAGCTCAGCTAGCGATGCGACGGGACCGCGACCGTCTAATGCGTTTTAGCTCTTCTTAAAGTACTCTTTTAAATGACCTCACAAAGAAATCTGGAGTGGTAAGGTGAAGGGAACGTGTCCTTTCCAACCCATCTATGTATTGTAATGTAATGTATCTATGTAATGGCGTTGAATTCGTCTGTACAACACTCTCACATTCCTTCACCACAAGAAAAACACTATAAAAAAATCCAGTCTATATAAAAAATACAAAAACACTTAAAAACCGAAATCTCTCCAGAAGATTCGTGTAAACAGTTGTGTGACGGTGACGTCATGTGGAAATGCCTAATTGTAATTTAAATTTTGGGGTAAGTTTTCTCCTTCCTCTACTAGCACATTTTCTAGTTGATTTAGCTGCCTCATTGGCATTTTAGATTCCCTAATTTGGAATCCGTTGTGGTTCCAAATAAGTTCGATCGAATTTAAGTAAGGGATTTTTGCTGCCACTTTAAGGTTTTCAGTATTAAGTTACTTCCTTAGGATAATATCGAAATCTTCTTTAATATATGGACCGCAAAGTTATACATGAGGTACTAATATGTCAAGCTGTTCAGCGACCTCCTGGAAGTACAAATAGCCTATTTTATGAAATTCCACTTGAAATTATAATGGAACTTCCACCAAAATGTAATGGGTTCTAGCAAATTGTAACCTGGCAACTAGGTGTTCCCTGGTGAGGAGAAGTGAGACAGGAGAAGGAACTTTGATGCGGATATTATCTCCTCTGGGGCAAATTTCAATTTCAAATTGTACAGAAATTCTTACTTCACGGACATCCAGGAGTTCATACTGAAGTATTATGAAGTACAATGTCTTGTCCGGAGTGCAGTCAAACGATAAAAATTATCGTTTCTTTCGGAAATCACTCTTCTACGACCTGTAGCGTAGCATTTGTGCCTTTCTACATCGCCAGAAAACAATTTATATCTTCTACTTCGTTAATTCTTAAATCCCGTTTCTCAAAAACGTAGCATCAAAAACAATTTGGTATTTTGTATCCTATGAATAATTTGAATTATCTGAATTACGTGGATTCATCGGATTATCTTTTATTATCTTCGACTAATTGAATCTTCTAGGTTCTTCAGAGCCTCTAGATGCCGTAATGTTAGTGGATTTTCTTTTGGATTTCTCAAATTCTTACAGGCTGTAATAGAAAACAAATTCTGATATTTTAAGATATTATGGAACAAAAAAGAACAAAATTACAGATTTTGAAGATGAGATGCTGAGATCGATTCTGATAGACCGAGCATTTAAAAACTGCGAGAGACAGAGACGTTGACACTCTGAAAAACTAAATGAGATCAAGAACTTTTGAAAGTCACTCTTGGGATGCTGTAGCACTGAAAACCTTCAGAATCTGCATCCCCAACCACTCCTATTATTGATAATGTTACTGCTAAATGTGAGATATCGTATTTAAAACTAGCGGACTGTCTCTAAGGACAAGCAAAACAGGTGCATAATTACCTAGTTGAAACAGTACTGGGTATTATGCCGACCTTACATATACGCTAATACATATTATACGTATCAGTTTAATTGTTTTCTGACCTCCAAGGTCGAATTCGTGTAATAAAATAAACCTTTAACTTTCTTTTAGTAAAATAAATTAGATGTTGCGATTGAAAACTTTATGTAACGCATTAAAAGATTTTTAGATTAAAATCTTATTACAAAACATTGGTTCTGCTGGCGACTGGTAACAAAGCTTATAGAGGTTATACTCAGATAAAAATTTAACGATAGAATTAATTAGATTTGGTGATTTATATTTCCACATGGATGGCACTCTCTCTTGTCTTTAAGGGAAAAATTAAAATAGTGGAGACACTTATAGCTAGATCTGTAAATTTTGTTTCTTGACTTTGAAATTAACTCAAACAGACCTAATAATTAAAACTGTAGCAGCCAGATTACAATTTTTCAAACACTGGTGTATTCACATTCAGGAGATAAATCCATACGAGTCTCTTGCATACCGCAGGTTTATTTCCATAACCGTTTCAGTTGACCTCATTGACTCTGTAACTGTTGTTTTCGTGATTATTTTTGATTTATTCCTTAGATGTGCACGTTGACAGCATTAGCAGAGAGAAGAGTCTGCTCACCATTTGTCTCGTGCACTAAAAGGTGGTCTATCAGGTTTGTTAGGGACGGTTTCTTTCCTGCTTCAAGACGATCAATCTGCAGCTGCAAGAGATTATGATTTGTTGCATTTTTCGACTCCTGTCGACTCTTGTCATTCCGGATTTCTATTTGCGCTGTATTAGCGATTCAAGTGTCGTCTAGACCACCGTTATCCCGATTTGAATAAGAAAAGCACCACGACCACATGGTCAGTCGTCCCATGCATAATTCACCAATGAGTTTTCACTTTCATTAGTGATTTCGAGTGACGTCTTGTTTACATATAGCCAACTCGGGAGCACTTTCGTTTCTCGAAAACTGCAAGTGATGGCACGTTAAACACAGCGGTCACGCCGATTTTACATTTTTTTCCCTAAATTGCGACGGATCATTAAACTTTTGGAGCCTCGAGATTGAAAGTCGTTGAAACGTTAATTGCCTATTATTGCAAACTAGTTTCAGCGTAGCGTTTCAAATTTGACATTTTTCGTTACGCTGAGGTTTACGACCGGCTTTGGATTGATCATACGTTTTGCGGAAAAGTAGTGGCAGGTATGGTAGCTGTGGAAAAAATCACGATCCGGTTGCTCTAAAGGTCAGCCTTGTATGTGCCACTCCATATCGGTTTTTTACGATCTGAATATTTTTGTCTGACAATGGAAGCTCGAACTTTGGGCAAATACACCCACTTTGTCACCGCGTTCAAGGTTTTGGCTGGTTTGATTGTTGCAGTTATACTTTCTAACCTTCTGCGAGGTGTGCAGTTCCTGTTTGTCGGCAATTTATCCGTTGTTTCTCTAATTTGAATTGTGACCATAACTAATAGACAACTGAAACTAAATGTAGGTAAGGCCACATCAGCAATATTTTATTGGTGCAAAACAATGCCTATACAAATTTAAAGTCAATCTTTAGTCGCTTGTCGAAATAATCAGATCATAACGTGAAGAAATACGCGTCAAGAGTTCCCACAAAAAGCCATTAAGTAATGAGTCTGTTACGGAAGCGAACACCGTTCAACTGGTTTCAGATTTTTAAAATTAGAGCAATAAATCAGAATTAAAGCCGGTAAGCAAAAGAACATAACGTAATTCTAATAACACTAATTTTAAGTATATAAATTTCTTTACCTGTTTAATTTACCATTTCCTACTTTTATTTGCTATTTTTTATTTTCATGAATTCTGTTTTATGACCGTTAAGTGGTATACTTGGAGAGTTTTGTTGATTACTGTATTTTCAACTAATGTCTGTCATTTGTTGCCTGGCTTTTTGATAATACGCCACATTTCTATTTTACTCTTTAATTCAGCACAATCATCACTCATCTTTTGTTTCATAATTATATTCTTAGACGAATCAAGTCGATCACCAAGATCCTCGTACTTTTTAAATTTTGTATTTTAAACTTTATTTATTAGAGTTCTAGATATTGTAAACTCAAGAGATATATCGTACGGAGGTGGAGTTTTTAGGCATATAAAAAACTTGTTAAAGGCAAGGTTTTATACGCGTGCCAGCACTTGGTGGACAAGGGAGTATTCACAGAATTTAAGGTTTCAGTAAAAGACATGCTCGATTCTGCTAATAACACTTTCGATTTATGCAGTGTTATTGAACGTTGTTTTGCCTGTATCACACTTCAATATATGAGACAATCCATACTAAGTGAGCCACCTAATATTTAGATTAATAGTATACTTATAAATAGCAATGCCCAAACGTCATTTGAGATTTTTTAGGCCGCTTATTTTGAATATGCATGGAGGTTGAGAATACAGGACATGAGTACCCTTGAATTTGATTACTCCGCTCCTACTGACATTAATTCCAATTAATAACTGTAATAGAGCCACAATGAAATACCCTTTTAAAATGGTCCGATGCAATTTTGACCTAATCCAATATTTTGACCTTGAAAATGACCCAGAAATTTGAAAAATGATTATTTTCCATCTTATGACTGCTTTATTTGCTTCAAATGTTCTGTTCTTCAGAGATATTTTTCTGAGGTTGCAGCGTTAGGTGGCAGTACATTGGATAGTGAGAGAAATTAAAAACTAGCGTAGTGGTAATTCTAAAAGATGGTGAGCTGACCCCTCGACACCTAGCGGTAAAAGAGAGCAATAGATTATTACGTATGTATGTATTTATTTAAATCATTTTGACGGATCCACTACGAGAATGAAAAGTTATTCGCCAAACTAGGTTTGCTATTTTTTTTATTTAGTGACCAAAAATTTCGAGTTTTTAACATTTTAATATACAGGGTGTTACAAAATGATTTGCATCTAGTTAATTTTGGAATTTTTTTACTGTGTCTCTCTATTCTTTTTGCATTTGCTAATTCTGTCATTAACGCATTGGTTGTAAATTGATAAACGTCAATTAATTAAATTCAATATTTATTTATTTGAACGAATAAGCGAGTAAAATGTACAGTTTGGAAGAAAACAAGTTTATTATCGAGGCCTATTGAAGTAAACGGAGAAGGGCAATACTCCATTTCTGAATGCAAGACATACATTACATACAATACTTCATTCAGACAAAAATTTCTCAACAAATTTTTTGAAGAAACTGTACTGTCTTGCAACATCACGTCCGTTAAATTATAGAAAGATTTCAGAGAACGGGAAGCGTATTGAAAGGAAAATCTACTGCACGACATTAAATTTGAAGTGTATCTTAATTTTTGAGGTTATATAAAAAGTATAAGTAAAGCGGTTTTTTTTATTTTAGATGGAAAAAGCCCAGGCGACCAGATGCAAATCATTTTGTAACACCCTGTATTTAAAAAATTCGGATATTGCATCGTTTACTCAAAAAAGATTCTACGAAAAACAAGATTTTTCTATAAAATTCCATCGAAAAAAACATTGACGGAAACAAACAGACAACTGACGGAAAAAAAGACAGAAATATACAAAGATACAGTCAGGTTTGCATAGAGAGAAAGATTGGAAACCAAAAGACATAAATACAGCTTTAGAGATAGAAATAAGACTTGTTTTATATTTGTGTAGATCTAGATCTAAAGAGTTTGGTTTATACTAAGCATTCTCAATTTAGTATTTTCTTTGGCTGCCAATTAAGTGGGATGTAATATTTTTTCAATCTGTTTCATTTTGTTTTCTAGTTGTTCTACTATAGGTTCTCTCTTTTAGTTTTGTTTCAATCATTCTTGACCTTGAAAATAACACTTTGTATTTTTACTGTTTCTTTGCTTTTTTCTTTCTTTCATGTATACTGTCCTACATTTTGTTCCGCACAAAATTAATAATTTAGTTATGTAATGTTTTTGCGAAAAACTCTTGAACAGGCCGATTTTTGTTTTCTAATTGACATCTTTTGACATAAAAATTTTGACGATGGCGTCATCTGTTTTTGAACTATGACACCGTCATAATTTTTTTTTAAATGACAACCCCCATTTTTTTTTGTGTTTTAGATACACTTTTCAATTCTCTACGCAACAAGAATAAAAAAGTGATACCTTGCATAACTTTTTTTTTTAAATTACAAGTTTTACTTCAAAAAATATATTTTTTATTATTCTTTGAAAAAATACTATTTCACTACGAATTTGTAGTGAAATGGCGCAGATTAGTCCCGAAGTGATTGAACGAAGTGTTCAAAGCGTTAATACACGTCTGGTAGTCCACTCAAATAAGTCAACAAATCAAAATTACTTTGCTTTTTGCTGCTGTTCTAGATTTGGTTCTTATCTTCGTCGAGTTGTCATTGCAATTAAAAGATTGATGTTACCTGACGTTTTGGTGGTAAATTTTTACTTTCTTCCTTTTTCGGTGTTTTGCTGTTGTTTATTTCACACCAAAATGACATTTAATGTATCTTTCAACTCTACTGTTTATGACAATTCTTTTACTATTTGAAATAGATCTGCCATTTTCTAGTTCTATTTCCTTCTTGTGTTCTTCTCATAACCCTCTGGTTTTTTTTAGTTAAATTTTTGTGTTTTTTGAAGTGAAAACTTTATTAGCGGCGGTGAGCACTTTTTGGGATGGGTAAAAATTGTTCAACTCGCGTCAGGACGTGGCCTGATCGAAAATTCGTAAGACGGAGGGAGGGTAAACCTCTCTGTTGCGAGTTTCAGAAGAAATAATCGTCCAGCGGGAGGAGTAGCTATTTATCAAAATATGAACACAGTTCATTATTGCACAAATTATATGCATATGCACAGTTGCGAAATACACCAGCATGTTTAAGGGAATTGAACGCGGCTTCATTTGACTATAATTTGTCTGCACAACAACAACATTCCTAAACGTCATACCAGCCCACTCTTTTATCGCATAGGACATGGATAGGAAGAAGACGCTAGACGGTCCAAAAAATTATTGTTTAGTTTTGGAATTACTTAATCATTAGCACACCTAGCACTTCAATTTTTCGTTTAACATTTGAATAATGATCAATACTAAAGTAGAATGTCCCTCAAAGTAAAATAAAAATATCTTATCTGATAACAGGTTGAATCCGTAATGAGAAGAATCAGTTATGAAATAAACTTTGTACGAAGCTGCTTTAGATTATAAAAACAAATCCTTAAATCATTGTTGAAATAACCGAATGGTTTCTTTGTTTTTCCAAAATTCGTAGTGCGATGCAAATTTCCTATCTCCGTCGTACATAATATAAGATGCAATAGTGTTATCTCTTACCGTTTGAACTGGAGACGTACAATCAGTCCGAGCGTTACTGAACAGAACGTCGCGTGTTCATGGTAAAAACTTCTTAGGTCCACAACTTTCGGCGCGAAGCAATACAGGGTGACACTCGTCAGAATTATGGCCTAGTGATCTATTGTCACTTGAGTTTCAGATGTTAATGTCGAAACTCGTTTGTCCTTAAATTTTTATTAGTTTATTTTTTTCTAATAATAATGCGAAATTTGAAGAAGAATGCTATAAAAAATAGACGTTTAGCGCAATTAAAAGCAGTAAAAAAAACACAGCTGAGGTAAAACTATGAAACCTTGTGATTCATTTTATAATTATTATTTGTAGTGAAAACATACCTACGGTCTCTTCAGACATCAGTTCTGTGAGAAGTGATATGTTGGAAGAAAGGTAAATGATATGATTTTAAAGTCAAATAAGGTATGTTTAGTTATTTGTATATATTATTATTTAATTATGCATATAGACTTGAGTTCTGATATTTTTTTTACTATGAAATAAACTTGAAGTGTCCCATAATAATTTTAATTGCAATATCTATTAATATTTGGGGCAAGTCCGCCCCTGTCGATAGCGCATGTGGACCCTTAGTCGGTCAGTCATTTCTGAATGGTCACTCCGCTGATTCATAGCAACAACTGCGCTGGTAGACTGCACTACAGTCATCTCTCTCCTCGCACTGTGTAGCAATTAGTGCATAGGGGTGAAAAAACTAATGTGACATGTGAAATAGATTTCATTAAAATTTGACGTGGGCAGAAACTCTTATGAAGTCGCGACCAATCCCCTAATGCTACTGTTTCTGATATCGGCGATATGTGTATAAGTCGTTGCCACTCTGGTGATAATCAGTTCATTATTATGGTTGCCGTTTACATTTCTCCAGATAAGTCATTGCGTGCTATACGAGACTTCTTGTATGAAAATTTATTCATTTACTCTCATGACGCATTGCTTCAAAAAAAAAAAAGGGGAAAAGCTTTGATGATTTGCCAATGATTTTTAGTGGAGATTTCAACATAAACTTTGCAGACGATAAAAATCAACAATTAATTGAATTTTTAAATAATGAATTTGGTTTAACGATGTCAAATGATCGCACACGAAATACAAAACTACTATTGATGCGGTCTTTATTAGACATTTAAATAGATTCGAATCAAAATTGTTCATTTCTTACTTCAGCTACCATAAACCTATTGTATCAGTTTTAGAGATTGGCGATGATGATGCTGGTAATGATGATGGTGAAAGAGTCGTTGAAATTATGGATGAAAGTTGATTTTTCTGAGAGATAAACTTTTTAATGTAAAATAATAATTGTAATAGTTCTGAAGTGTTAAATTTTTAATGTAATATAAATTGTCATGTTTGTGTACGATAGCGCAATAAATGAATATTGTATTTTACCACATAAATGATAGTACTTTTATACTGATAAATAAAGCATTATTACCTTTATGGTAGAATGGTACTAACAACCAAGAATTTACTTTAAATGACGGTACATTTTTTCACTATAACATTAAAATCTTTTAAAATCTCTAGACATTAACTCAATGCCTTAACAACAACCGTGTTGCGGTTGCTCCTGAAAGCTTTTCAAGTCCGCAAAATGCGCAAAGTTTTAATGCCCTTAGCAGAATATCTAATCATCCAAACTAAGCGAACTAAACGAAACTTTAAAGTGTGAGTTATTAGGATCTATTTACGAAGTTCTACCTTTTGAGTTCTAGCAGACGTCACTTTGCATCTGAATGCTTCGCATTTTCCGATTCATCTGGCTGGAAAGCTTGTTGAGTGAATCGCTGCATTCATACGCCGGCAATTATACATTCTAAAAGTCGCTTCGAAAAGAAAATCCGTTTAATTTTCATAATGTCGGCGATTATATTTCGCGAACACTGACTGACTGGAGTAATTAAATTTGTGCAGCGAGATTGAAATTTATGTTTTGTAAAGCCGGGGTTTTTATTAGATTGACTTGTTGTCAGTGCTTCCCAAGCTGACAAAGTTAACGCAGTGATGGGAGCGAAAACGTTGCGTTGTGGGGGATGTTAAGTTTGTTTTAAACTTTCAAAGACAACCAAAAATACTTACGGGAGCTAAATCTGTAATCTTGAATTTCTCTTGGGTACGTCTGCATGCAATGTGAAGAATTCATTACATTTACTAGATGGGAAAATTTTCTTAAGTGGTGATAATTCAACCTTAAGTGTCTCACTGCATACCAGCCGCATACCTGCCACCTCTCTTCTAATTAATAACGATCCCACACGTGAAGCAATTAGTGCAAAACATGTCGATTAAATGATAATTTGTAGAAAGTACTACCGGGACCCCCATTTCTTTCCATGTGTGTTAAAAATGTTTTCGTTGCCAAATCAATGCACCGGTGTCTATAACAATTTGGGTCTAATGCAGTGAAAGCAGCACGCAAATAAGGGAATGGTATCGAGGTGATAACAAGAAAGTTGTCTCTTCGAATATGGTACCGTTCATTATCTGCACGGATCATTAAATATTCAAACCTGTAATAGCGAAGGTCCTACATGTAAGCGATTTAGCCTCAATGATGTCATAATTGTTATAAAGTGGTCGTTAGCAGTAAAATACTGTCATTACGTGGAAAGAAATTTAATTTGTACTGTTTGTTGGGATTAATTGAGGAAGAGGTACGACACGGTTTGGGGAAGGCGCCAGCGAGTGGCCAAATTCGTTGACCCGGATTAACTCGATGCAACTCGCGAATTAATTCCCCTGAAAGCATCCAGTGCACGATTGAATTCTCGTATTTATTTTTATGATACCCGTCGAGCGCGGCCAGGAAACTCATTTCTAGTGAGTAGCTCACGAACGATTTCCTGCAGCAGGAGCTTTCAATTTTACCTAGTTCGCTCATATTTGCTTGCTGCAATCCTGATAAATGTTTCCTTTTAGCATTCCGGATCAAATCGAAAAAAACTGATCAGACAAGACAAGCAACGTTTTTTCTTCCAACAGCAGTGCATGCGGTCCGTGTTATTTTTTGTCGTTCTGCAGGGAGCACTCTAATATTCCCTGGCGAATTTTTATGTAAATGGTCGTTTGCAACACGATAACTCTCCACATTCTGTCTGCATTAAAGAGCAAATTCTGAATTTTTATTGCCTCGTTGAGTATAATGCAGACATTTAGAGCTTTAGCCAAGCGTTGATGCTTTAATGGGTTTTGTGATACCGAGGTGAGTGTGTATTATTTGACACGTGTGATCTAGAAGGGTTAATTTAGGTGAGTGCTATTCTTATAAGTGTAAACAATGAGCCAATTATCGCTGAATTGAAAGAGAAATTGTAGTCTCTATAAGGCGCCCGTACGCCATTCGGAATAATTTTCCCGCGACAGAGCAGGAAAGTTGCGGAAAAGTTTGTCTAAAAGTTCGGCGGGTATTAATTGCGGCAGTCGCAAATTGCAATTTCATGCCAGATTTCTCCTGCAGATCGCTACGTCCTACAAAATCATCTACAGGAGCAGAACGTCCATTTGATGTGGTTTTGCACAATCACGGTCTTTGTCAACGACATTCTTCCAAGTTGAAACTTATGGAATATGAAAAAACCGCACAATTGTAGGACTTTCTTTTAAATTCAGCGGTTATTGTTGATTGTTACAAAGCAATAATTAAGTTGGAAAAATACCTTCTTCGAACCAGAGGGATCCCACATTACTATATATTTCTACTCCTTTCATAGTCTGCATTTTATCGATATACTTCATGAATGTATATATACCGGTGTCCCAGAGGTGTGTGGACCATCAATTACGCCCTTATTTTGAAAGATATCAAAACGGGGTTTTCGGCGGACGATAGCCACACGATACCTTAACAATTTAAAATTATTAGAAATCATATACAGAGTGTCCTAGTATTAGTAATATACCAAAGTTATGTTTTTTTAAATGGAATGCCCTGTATATTAATTGGTGAATTGAAAGAGCAGTTAATGCTGAGCAAAATGATAGAAGGTACTACAGGTTTATTATGGATGGTTCTTGAGTTATGAAGAATTTTAGGTCAACATTAGTGCTTTTTTAAAAAATTGCAGAGACCATTCCAACAGAGATAACTGAATGCTTTTCTGTCAATAGTTTTTTATAGACCCGAACTTTAATACACACTGATTGAAAGTCATCTAAATTGATATTTCTATACAGGGTGTACGATTTCGCAAAATGTATAATAACTTTTTTTTTTCAAATAGAACACCTTATATTCCATTATACCACCAAATAGCATTTTTAATTAGCTTTCATGGAGCCGTTTGTTCTTGTTGACAGTAAGTTATCCTGTAACAAATAGTTTCACTTTTGTGATTATTTTACAAAATGAATTTTACGAAAGAAGTAATGATGAATATGGTACAATGCGTTAGGAGAAGCCGAAAGAAATTCCTCTTTGGCCACAAAAATCTACAACGTTTTGAAAACACTGGAAACGTGGCCTACAACAAAAAACAATTAATTGGTAGAAGAGTAGGTGAAAACACTGAGCTAGAAGTTTTACTAATCTTAGAAGAAAATCTTCACTCCAGAACAAAAGAAATTGGTTTCATCCATACCACATTGAACCCCATCAAGAATTGCAAGAAGTTTATTTTGCAAAAAAGAGTGGAATTCTACGAAATAATGGACAATCTTCTAGAAAGGAATAGAAATATTTTAAACAGAATTTTGTTTACTGATGAGGCGACCTTTAAAAGTAATGGGCCTGGCAAGAGGGATAACATGCACAATTATGCCACTGAAAATCTCCACTGGATGCGGACGATTGATTATCAGAATCAGTGGTCCTTAATGTGGTTGCAACAGGATGGAGTTCCTGTACATTTCTATAGGAATGTAAGCAGATATTTAAATGAATGACTGGTTGCCGAGACGTTGGATTGGTAAGGGCGGCCCTGTCAAATGGCCCGCAAGATCACCAGATTTAACTCCTTTAGATTTTTTCGTTTGTGGTTATGTAAAGGATATAGTCTCTCGAATTCTTACGTAAACCTAAGCCTGTCTACCTCTCGGTGTCACTTCTGAAGTAATTTAATAAATTAGACAATAAACGACTATCTCCATGGCAACAAGTCCAAGGCGATATGATCTTAATATGCGATTTTAGCAATTTCGGGAAATTTTCTAGGTTTTTTGTAAAACAAGTAGTAACATTTGCCGAGGCAAACCATACATTGAAAAAAAGCTTATTAAAAATGCTATTTGGTGGTATAATGGAATATAGGGTGTTCCATTTGAAAAAAATAAGTTATTATACATTTTGCGAAACCGTACACCCTGTATAGAAATATCAATTTAGATGACTTTCAATTAGTTGAATTAAAGTTTGGATCTATAAGAAATTATTGACAGAAAAGTGTTCAGTTATCATTGTTAGAATGGTCTCTGCAATTTTTTAAAAAAGCACTAATTTTGACCTAAAATTCTTCATAACTCAAGAATCATCCATAATAAACCTGTAGTACCTTATATCATTTTGCTCAACATTAACTGCTCATTAACGGCGTAATTGATGGTCCACACACCTCTGGGACACCCGGTATATCCATTGTATTAAAATAATATGGTAGATTTATTTATTTCAGTTTCTGACTTTTTCGCTGTTTTAGTGTCTAAATTAACTGTGAACACTGTAGTTTTTCCTATTTTGCTTTTTCAGTGTCTTCTCACAGATTCTTGTCTTTTCGATGTTTCATTTATTTAGTGTCTCAGAATCTCAATAAGAGTTTTTGATTAATTGTTTTCTCAATTTTTAAATACTCGGCGTACTTTTCATTTTTCCAGTTGCTGATATTTTCAATCTTAGGGATTTTAGAGTTGCAATTTATTAATTTGATTTATCCAATTCTAGGTATCACAGACTCCTATAAATTAATATTGTTTTCTTTTTGGTTTTTTAATGTTTCAATTTAGCATTTATGTCCATCACGTTTATTTTTATAACATCGACAGGAAAAATTATATACACAGTCGATACAGAAAAACTGGTGGTGCGATAATGCAAAATGCACCGAATAATGTGATGTTGATGTTATTGAGAGTGTCACTCATGTAGAAATAAAAAATCAAATTGTTCACAGTATGAAATAATAGTACATTATAATACGAGTTTAACAACAAGAGGGTTTATTGTGACATGACTGCTCCAAGAGAACTAATGGCAGAATGCCTCTTGTTAAACGAGTGCAATATACAATTTTTTCTATTTTGGAGCCTCTTCGTTGTATGAAAATTTTAAAATTCTGCTTTTTAAATATTCTATGGATTTTTTAGGATTAGGTACTGGTTGTGTTTGGGGTCATGTTTTTTATCTGAAAAGTTGACACTTGGCTTGACCTCGACAGGAGTTGGCTAGAAATGCCAGACGTAGGTAGGCTCAATACCAACGTAATACGTATCAAATGAACAACAGGTAGAGAATAGGTCCAAGGACGCTGCCCTGAGGTACTCCAACATAAATCGTTTTGGCGATCCGAGTATTCTTCTCCATGTTTGACTCTGAAGTGGCGGTCAGTGATGTATGAGTGAAGAATTTGGCTCATTTGTTGTGGTAAATATTTTTCTGTCTTGTATTCCAAACCTTTTGATGCCACCCTCGGCCGAATGCTTGGGCCAGCAATCTTCCACACCATTGGCACGTATCGGAGTCGTAGTACTGCGTTGAAGAGATGCGTCAGCTTCATGATACCTTTGCGAGGCAACCCCTTGAGTATTTGTGCAGTTATATTAGATCACGGCGTGGTGCTTTCTTTGTGCTGAGATTGTTTCTCATGGTGTTGGTAATCTCAGCCGGCATATCTACTAGTAATTTGCGGAGCATTTCTTCTCTGCCAGTCGGCTCATGGGGTTGAAAAGTATTTGCAAAGTGGTCATCTTTTTTTGCGGATGGGAGGATTATGGTTTGGCCTATTCAAGGATTTAGTTGTCTTCCTCAGGGAGTAGTCGGTGCTTTCGTCAGCCGTTAACTCAACAAGGAAACTCTGAAAACTTCCATTTTTGATAGTTTTAATCCCATTTTTGAGCTATTCGCATAGATTATTATCTAGCTTTCGCTTATCGTCCGGGAAACGAGCTTGCTGCCATTTTTTGCTGGCTTTTCTCTTCGAGTGTACCAGGTATCGACCTTCTTTGATTCTGTGAGGGGGTGTTGTTGCAAGTCGAAAATTAGTTTTTCAACTTCATGGTCTTACTGTTCCTTCTTTTTCAAATTTACGCTTAACTCAATTCTTTGCTCAGGTTCTGATCGAAATCCATCCCAATCAGTTTTTTCTGTTTTGAGATACGGTGTTTTTCTGTTGTTTTCTTCACTCAATGAAAGCAGAGTTGCTGAATGGTGTAACGAAGTTACCAAATTCCGCGAGGTTCGAGTGCATCGAGTTTAGCCAACAACGGGCGCCGCTCGTGAGTCCCAGCCGTAACTAAAGATCGCACCACCCCGTAAAATCGCCGAAAAAATACATCGGACCGGGATAATTCTTTCCCTCCGGTCATCATAAAATTTGCCCGCTGCAAACGAGACTATCCCGGAGCCGCTAAGACCACTCCCAGTGTCCGGTCTTGTCACCCCGGACCACGCCCTTCTCATTGCACCTTTCAAATGAAAAATAAAATGCTTAATGTTGACGTATCGGGATGATTCTTTCACTCCGGTAAACGGAATGAGACCGCGCTCCGGGTATATCATTGGATTTCATTTGGACTGTCAATGTTGTCGCTTGGATCCCTGCAGTTTCATATTTAGCATCTTCGTAGTGCTTTATATTTTCTTTGGTTATTAGGGCTGATCCTCCTTTTCCCCGTAGGTCAAGCCGAGCAGTGTGATAAATTTTGTAGCCATTAAACACTGTTAGCACACTCCGTGGTATATTTAGAATGTCCTCATAATTTTTTATGCCCACTATGTCGATATGTGGTGGTGAAAGTATCTTCTCTGTTTCTGGTGAGGACGTCTCTTTCGCTTTTTGTTTCCTCTTTTCTTCTGCACTGTTCACTCCGAGCGAGATCGTCTTCATCGGTTTGTTATTCTTCTGTTTTCTTCTTTTGTTGTTTCTTAACTTTTCTGTAACTGGAGAGCATTGCATCGGGCATCTCTCGTTTGCAATTCTTTCCAGAGATTGTTCTCATTTGTCGTTGTTGGGAGAAATTCAGTCATTGCGACTCTTAGACATTAAATTAAAAGTTGCCGATGCTCCATAATTTGTAAATTGATAATTTATACTTTCAGTAATGCCAATATTAAAAAAAATTACTCGATTTGTTTTGCTTTCTTTTCATTAGTTTTTTTTTTTTTTCAACAAATCAACACATTGTAATATAATTATGAATTCATCGGAAATGTGCCATTAAATAAAGTAACGACTTTCAATAGTTAGTTCTCTTTGGTGAATTGGGAAAACCTTTTATATGGTCGGAGAGCTGAAAATATCTCGCATTGAATATTGAATGTTATGCATGCTGCTCCCAACTCTGCAGACTTACAATAGGAAAATGTGTTTTTCCGCTACTTGTATTGTAACTAGGTCTTACTTATGCGGAGTGTAGGTGGCCAATAACATTCGACGAGGGAACTTTATATTGTCACTTGGAAAATAATAATGTGAATCACAGAATCATTTTCGCAGGAAAAGAATAAAAACCAACAAATCGTTAATTTTATTTATTTTGAAAATTATTTATACAAATTAGTTTTGTTTGTTTGAAAAGATACAGATGCACCAGATGTTGACGTTGTTGATGATTGGATCTGATTGATCCTATTGGACTTCAGGAAGATGCTCACTGCTGTTGTTAAAGTTTTGTTCTCTGTCCCCACTATAATTGTAAAATATTTTGTCAGCTGTTTCCAAATAACGAAGAAAAAAATTGCTGGTTATATTTTTTCCAATTTCGAAATTTTTCTTTAATTTGTCCATGTAATTAATGTCTTCTTCGGCATTATCTACAATTATTATTGTGAGCATATTTTAAGTGCAACTTTTTGTCTCCGGAATCTTGACAACAATAAAGCTTCCATTGTCGATAATATGAGATAATTGCATTTTACAAAACTCATTGGTCCTGCACGCACCTGCGATACCCACAACCATTATAACTAAAAAATCATCGATGGCACTTAAAAGTCTTACACCTTTGTAACAAATAGAACGAAATTCTTGAAATTTGCAAAGCTAAAGATGATTCTGAGATCCTAATCCAAACCGTTCAAATAAATGAAAGAATCCCCCTTCTTCCGCATTTGGTTTGGCTTTTTAGTTTAATTTTTTTCTCCAAATCTGTAAGGGGCAGGAGCACTTGAAATGAAGAGAAAAGTATGAAAGTTTGTACTTAGTATTCAAATATGTAATACTAGAATCGCATTTCAAGTGTTAGTAATTGATATTTGTGATTAGAAAGTGTACCATATAGTCACGTTGTCTGTTTGAGAAATGGTTAAAAATAAAGTAAATTTTTATTATTCATATTACTTTTATTACTTATTGAAGAGAATAATATGACAAACTCAAAATTAAAATTAAAAAAAAATTCCAACTATTACTAGGACTATCACTACATTAATAATAAAAGCCTCTCCATGTACAGAGTGATCATAAAGTTCCGCACAAAATTCATAATCTAGTTATGTAATGTTTTTGCGAAAAACGCTCGAACAGGTAGATTTTTGTTTTATTGCCATTTTTGACATAAAAATTTTGTTGATGACGTCATCTGTTTTTGAACTATGACACCGTCATAATTTTTTTTTAAATGGCAACCCCCAACTTTTTTTTTTGGTTTTAGATACTCTTTTCAAGTCTCTATTCAACAAAAGTAAGAAAGTGATTATGCAATGTAATTTTTTTTTTAAATTACATGTTTTACTTCAAAATAAAATTCCTTGTAAAAATTTAAAAAGTAACAATAAATATATTAACGCTTTGAAGACTTTGTTGAATCACTTCAAGACTAATATGCGCCATTTAACCACGGATTCGTATTGAAATAGTATTTTTTCAAGGAATACAATTATTATTTTTTGAAGTAAAACTTGTAATCTTTTCAAAAAAACAAGTTATGCAAGGTATCACTTTTTTACTGCTGTTGAATAGAGAATCGAAAACCCAAAAAAAAAGTTGGGACCATTTAAAAAAATTGATGACGTCATCAACAAGGTTTTTATCTCAAAAGATGGCAATTTAAAAACAAAAATCGACCTGTTGGAGCGTTTTTCGCAAAAACATTACATAACTAAATTATGAATTTTGTGCGGAAGTTTATAATCACTCTGTATAATTTTAATAGAAAAATGTTTTTACTCACCGAAAAGGTATGCCAATGTGACCACAACATTGCACTAGCACTCAGCGTATGTCAACATCTTTGAAAATTAAAAAAAAATCACAAAAATACTGGTAGATGTCGCTGTGCGTGAACCGATTTTGTAAAGTTGTAACTGGGTGGTTACGTTGCCATAAGTAGGCTAGAAAGACCTTGTCTCAAGAAACGTTTGAAGTTAATGTAACCATATGGTGGTCACAATATCCTTACAGGGTTTTAATCCTTAATTTTTTAATTTTTTCACTTTTCAGGTTAGTTTGTTTTGTTTACATATTAAGTTAGGTTAGATTTTCTTTCTTTATCATTTCGTAATACTAATCTTTAATGTCAATCTTCAATCTTCCTTTTTTCAATTTTTTTTATAGGTATGTAACTTTCCAAACGGAATTTCCGTTTCGTATTTATTCCGTTTGGGTTTTACTTATTCACAATTTTTTAATTTGTTCGCCAATGTGGCGGTTCAGATTATGTTTGATAAATATGAAAAAAAAAAAAAAGATTAAGGCAAGAACCATTTTTACATTGCTGTTCCTTTTTATAGCACTGAAGATACTTTAATTAGTTAACTTTTGATGTTTAAATGTCAGATTAAATGCTGCTCTAATATGTTTCCAAAAAAATTATTATTTATGAGAAAAACTGGAACAGTATTCGCCTAACTTTGCGACAGTGAATTTCAAGGAAACACAGAAAAAGAATGCCACACACCATGCATTTTCGGTGCTGGATCCCTTGCTTGATTTCGGTTGGGGTTGCTTGCGACCTTCTGTGCTGGGTCTTCAAATGTAACCTTCTGTAAAGGAAGTCCTCCAAAACGGGCATCGCCACGGAAAGATAGATTTTGCTGCAGATCGCATATAAAATATGTGCACTCTTAATGTTTCAGCTTATGAACAAAATGTTTCATATTAAAAAATGCTATTTAAAATTTGCTTTGCATTCAAATATCTGACTTGTACCAAATTTGAATGTAGCCAATCAGCGTCTCGCACTACAGTGTGGGTAACGGGCTGTCACTTTTCTGTTGTTTTCGAAAAATATGTAAACTGCTTCTTTTTTGGTAAGCGAGTTCTGACTCACTGTTTGGTATACGAGGTATCAACACGTTTGAGCAAGCAGGGAGGCTATAAAGCTCTCCTTTAGCCTTCTTAGCTTATTACTTTTACATATTTTTATTTTATTGCTCATGTAGAAAAATAGTATCTTTGCAACCTTTTTTACGGTTGAAAAGTAACTGTTTGCTCATTTTATACCAAACGGTTATTTGGGTGCGACAAGTTTACTTGTCGCACGCAAATTCAGATAAACATACTGCTGAAATTAAATAAAAATCAAGACAATCGAAATATTAAAACTGAATTTGCCCCTGGACCCCACCGGGGCTTCGTGGTGCAAATAATTTACACCCTATTCTCGTTTCTATAACAACGTAATGCTTTTAAAATATAGGGAATTCAATTTACCATTTACACCACAATGGTTTAAAAAAAACGGACTTTCGTGGGCAATCGACAACTTGCCGCACTAGTTGCACAATATACTATTTTATTGCTCATGTAGACAAATAGTATCTTTGCAACCTGGGTTACGGTTGCAAAGTAACGGTTTGCCCATTTATTAATTTGGGTGCGCAAAGTTTACTTGTCGCACGCAAATTATTCTTTGCACACGCAAATTCAGATAAACAAACTACTGAAAACTGAATTTGCCCCTGGAGTTCAATTTTATATTGGGATTTATTCCGCATTCGCAATAAAAAATAGTATGTCCAACTCGTGCGGCGTTGTCGATTGCCCCCTCAAGCGAATGAGCGAACTCACTTCGTTCGTGCGCTCAACTTCGCTTTCGTTGGCAATCGACAACTTGCCGCACTAGTTGCACAATATGCTATTATTTGTACCTTCGTTAGTTTCGTTATAAAAAAGTCAACACATTTTTATCAAATAGGTAACAGTTTTAATGCATACTAATTCGTATTTTTGTTTCAGGTAATACACGTAACTATTGGTATTAGTACATAACATTCATATGCGTTGATTATGATGGTGAGTAATGTAAAGTAAAATAAAATGTTTCTAAAACGATTTTATTTGATGTATCACTCGTTCAAATCGTGTTTAAAAAAAAGCATCAAGGATTTTTTGTCAGGCACCCTGATATGCTATAGACCAAGTTAGAAACTGGGTAGAAAATGTTTGATAAATAAAAAATTACTCTGGATTTTACTTTTATTTGAGTGACTTTTAACATTATTATTATCTTTTAAGACAGGTGAACTGGATTTAATTTAAAAGTGGATTTGTTTCTTCAATATAAAGCGAAATTTAACAACTACAAGTTATACACTGCTTTTTTAAACTGTCCATATGGAATCCCATGTTAAATTTTTCACCCCATTTTAACTTTTGTTTGTGGCATTCCGGGCTTGGAATTTTTAAATTTTAAGTAAATAAATAAGGGTATGACGTTCAACTCGAATACGATACTAAAATAGATAATAGTACAAAAGAAACAAAAAATACAACATGGGACACGAATAAGAAGAAATGGAGTGGACAGAGTGCAAGAGAATGATTTTGGAAAGTTCTTATACGATCATAAAGACTCAAATGTCGAGAAAGAGGAATGTGCGATGGTTCCAAAACGGAAACTTACATAAGATGAAGGTCTTAAATTAATATGGTAATGTAAAGTGCAGTACACGATGGAAACATAGATGTAGAATTAGACAACTTTACTGACAGAACATCAGATTAACAGAGTGGAATAGTGATTCATAACACAGATTTGTCTTAAAACATTGCCGATAAAAGCAAAAACACAAAAACGGAGACTGCAGCCCTTCGTGTCGCTGCCTCACTCTTGCACCCCTTCTTCAAATCCTTCCAATTGTCTATTTTCGGCAAGTCGTGCCTATTCTTCCATTCGGTCCACTCCATTACACAAGAGCACGAAATGGGATTTCGTTCTATGTTCAAAATCTGGATCTGAGTACAACTTAAGAAGTCCACCGGGACACAAGTTAACAAATTGTCGTATACGTTCATCAGCGACACTTTGGTGTTTCTGAAGGCCTCGTAGTAGATCTCAGAAATCCGATTGTGGCTCAAATTAATCTGGTCGATCTTTTCTACTGTGTCGAACATCCCCGGTTCTAGATGCACCAACGAGTTATTTTGTACATCCAGATTTATTATGCTTTTAATTCCCTTGAAGGCGTCTGGGTCTATGTGAGTCAGTCTGTTGCCACGCAGAGTTAGATTAATGAGGGTGGGGTCACTGGCAAAGTGCCACAGGAACTCGAATGCCAATCTAGGGAGAGTTTGCAAGAGGTTATTGCTAATAGAGATGATCTCTAGGGGTGTGCCTTGGAACCACTCATTTTTCCACTCTGAAATCTTGTTGTAGTCCAGAAACAAGTACTTCAGCTTCAAGTTGTTGAACGCCTGATCTGCAATTCTAGATATCCTGTTGTTTTCTAGGTACAGTGTTGTAATAACAAGGTTGCTAAACACCCCGTTGTCGATCTCCTCGATTAGGTTGTCGCTGAGATTTAAATCCGTCAGCATGGGCAAATTCTGGAAGGCCCCGGCTGCAATTTTCTTTATCCCACATTTGACAAACTCCAAAGCCGTAACTTTCGACAAATTACTAACAGACATCACTCTCAATTCCGGAATCAACTGATTCATAACAACAACATCACCGAAATCACCCACGTACGTCCTGAGATAATCATCAGAAAGTACAGTTACCGTCCTCGAGTCCTGCATACTACTTCGCCACTTTAAAGTTAGTGAAACGTTCTCGAAGGTAGCTGCACTGATTGGTTTGCAGACCCATAAAAGCGACAATAATGAACAAAACATCTGGTGAGATATTAGCACTTTGTTCGCGGCCATTTCAATGTTACTTGCAGGAGGAAGATAGGAATTTGACTGTTACATGGGATTACGACGCGACTTGCGCCCGATGAGCTAAATTTATTTTTAGTGTGTGCGGAAACGTGGAATTGAACGACACCTACTAGTGAAAGCGAACGTAGGGAAAGCTGCTGCAGAAACCGCAAATGTTGGAGTTTTACAGGGTGCTGTCATGTTGATGAGTTGGAATTTCGGGGAGAAAACGGTGTCGGTTTTGGTTTCTGTTCAATCTGGAGGAAGAAACCCGCTGCTTTTTTGTAGTGGGGTCATTACCCTGGTTTGCACAGAAACACCATGTGTTGGCAATAGATTTTAATTCGTCTTACCAATCTGTTATTAACTATTGGCTAAGGATTGTGGCCAAAATCCCTGATCTGATTATTCACAAAAAAATTTGTTCTAAAAATATTTTTCTCCCTGCACCTGTTTGGTGTTTTCCTTTTCTGGACATACACATCTTTATTTGCTGTGTTATTTACTTTAATACTGTACATTCTATTGCTTCACTCTGCATTCTTGAACATTTTTTTCTACTCTGTTTGCCTTTTAACGTTATTGTATTTGGTGTCTTCTGCATCATTTATTTTCTTTCACTCCATCTGACTTCAATGTGTTGTTTGGTTCTTTGGCGAATTAATTTTTTCTCTATACATTTATGTTCCATAAAATTGCTTATTTGAAAACTCATATAAATATCTATCTTTGTAATTAACCGATTTTGATTATAATTGCAAATCGGGGGGAAGGGTCTAACGATTTTTGCAATTAACTTCTTTCACGAGAAATTTCAATCTGATATATTTTAATTTTAAGGGATAATACTAAGAATGTAAAGAATAGGCTTCTGTATTGTTTTTCTTTCTCCTTAAATCGTACAGTTATGTAACCCATCATAACTGCCACTACACCACTTCATTTCAGCAAATAATAACAGAATCGTCAGATTGCATTTCTCCGGTGTATCGTATCACCAAACTTTTATGACATTTGAAATTCAATTCTTCCGCATATTACCACAGAACTGCGTTGGTCAGAGTCGAGGTCAGAGTCGGAAGAGCTTGTGTTAATTTAGAACTTAATTCAGCTATAATTTTGTGCACATGCAAAGTGCAGTTAACCCAGTTTCCCGTTGGAAGCAACGTAATCTGACTTTTATTTTTGTAATTAAATTAATTAAACGATTAAAAGTAACTACATAGGAACAAAAAATATACTTTCTGGGGTTATCAGAGTCATTATGCAACACAATAGCTTGATAACTTTAGTACTTGAATGTTATCTGTAGAAAATTATTTAAAGCTTCCAGCATTCCACCTTCACTTTAAGCGCCCATAATAATTATTTGACAGTTTTGTCTATTCGATGCAGAGATTTCTTTACAAAATTTTACTTTTATGATAGCTCTACAGGGAAAGTAGTTACGGCCATAATGTTTTTTTTTTGGTGAATAACAGATGTGATAAAATAAATTTTTGGAAAGTAGTTTTTATATTTATTGAACAGAACCAGTTCTTTTGGACCATTGGAATTTACAACTCTTTCTTAAATTTATTTATATTTGACCCATATAGCCAAGGATTTTTCTGCTTGAATATTTCCACAATTCCGTGGTATCTCTGTAATAGTTTGTTCTATGATTTTTAATTCCTTGTGTATATTGATAAGACCGTTCTCCATACGTGATAAGCGTGGGTCATCTGAGTTCACGGCAATTCCAACCCAGATTTTTCATCAGTTCAATTACAACAATGTGGCCACAAACATTGCTCTTCTTGCTTCTGTCATTCACGAGTTCTGCTTACAGTGTGACCTTTGAAAATGTGACAGTTGTCTTAACGACACAGCTTCTGCCAGAACCGTCTCCTGCATCGTGGATTTACATAAATGCATCCGATACTCTCGCAAACTACATCCCTTTGGTACCTTTAGAAGTACTAAGTATACGGGATGAAAACATTCCAAAATTGCCACGACATTCTGTGTCTAATCTTCCGAACATCGCTTTCATCTCAATAGTTGCAAGCGGAATACAAGATGTTGAACCTGGTGCTTTTGAAAACCTACCGAAGTTAACCGGACTCAATTTGGAGAACAACAGAATTCAAGAGGTCAAAAATGGGGTTTTCAGAGGTCTTTTTATCAAGTCCTTATTTTTGGATAACAACAAAATTTCATTAATTGAATCTTCGGCTTTTAATAACATGAGCCTGCAGCTGATTTCTTTGAATAACAACAAAATTTCAAAATGGGATAGCAACTGGTTCATGGGTACTCCTTTGGAGTCCATTTATATGTCCAACAACTTCCTAGAAGAACTCCCAGCCGACGCTTTCAAGTACGGTCGCCAGTATAAAAGAATTAATGTTTTATTGATGCTCTCTTCCCTGATTTTGTCAGAAAATCGCATCAGGACCATCCATGCTGGGGCCTTCGACCCCATCAATACAATTGGTTACCTTAATTTGTCAACTAACGAATTAGACCAGCTACCTGATGGTGTGTTCCGCACAGTGAAGAGTGTCTACAGTCTCGATTTAAGAAACAACTATTTTAGAAGTGTGAAGGGTTTTTTCAATGACATCAATATACACCAGTTGGTGCTTCTCAACAATTCTTTGGATTGTTTTCCTAGAGAGGTGTTTGATGTGTCCATGATCGACAATGTGTTTCTCGACGGAAACAAGATGAGTTGTGCGTGTGTGGAAATGTGGAAAAAAATTCAGTTTGAGCAGAACATTCAGGTGCTTTTCAGTATGAAGTTGTTGGAAGACGATTGCATAGATTTGACTCCTGAGGATAGTTTGAAATTTCCGGATAAATCTAATTATAATGAAATATAAATTTATCCATGTTGCGATTTGACCTAACAATGTAAATAGAAAAATAAAAATGAAAGATAGAAAGAAAAATAATAAAAATGGTTATAAATGACATTTTAGTTGAAATAATTTATTAGTGCTCACTAACAGAGTATGTCTTTAATACCGCATTTATTTTTAAGTCAGTAGTCTCTTTCTTCTCGGGTGTCTCATTATTTCATATATCACAGTGTTTTTATTATTGCTATTTATCGTCTTCTTTTTCATACTTCATCTTTTTTTTTTCGCAAATAGTGTTTTACAGTTTTTCAAACTATTTCCAAAGATAAGATAAGATGCAATGGAAAAGTATAGAATAAAGTAACATTGGGGAAGGTCTCCAGATATTGCTGACAAGCTGAAAAACGAAAAACGAGTCGTACACTATGCTTTTCCTTCGACCACCATTCAATCCCACAATATTCAACGGTATGGAGCAGCTCCTCTGGTGCATTTGTAATTACAATGACTAAAAAATAAAAAATAAGTTTCTTTCTTTTATATTAACTCCATTATTACCAGTTTAAGTTCACAATCACTACAAAAATATGTTCTTTGATGTTTAGCGCTTTTTTTGGTATTTTACATAATAGGTCGTAGGAAAAATCTTTAACCTGTCGGGTCAGATACCTAATAATTGTCTCAGATTTACAACAATTATTATTATTGGTGGTCTAACCCGGGTAACCGAGACAGTGGCTAAACACGGCCTGCGGTCGCACTTGGCATTCGGGAGGCCAGGGGTACGATTCCCAGCGCGGCCGACTCTCCTGTAATAGTAATTTATTATACGAGTTCCTGTATAAATTGGGTGCTTTCGGGCACTAGGACTTAATAAAGCACGAGTGAAACGAGTGCTTTTTCAAGCCCGAGTGCCCGAAAGCACCCAAATTTACATAGAACGAGTGCAATACAACGTTTCATAGTTCGACACAACCCCGGAAAGTCTTTAAATTGCTTAAAATCCATAAAAATAGTGTGACGTTTATCTGACATTTTCTTATTGCCTGACAAGAGTGTTTACACAAGCGAAAATTTGAACAATCTGACAGTGTCGAACTATAAAGGTTTTCTTCGGAGGTTTTCCTTTACAATTAGCCGCAAAGTTACTGCCTTAAAAGGCGCCTAAGCCTATTGCGGCCCGCCCCGTTTAGAAGAGCATTCTGCTAGTTAATAATAAATTTGGCAAAGTTTATCATGGTTTAAGCTAATTTATTGCATTATTGCAATGTAAACAGTAGCATATAAATAAATAAATAACTTTTTTTCCGTAAATAGATAAGAAAGATAAAACATGGCAAAATTATATTCTTTGGAGATATGTCGATAATATGTCACATCTTTTCAAATTTTTTTAATACAATTTTAAAGCTCTCTAAACAACAGGACAGTAATAAATTATATACACTTGCAAAACTTGTATAATCGCTGATTACCGAAAAAGCTTTTAACACACTTGATAATAGATGTAATTATAAAGAGCTGAAACTGTTAGGTATTACTTAACATTTAATCTAAAAAATATACAACAGGAAAATAGGGTTCCTATATTACTTAACAATACACGGTACAGTGTAGAAGGTTGCGGACCGGTATGAAACAGGGAGAAGAATTCAAAGAAGATAAAGAGGAAACTAAAAGAAAAAGAGACATAGAAGTAGCCTTTCAAAAAAGTAAAAAAACAGCAAGATCTCCAGGGGAAGAAAGAACGCAAAAAAAGTGGAGAAGAAGATGAAGGAAATAACAAAAAATATAATGGAAGACTTTAAACAAATCAAAGAAGACACAAGGGAGACGAGGAAAGAAGTGAAAGAGCTGAAAAACGACAACAGACAGCTCAGGGAAGATATGGAAGAACTGAAGAGAGAAATGAACCAACTGAAGAAAGCGATGGAAGAAAAAGAGGAAAAATGGAGAGAAGAAAAAAGCTTCCTAGAAAAGAAGATAGGACAGATGGAGTCGAAGATAGAGGAAAAAGAAAGAGGTGACAGAAGAAATAACATAGTAATAACAGGGCTAAGACTAAAAGAGACGGGACAAAACATGAGAAAAGAAATCAAGAAATGGGTTGAAAAGGAGTTGGAAACAGAAGTGATGATAACAGATGCCTATGATATAAAGGGAGAAGAGGGTAATAGCAAAAACTGAGAGTTGGGAAGCTGAACGTCATGAGGAATAAAGAAAAACTAAGAAATAAGACAGGACCGAAAATCTTTGTAAACAACGACCTAACAAGGAAAGAAAGAGAGATACAGAAAAAGATAAGAGAGATAGCGAAGAAGGAACGGGAAGAAGGAAAGACGGTAAGGGTAAGCTACAGGAAACTGGAGGTTGAGGGAAATTGGAGGAAATGGAACGATGACGCCGAGCGACTGGAAAATTTTTAAAGGAGAAAAGAAAAAACCGGGAAAGAAAAAGCAGACAGAAGGCAAAAAGAAAGAAGGTACATGATTCAAAGGGAAAGCAACAAAAGAAAATAAAAGGAAGAATAAAATTGAGAAAGGAAAGCGAGAAGAACGATAAGAAAGTAATAGCAAGGTTTAGATGTGGAAACGAGGAAAGAGAAAACAAATACTGGAAAGAGAGAAACGAAAGAGTGTGCAGACTGTGCAGAGAAGGAGCAGAAACAATAGAGCACATGATGAAAGAATGTGAGGACCTTAGAGAGGAGAGAGAAGATTGGAAAGTACTGATAGGAGAAGAAGGGAAAGGACTAGGCTGGATGAAAGGAGTTTTAGACAGAAGAAGGAATGTAGAGAAAAGGGGGGAAGAGATGGAAGGAAAATAAAATTAATTTACCTATTGAAGATGTTTATGTTTTATAGTTTTATTTAATCAGTATTTAGTTATTTAGCATTGTATGGGAATAGGAATCCTTTTCAAAACCGAAAGGCAAGGAAATATATTTTATTATTACAACAGGAAAATAAAATCTACACATTGTTCATTTACAACTTGACGTTTGATTTAATGTAAAATTAAAACGTTTAGTCAATGTAACGGGCGTTCAACTGAAAATATATTTGGAGGGGCTATAATGCACATTATTTTCACCATAACTGCATTTTAATAGTATAATTTATTATATATTTATCTTAATAATTTTAATTATAAATATTATTCAGTGCACTTAATGACCCAAAGTGCAGTTATGACAAAAATAAATGTGCATCGCGGGATATATTTTCAGTTGAACAGTGTTACAAGCCACTTTTCCCAGCTCAACAAAATTAATTAAACCCCACTTAGAAAAGAACAATTTATTCCACCTGCTTGATTTACAACTTAAACACCGTACTCTTCCGTATAACTCTTCTCTTCACCCCCGGACCTCCCTTCTGGACAAGTGGAAATAGCCGGACGGACGTTGAGCTTTCAAACACCCTTATTTAAACATTTCGCACATATTGAAGGAGTAAAAGTTATGTTGTTTTCCAAATTATAGCATTGAAAACTTAATAATTGATAACTATATTTTTAAAGTTTTGTTGGAAAGGGTCAACTGCTGCACTTCAGAGTCCAATGTTCTAATGTTGTTGCCTTGTTGATACCTTTACATTTCTCTTGTCGACTCGTGTGTACTTTTCTTTACGATTTACCTTTACGACGATATCCAAATTATATCTGTTTATTTATTATTAACGTTTTCGGTTTTTTAGTGCCGTTGCCTAATCATTCAACCTTTTCTGTTATTAGCTTTTCCTTGATTAGCTTTTGGAGATTTTCGTTTTCCCTTTTGTTTGTGCAAATCGACTGACATTTTCCATTATTATTTTTTGGTATCTTATCTGTCGCGTATTTTCCAGTTGTTTTTTCCCTGCACATGTCTTATCTCCGCGCCTTTGTCATCATGCATATCTCCATATTTTGTATCTGTTCCAGCTTACTTTTACTTTATGGAATTGTTTCTTGATTAACTCAATTGTTTAAATTGATTTCTGTTTGTGGACTTCTTCGCAGAAGTTGTTCTATCCAATTATTATCTCCAACTTTTTTTTAATTTTCATCATGTTGTCGCAACAGCCCTTCATGGGCCTTGCCCTCCTCCCGAACCTCCTTCCATTCCTTCTAAGGCTCTTCTCTTCTAGTTCCTGAAGTCATCTTGTACACCTCCACCACTATACATTTTGTGGGTTATGAAAAGTATTAGTGCTTGGCCATTTCGCTCTCTCAAAAGCTTTCATGTCTGAGGAATATAAATAAGATAAAAAAGTTGTAAAGCCGCAAGTATTTACGTGACAAGGCCTCTAGAAACGTCAAATTTAATTCAAAATAAGGTCATAATTTTAAATATTCTTTAAGGGCTGATGATGGGAGTAGTGTTCTCCTGAAACATGTTCCAATTGTAATTTTGCGTTTATTAAAGTTTGTGGTGTTCGAATTAAATATATTAAGATTTTAATTTATGTTTAATTGATAACGTAGATTTTAAAATTTAGTAATAAGTCCATAAGCTTATTGACTTTAATTTCTTGGGTAATTTATCAAAATATACAATTAAAATGTTTTCTGAAAAGTTGATAACCTTGTTTTGCTTTCTCCAATCCATAAACTGGAAATAAAAATTTTCAAAACGTATTCACTATCGCTTTCATCAAGAGACATTTTCCATAGAAAATACTGTCAAAATTCAGAGATTTTTTTTCTCGGATTTGCATGGCAACCTTTGATATTATATTATTATGAACGCAAACTGCATTTCTATTTGTTATGAACTTATATGTTAATGAACTTTCTTAAAATATGATTGTAAAAAACAACTTTTTTGTATTCATTTTGTTAAATACATAATGGAGAAAGTGGTATACGTAACTAAATATATAAATATTCCCGCATATGTATTTAATTTGACAACTGCCAAACCTAACCTAAAAATTTAATGTTAATTCGTGTTTTTTATCATTTTGCTTGAACGAATACAAAAAAAGGTTGTCCAATACTCGTGCGCTATCACTTTTCCACGGCTCGGCCGCATTTGCAACACTCGGCCTACCCTTCGAGCTTCAATGATTCCTTCTCGCAAGTGTCTTGACAGCGGACTTGTATCGAAATATACTGTATTAGGCAGTACAGTTTACATGTGTGTCAAAGGTAAATTGTTATTAAAATCATAACATGGAAAAATTTCTATGATAATTATTCTTTATGATATTGTGGGAAGGATCAACTGGTGCAATTTGGTGCCCTTCAAAATACCATCAATAGTTCTAATGTATTGTTTCCTAAATGTTCACTGAACGAAAGACAACCATCCGGTAAGGTTTCCAATTGGTTAGAAGACAAATTAAGTTAACTGAAGTCATTGATGTACTTGAAGGCGTCTTCGTTGATCATTCTGATGGAATTTTTTGTTAAATTAACGGAAGTCCTTTCTTAGAATTAAATAATAGTGGACAAGGACTGATCAACGTATGTGAAATATATTCTTTAATAATCACAAATGGTTTCTTTAAACATAAAGATCGTTTATAGATTATATCATAACGAGAAGGAACACTAAATTAAATTTAGCAAAAGTACGAGTATACCGTTGAGCGGACTGTGGTGGTGACCATGAACGTACAATATAGACATAATAAAAAGGAGAAATACGACGAAAAACCGGAAAAGATACCACAAACAGTCAAGTATAAATTAGACTTATTAAATGACGATTCCGTAGATCCCCTCTATAAACTAAAGCTCGCAAATAAACTGAAAGACCTAATGTATGGCACAGCTGAAGAAATGTACGAAAAATTAAAACAACTAATTTAGCAAGCAGCTTATGAAGCGATTGGGGAACAAAGATCTGAAACTGAGAGGCAATGGTGGAATACAAAAGTTGATAAATCAATACAAGAAAAACAAAAAAGCTGTGAAAAATGGTTAACAACACAAGACCTGGGAGATAGCAGAGAATACACTAGAATGAACAGAGCAGTGAAGAGACAAATAAAAAAATCAAAGAGCGATTATTTTAATAAAAAGTTGGATGAAATGGAAGACTATATAGGCGTAACGAAAACAAGAGAAGCATGTAACTATCAAATCTATAAGACAAGAAAATAAGAATAAAACCAACACACAGATGATAAAGATGACAGAATGGAACGACTACTAACGGAAAAGAGACCCGAGTACAAAATGGAAGAACAAATACAACCAAGATTATATGGTAAAGAAATTATAAGACGTATATGAAAAAGCTGGCCTAAAAATTAACTTTAAGAAAACCAAATACTTAGTGGTAGGAGGTAGTACAACAGATCTCGAAATATGTAGAAGGAAAGATCATTGAAGACTGCAAAGGCAACAGCGAAAAGGAAATATCTCATTGCATTCTAAAAGCAAATCAAGCCATACAAAAACTCACCTCTAACGAGATTATAAATTAAAATTAAAAAAGATAGTATTGTCAAAAGTATACTGCTATACGGAGCAGAGACATGGAAAATCACTAAAGTAGACTCCCAAAGGCTAGCAGGAACGGAAATGGATTTTTTGCGTCGAAGTTGTAATATATCTAGATTACAACATATTCCAAATCAGGAAATCAAACGGAGAATGTAAGTCGAAAAGACGATTGTCGAGGAGATGGAAACCAGAAGGGTAAAATGGTATCGACATGTTCGACGCAGGCCGCCAGGAAGGTTACCAGGAATGATTTGGGAATGGCAACCTAGTTGGACCGTCTTGCAGGAGAATGGTATAAACAGGTTGTAAAAGAAATGGACGCAAGAGGGCTACATGATGACAATTTGGCAAATAAAAGGAATGGCATTTAGGATGCGATACATGGTCGTAGCAGCTGTAAACATCGGCATAAATATATAATTACTACTTTTTAATCAGTTTTTCTCCTCAAACACCAAAAAAACTACCGATTATCTACCACCAAAAGTGATCCAGACAACTGTTGTTGATATAATTACTAATTAGAAGTAGTTATGATGAGTGAGGTGAGGAATGAGTTCAACTTGATATTGATACGTGTATTATTCAGACCAAAGGTATAAAATTTATTTCAATTTATTGAATAATAAATAAGTTCTAAATATCTTTAACAAGCTTAACTGCATCGTTGTTGCAATTTCTGGCCTCACACGCGTTACAATACTCTATCTTGCCTTTGTTCAAGTAACTCTTCAGATAGTCACAACTATCCTGGTTACCTTGATGCACAACGCATCCCCTATAGATGCCAGCACCTCCCCCAGTATCTAAAAACAACTGTGTACAACCTGCTGGAATTAAATACGTTCTTACTTGGTGTGTAGTTGATGGTAAAACATTTTCTAGATGGTGCTTGTAATGATCTCAAGTTCTTAATGTTTGAGCTAGTTTGGTCACATAATGTAATTTTGGAGTTGTAGCCTTCAGGGTCACTACACTCCCCATGGGATGTTGGATCGCAATCGTAACACCACAGTTGTTGAGCTTGGACTGTAAACGAATAGCTGAGTTTGTTGGAAGAATAAAAGTAACACTTACCTGAAGCTAGAAGAGAGAGGAGCAAAATTGGAGCTTGCATTTTGGAACCTGTTGACGAAATGATTTCCCTAATCACAGTTTTATAGTGTAAACACAGCAGACGTAAATTTCTTGAGTGCGCAATTTCCGAGCGGATAAAACTTTCTGGTTTGTACTCTTGACCTTTTCACATCCACTATGATATTATTGGAATAAGTTACTTTTTAATTTACTGTTCAAACTCGATGAGGTCGGTTCGTTTTATTATGTTTTTGAACCGAGATCGGCAGGTTCTGCGTTTAATTAAAATTTTTATGCACAAAGATAATTGACATTTTAATTAATATTTAAATATGCATTTTTTTATTTATTATATCAGGGCGATTGATAGTGTGACCTAGTTATCAGTAGCAGTTAGTTTTTGGAAGTCTATTGAATAACAACTCTCCACGTTTCAATAGTTGTTGAATATCTAAATATACGTAAGTTAAACTTATATGAATCTTAAGTTTAATTTCAAGTACACAACGGGCAGATAAAACTTTTTTTCAGATACAATGTGTTACAAAATTATTTTCATCTAGTCGCCTGTGCATTTTCCATGTAAAATAACAAATGTGGCTTTGTACTTCTCACATAACTTCAAAAATCAAGATACACTTCAAACAATTCGGTGATGGATCCTCTGCCGCCGGGTTTTCCGGGCCTGTTGAGGTTTCCCGTGTCAATGAAGAGCACCGCGACGGCGAAAGATGAACTGGCGGCGCGGGACACTTACCGCGGCTGCTGGCACCAGACTTGCCCTCCAATTGATCCTCGTTAAAGAGTTTAGAGTTTACTCATTGCGATTACGGGATTTGAATTTAATTAATTCAATTAATTAATAAATTATCATTTGACAACCAATGCGTTATTGGCAGAATTAGCAAATGCAAAAAGAATAGAGCGGCACAGAAAAATTTACAAATCATTTTGTAACACCATTTATATAATATTATAATAGTACAGCAATAACTTACATTCATAGTAAAACTGCAAATATGAGCCTTAGCTGTTTTCCACATATTCTCCATTTGGACTTCAATTCAGCAGCCCTTACCCGTACACAATTTAAATTGAAATCATAAACCTCCAGGAACGATCTCTTCCCTAACAACTTTCGTTATATTGCTGCCATCTCCCCCATACCCAAAAGCGGTGTTCAATACCTTTGATCAGTTTAAACTGGAGCAGAAGTTGGAAGCTCCCGAACACAATTTACCTGCCACCATGTTGTACTACATGAAGCAATTAATTTAGACAGTTCGGAGTAGTTAGTGCAAAATTGAACGGTAGCAAAAACAAAGCACGCGCTTCTATCTTCCTAGGGTTGCAAGTCAGCAAAATTTATTTTTTCGATAACGTGCACGCGGGAGCAATATTTATTGTATTTTTAAGTCTCGGACCTCCATATTTTATCCCCGGTGTTTCCCATTTTATTACAAAGCTTGATTGATTTTACTTTCACGACCGGTGGGGACTTTTCATTTGACGTTGGAACGAAATAATCCCACTTTGTAGTGCAACCAAATATTTCGACCGTTTTCCCAAGAACGCTGTAATTAGTTTAGAGTATCGACGTTCCGTGCCAACATTGTTAAGTATTCATTTCGAATGGGCATTTGTACGGCTTGTTAAATATTTTGAATGCGTCATTATGGTGGCGAATCTGTATTGTGATATAAGGTTATTTCGTTCACTAGACTGACATTATCGGATCGGTGACGTAAATTGATGTCTGAAATTGCTGAGTTAGAATTTTTTTACGACGGACAATAGGCAGATCGATTTTGCTCGGGGACATTGTCGATCGATCTAGATCGGGCTGGTGAAATGTTGGGTAATCGGACGGCTGTAACGATTATTTCTGTTTGATTTGCGAGGTTCATGTTCTTCGAAAGTTGTAAGCGATTTCGTTAAGTTAAACATGAATGCGGTCGTTGATTGTTCTGGGTGGAAGTTTGTAGATCATTTGTGTTCCCAGAGGGACTTATTCTGCTTAACTCGTATTCTTCTCCAACATTAGTTCTATTAAGTACATTTCATTAATTTCCCAATTTAGATTTAAGTTTCTCTTTATCCCGCTATTCCTTGACCCTTGAGAAAGAAACCAAACAGGATTCCGTGCGAAACCCTGTTTAGGCGCACATTCCTCTGGAGTCTAGTTCTTTTCCCATTTACTAAACCCATGAGGCATAATACAACCGAAACCCGCCTGCAGTTTCTGAGAGAAAATTAGATTATGTGTATTCATCAGGTAGCATATTACCCATTTTTACCATTGTATCTACAATATTATTCCTTTTTATGCTTATTTCTTATAATGATTTAATCTTTGTAAAACTCATAAATACATAGATTCTCTCCCATATAATATTTAGGTAGACAATCTGTCTGTTTCCATAATTTTCACTATCCAATATCAATAATTCATTCCATCGCAATTACAAAGAGAAACGTGGCCGGAGTCTTCTTCTCTCTATTAGTACTTCTGTCATACATTTCTTCAACAAGAACTTACCAATCTGATTTAATCGTTTTTCATTTCACCTCCACCTTTCCTCATACATATACATATAGTTCTAGATGATAGGTCGACCTACGACCTACGAATAGCTGCCCTATGAGACAGATTTTCTTCCACTCGCGGAATTGTAAATGATTGGATGGGTGATTTGGAGTGGACATCGTGTTCGCAGGTTTTAGTGATCGAGTAAATTGGCACCACGACTAGAATCGGGTGGTGTTCTGAGAAGAATTCCGGTTTTGTTTTTGGGCTCAGAATGGATGTAGGAGGAGACCGCTGAAATTTGAGGCCACACGATTCTCACACAAGAGGTGGGTTTTGGGGGCAATAACGCGGGATGTCAGCCCCTTTTAGTTTTCATTCCAGGAAATTTTAAAGCAACAGGGTACATTTATCTCAGAGGGTTAAATCGAACCTATCTCAGCAAGACAATGCACGCCAACACACGGCAAGTGTCGAACTTGATAACTCACTGCACTCCCTGAACAATCTAATTGAACTTCGTATGCGACCTCAGGAATCTTGGAACGACATCTTCTCTCCAACATGCCTCACCGAGTAAATGAGTAGACAACAAATCGTGGTGAACCAACACATTTTTGAATAACACTTCTGTTTTACATATTTCGGGCCTGTTATTTTAATAATATTTTTGTTCGTTTCAATACACATTTAATGAAAATTTCAGTTATTAATACAGTCAATTAATTCTGTGTTCTAATTTTTATGAAAGGCAGTATAGGTTCAATTATTAACAACAAAGTAGCGAAGCTTTAATTTTCTAGCGTAATCAAAATTAATTTGCAACAATTTGTAAACCTGCAACTATGGAAAACTAATTAATTATGTTGTCCTATATATTGATGTGCAAACCCAACAACTAATATAATTTGTAGTATTGTGACATTTTCATTATTAAATTTTACCAACATCCCCAAGGCTTTAAACTAATCAAAATAAAATTGCAATATAACAATCAGTGCAATGTGTTCTTGAGAGCACATAAATTTATAGAGCTTTATTGCGTGAAGATTTAAGGAGGTTGAGGCGTTAGGCAAAAATAATGAAAAATCCTATATATTTTTTCCAATAGATTATTTCATTACCCAATTTTCTGTGAAAAATCCAAGATCATTAGTATTAGTATTATTATCATTACCTTATTAATAGAACTGTTACATGTAGTCTTATGGAAAATCTGTCAACTCTACATATGAACCGTACATTTTTTATTGTCACTAATGAACAAATAGTGCCAGCAGTACAAAAATTAACTATGTTGACATTTCCCGATAATTTTAATGTTTTTTCAAATACGGTTATAAGCTTTTAGTTAACCAAAAAATTATTAAACTTTTGAAAGAGGTAGTATGTATATGTACTAAAAAATAAAGTTTTTGGAAAATACTGTAATCATAATCTTCATTGAAAAGTGTATGGTTTAGCGCCATTATGCTGAAATTATACTTTATAAATTATACTGAAAATGAAAAAAAAAAATTAATTAAAATTCGTTTATTTTTTTATGAGAGAACTGTACTAGTTTAAAATATGTCATTAGTGGCCGGCATATGAATTAAGTGAGGACCTACGTCTTTCCATTTCTGCTCGGAAACTAATGACGTAGTTATTCGCTCGCGAAACAGTTTTTCATTTATTTCATGAAAACGGTTATGATTTGAGCAAAGCGAAAAAATAGGAGTACTCTATTTTAAGCAGTTTTATTTATAAAAAAAGTTTCAAAATTTTGTATACTACTCCATTATCGACCTTCTAGCTTTAGCGAAGCGACAACATTGTATTTAAAAATAAGTGGCGGGAAATTCACAACAAACACAAAATTTACAATGATTGAGAAAAATACAAACTAATTAATTCCTGTCAAGCTGGTCAAGTGTTTTTTAGTTTTTACAAATTCACTTATAGTCGGCTCACTGTGAGTATCCACCAGCACTGCTGCATATTAGGTATCGTGCCTTCAACAAAGAACGACGGCAAGTGGGCCATGGATTAAAAAACGTATGGCGTAGATGGTGACAAATTTGACATTAGATTAGACATTAGACATTAGATTGGGGAGGTTTTTATGGTGGTGCCTCATCCAGGCGGCCAAATACTGAAGCCAAGCCCCCGTGGCCCCACTAGTCAGATCTTGTAAAGGCTTATGTCGTTCTTCTATCCACATTTAAAAATGTCACTGTTTACTCGTAATAAGTATTGCATGCGTGTGATCTAAATGCAGACATGACTTGAGATTCCAAGGCTTGCTTCGTCGTCAATTTTTGTTGAACGCACTTAATAATCTCATAATTGTGAACAGTGAACCATTATTTTCAATTCTTCTGGTCCAACTTGTGTTTTCCGATTTTTCCATTAATTCATGCTGGCTGGGAGACTCGCGGACGGTTCTCAAGCCTTCAACACCAACATGGCTATGTGAACCCTCTTGAATTAAAGTGGAAAGTGTTTTAGGCTATGTTTCCTTGTTTTTTTTTCTATACTCCTTACCTGAACGCTCATACTCACCTTTTTCAGCTAATTATTTTCTTTCTGACGGATTGGCAATTGAATACGCAACAATTATCATTACTAAATAACGTTTTTGGTTTCCAATAATATATAGAGTCAATACTGCCAACTCTTCTATTCTAAGCTACGTTCCCGCTTGGACACTGTTCAATTCCCTCATTCTAAAATTTTATTTATTTTTTATAGTTTTTAATACATTATTAATTAATTTTATGATTTTAAATTATTGAACTATAAAGTTTGGATGCTTCTATTTTTTTTATTATTTACTTCAATAATTTGTTCAAAATCGTAAATGTAAATAAATTTTTATGTCATTTTTTTTCCTTTAAGTTTGGACAAAACAGCCAAAAGTTAATCCGTCAACTTGAAATAATTCAATATAATAAAGTAGTTGATTTATAATAATAAAAATTGGTTCAGATATGCATTTATTACAATAGTAATACATATTGCAAATGTTACAATTATTTGTAATAAGTAATTACAAAACAGTTCCGACTGAAAATTCAATTAATTTTTGGGACTATTTCACCTCAACCTCCTTAAAAGACAATAGTTATACCGTGCGATCATTTAAATTATAAATTAGAGTAGGCTGTGAAATTTAAACTAGGTTGGTACTACTAACTGTTGACAATTTGCTTTAATAATTGAATGTCAAGTGTCAAAGTGACTTTAAAAAAACGGCAAAAGCATGGTGAACGGAAGTATTCTATAGATAGCTGTGTTAAAGGTTTTTCGAAATACCTACCTTAATTATTTTCGTGCAGATCAAAAATTAGGCCAACAAATTTATAAATGTGTGATGATCATGTCATTCAATTTCCACTTTAAACAACACCGAATTTAAAAATAACCCACACAATCTTGAAGAACTGCAAGAAGCAATTTTTAATGCATGCAACGCTATAACCTTTGAAAACGCATTTGAAAATATGAAACGGAGAGTTAAGAGGTGCATTGAAGCTGGGGGAGAACACTTTGAACCTTTGCTGTAATTCTCAATAAACCTACATTCTATGTTAGTGTTTTATTTTATTTAAATTAAAACAATTTAACATGAGAAACATAAACGTCACACTGTTTAGATCATAACCTCATATTTTACTGTCAGTCAATTTGCAGGCTGGGCCATTGCATAAAAAATAACCCGCCTATTCTAATTTATAATTTAAATGAACTCATGGTATTATAACTGAAAGACTGAAAATTTAAAATTGGGGAGGCTTGTAAATTTGCGGACACCTACCAACATAATATAGAGAGCCAGAAAAATCACAAAAATTGCTGAATACTGTAAAAGTTATGAAAATCCGGAGAACCGTAAGAAACCAAGAAATCTGTGTCTGAAGTGTTCAAGAAAAGAGAAAAACTTACGTTTAATTTTGCAATTGTGTAAATTTTGTACAAAATCAAAATTGAAGAAAATACAAATGCAAACTGTAAAGAGTACTGTACTTTGTGAACTTGATGAAAAGTTAATTTCAACTTTATGGACTTTCTTCGATGCATGGCATGATTTTTTTAATAATAATAATCTTATAATGTTTCTCAGCTATGTAGAGAACAATAGACAATTTCGAACGTAGTGAAATCTTCAATACGAGTATGGAAGATAATAATATGTAAGAAATATGTAATTATAGAATATATGCAGAAATGGTGAACTATACCATCCAGTAATCAATGATTATAGTACCTATACTGTGCAACTTGTGTGCAAAACAGCACGAGACATAGGCGAAAATTCAAATTAATGAAAACTTGAAACATTCAGTGATTTAAAACTTTATGAATTAGAAACTGGCAAATTGAGAAAAAGATAAATAGGGATATACTGAAAAATTGCACAAAATAAAAAAAAATAAAAATTGGGAAAAAATAAATAAGATAATATTAACATTTTACTGAAAATTTAGTAGGTTGTTTTGTAATAAGTTGATAATTTATATCAATTTTTAGATTTTCGAAAATCCGTGCAAAAATTACTGGAATAATCCAGATTTATGTCGTTTCCAGTTTGATGCGCAAATGGATAAATCTAATAAGTATATAAAAATTTCGTGTCACGGTGTTTGTGGTCAAACTCCTCCAAAACGGCTCGACCGATTTTTATGAAATTTCTTTTGTATATTTGGTAGGTATGAGAATAGGTGGTAAACTATTTTTCACATAGACATGGGGCCTAGGGTACCCTTTTGGGCTAGACCGATTTTTAGGCTCGACAGATTTTTGATAATTTTTTTTTGTATATTTGGTAGCTATGAGAATAGGTGGTAAACTATTTCTCACATGAACATGGGGGCCCGGGGGCCCCCTTGCGCTGGACAGATTTTTCGGTTCGACCGGTTTTTATGAATTTTTTTTTAGATTGTAATAATGAAGAAAGCTCCGAAATTCGACAAATTACACAGCCTGAAGTGGCGCATCCACCATTTTTTACCGTTCCATTCTCTAAATGAATTTATTATGAGATAGTAGATTATATTATTAAGAGCATTAGTTACGCTTTATGTGCTGAGCCTGGACTGTTGACCGACGAACGAAGTGAGTCGGTTAAGTCCAGGCGAAGCACATAAAGCGACTTATGCTCTGAATGATATATACTATTTTATCCGCAAACCTTACTCAGAAGCCCCCTTGGTCAGTAGCCCCCTTGTTCGGGTTCCCTCTTGGTCGAGTCCTCCCTTGATCGGGAGCCCCCTTGGTCGGGAGCCCCCTTGGTCGGGAGCCCAATTGGTCGGGAGCCCAATTGGTCTGGAGCCCCCTTGGTCGGGAGCCCCTTTGGTCTGGAGTCCCTTTGGCTGGGAGCCCCCTCGGCGGCCCCCCTTTGGTCGGGGGCGCCTTTGGTCGGGAGCCCCCTTGTTCGGGAGCCCCCTTGGCCGTGAGCCCCCTGACCGGGAGCCCCCTTAGTCGGGAGCACCCTGACCGGGAGCCCCCTGACCGGAAGCCCCCTTGGCCGGGAGCACCCTGACCGGGAGCCCCTTTGGTCGGGAGCCCCCTTGGTCGAGAGCCCCCTTGGTCGGGATCCCCCTTTGTCGGAAGTCCCTTTGTCCGAGAACACCCTAACCGGGAGCCCCCTTGGTCATGAGCACCCGTGTTTGGCCCCCTTGGTCAGGGGCGCCTGTAGATAAAACAAGGAGAAGCTAGTCGTTTCATTTACACGCGTCCCCATCCACTACCTCGCTAGTTCACTTTCAATAAATTAGAAAACAACAATTTGGTAAGAATTTGAAAGAATTCATTGACAAGGTACAAGTGTCACATATTTTATGTGATTAAGCACATAAAATAACACCTGTTGGCTACTTTATGAGCCTAATCACATAAAATGACACTTTTACCTTGTCAATGGAGGCACATAAGTTGTCACTTTTGTGACGTTTGCGGATAAAATATTTTTTACTGATCCAAGTGTTTATCTAACTGTCGGGACATTTAAATATTCAGAAACAATTTAAGGAATATCTACAATATCCAAACGGAGAGTTCATAATTATTAAATAAATTGGTAACAATTTCGATTTGTGCACACGCCTTTACTTATTACTAGGACTTCTAAAAGAGTCTGCAAATATTCAGAAAGAATTAAAAGATATTTCAGGAAGTGTTACGAGAAGCTAGACTTCTTTAGTCTAGTCAAGAAGTTGAAAACCTGCGAAAAATAGTTACAAGGATTCGCAAAATATGAGCGATAGCTCATTTGATTCCGGATTTTATTCTGAGAAAGACGCTTTTTTATTGTTCCGCAAATAAATATTACAATTATTGTTATTAACAAAAGACTAAAAAAAAACTAAGGGGTTTAGTTTTTTTCGCAATAACACAAAAACTATAAGTGATAGCGAAAATCGGAAAAATGATTCAAAAAGAGGAGGAAATTTCCGATCAAAAACTCTCAACTCCCGGAGTTCTATCACACTTATCAATAATAATTTTAGTTTAACGGTGAAAATAGAGTTCCGTGTAGCCGTAACGGGATGCGGGCGCCGCCTCTGAAAAGAGTACGTCACATAATTTTTTTTTTATATAGTATTAAATATTACATCATGGTGTAGCCCTACAGGTTTTTTTGATTGAATGTGTTTTTTATTTATTTGCTTCCTGTATTTTATTTTTATAATTTGTCACAAACGTTTTCGGCCACGTGGGCCATCATCAGGTGACACCTACAAATCCGTTAAAATTACATGTAACACAAAAATATATAATAAACTAAGTTACAATTAGGTTTCACAATTACAGCATTAAATTGATTAAATTGATTATTAAACTGATTAAACATATAAAAGCGATCAGCGAAAATGCGTTAAATTTTGACAGATTGAATTAAACATAATTTGACAGACTTTTTAGGCCACCAGATATACATCTAGAAATTAAATACAGGAAGTAAATAAATAAAAAACACATTCTATTAAATATTAATTTAAACATTTGAATAAATTATGGTGTGTTGTTAACGCTTGATGGAATGAGATCCCGTTGGAAAAATCGATTTAACTTCATTTTTCAATACGTTAGGCAATTGTTAACTAACAAAATTCATTGAGGACAACAAAAGATGTTTAAAAAATTGACCTATAAATTTTTCACTTCTTGAAGCCTGTCTTACACAGGGTGAAATCGAAATGCATGTAAAAAAATTCTGGTAATACCTTGGGATGAGTAGAGTGCAACCTCCTTGGTTTGGGTTTTCCACTCCGCCCATGGATCGAGATAAAATTCTTTAAAGTTTAGCTGTAAAAATGGAGCACGCCACTGCACTCAGTGCAATATAAACAAGAAATTTTTTGCTACATATCTTTAGTTCATCGAATACTAGACAAGAACTTTCATCCTTTTTTTGATTCACCTCGGTTAACTGACCTCAGTTCTGATCGAGCGTCGAAATCGAAGACGTAGCACGCGTCTTGTAACGACAATAATAATTGTACAAAAGTTGCCGGTTGTTACCCCGTCGAGAGGTGCGAAACTTTTTAAACATTAAAAGTTGTTGTCCGACGAAGCGAGTTTTAAGGCTAGTACACACTCGTAGACAAAATCGCGCAACTCGTGTCTATAGATAAACTTCTGCGATGGTCTATAGACAAATTGGGAACAAATGGCTTATTCTGCATCTACCTGTAGACAAAAATCGCAAGTCTATGGTCTCCAAGTTCATATGGAAAACTTGCTAAGCTAATAACTAAGCTTGAAAATTGTGAGAAATTTAATACACACTTTTGATGTGCCTTTACTACTATTTGTGAAATAAAAACTATCTGTGTCTCTAGGTCAAGAAACCCCAGCGCAGCCAGACCACCCATATTTATTCTAATTAAAATTTGCATTTCTATCGACCATTAAGTAAGTACGTACTAACGATTCTCTATCTAAACTTGGAGGCGGATGGACTAGCCTTGGGCATCCTTAATAAAGCAAACGAAAGGAAAAATCAGTTGTTTATATGGTGGTAATGGGTACATAAACCTGTCAACAAAAATCCTCGTTATAAAATAAGATCATGTTGCGAATGCACACAATTTCCAACAACTGACTTCATCGTCTCAAATACACCTTCCCTCCAAGTCAGTGATGTGGTAAATCGACGGATTACTGTGTCTGTCCCTCCAATCCAGCCAAGTTTTCACGCAAAAGCAGCTAATAGGATTGCCATCAACGTCCAACTCTTCCATATGGAACAGTTCCGTGGACAGACACTTCAGCTTGTTGTCTTCCACCATCAAAACTTCAACTCGAGTGTTCTTGAATACGTCAGCACTGATTTCCGTTAAACTGTTGTTGTTTAAATTCACGGTGTTTATGTACTTCACTCCATTGAAAGCACCTGTGTCCAAGCGATCGATGGAATTACTATCGAGATAAATACTCTTAAAGTTCTCGAAACCTTTAAAAACATTTTTGTGGATCTTTTTCAATTGATTGCTGCTGAAGATAAGAGTGCTTCCGTTGACCGGTGACATTGATTGTAGCGAATACGAGGGCAAGTCCTCGATTTGGTTAAAACTCATATCGAGAAACAACACGGAACTGCGAGTGAACCAGTCTTTACTCCACCGTGAGATTTTATTGTTCTGCAGGAATAAGTTCTTCAAGTGGAGGTCACTGAAGGCTTTGTAACCGATCCGGGAGATCTTGTTGTGATCCAGGTACAAGTCTTCCATGGGAAGGTCGTTGAAAATGAACTGATGCACCTCTTCGATCTCGTTGTGGGAGAGATTGAGAGCTTTAAGGTGCGGCAGGTTCTTGAAAGCTCCTCGACGGATGTCTCGAAGACCATTCTGCACAATAGTGAGATTTTTAACGAGTGCTAAATTAGATACGGAGTCTGCTTCTAGTTTAGGAATGAACTGGTTTCGAATTGTCACAATTTCCGCAGGTTTATTCTTAAGATGTGGCCCCAGATTGTCATCGAAATCAATCAGGATTATTTCCGCCGTATTGCCTGATTCGATAAGAACTGATACGTTGTCGAAAACACCATTTTTCACCACCCTGCAGTCGTTGACAGTGAAACAAATCAACGAAGTTATTACAAGAAGTAGTTTCATGGTCGTGGAAAGAAATAAACTGTTGTGATAAATGTCGTTAGTGTCTGATAACCTTACTACCCGCTTATCGAATCAGCGATAAAGTAAAGACACGCCAAAGACGAGTCGTGGAGTTTTGTTTTAAGTAATAATATTTTTCATTAAAGTAGGTTGAGGAACACATCAATGTGGTCATAATTAAACGGAGACAAGGTTCCTGTGAGGTACACAATATGTATTTGATATTTTGTTTTACTATAGATAGACATAGAAAATTGGTGGCCGAATATAAAGTGATCATCGAAGACAATAAACTGAGTTTCTAAATAGGATTATGCAAATATGTATAGGAATATGTGTTTTTGGTGCGGGCAATGAGTTTGAATGATGATGGAAATATGTACATTGGAAATGAATATTAATATAATTAACGTATCTTTTTATAAGTTTTATCGTTCGACACTGTCAGAATTTTCAAATTTTCGCTTGTGTAAACACTCTCTGTCATGAAATAATGAAAATGACAGATAAACGTCGAACTATTTTTATGGATTTTAAGCAATTTAAAGGCTTTCCGGGGTTGTGTCGAACGATAAAACGTCGTATTACACTCGTACCTGTGTAGATTGAACGCTTTATGCCACTCGGGGTTCACAAAAGCACTCGTTTCACTCGTGCTTTTATAAACCTCTTGTGTCATAAAGCGTCCAGTTTACACAGGAACTCGTATAATGATCTACTATTAATATCACAAGAACATACAATAATAATAATCGACTTCCGAGTCATGAGACATATATTGAATACGTCGAATGAGGAGGTTGGTATAATCGGATTATTTTTGTTTGCTCGACTGGTATTCGTTACGACTATACAGGGTGTTATGGAAGTCCTAGCAGAAAACTTAACCACAAGTAGAAATCGTCAAAATAAACATTTTTTCACAAACGCTCCCTTACGGAGTTAACCCTTAAAACCAATACCCGCCTATTTTCATTGATTGTGAGGAATGCACAAAAACTTTACCCGATAAACGAATTGAAATAAAAACTGTTTAAATGGAAACATGTAATAACGTACCATAATATGCATAATATTAAAGTAGGTTGGTATGTAATAATAAACTCTCTAACTTAACATCAGGGATAACCAACACTTCGAAGCACATCTTCGAGTACTTAAAAATTTCAGGTTCAATTTCCAAAACGCGATTACATCTGGGACGTCCGAAATCTGGAGTTGGAGAAGAAAATTCGCCATAATCAACGTTGCACTGTGTTCTCACAAAAGGACCTCACGTTGAAATTTCGGGATTTGAAAAACGTACCACGAACAAGCGGCGGGCCTCGTTTGTATTACCTAACACTAACATTTATAGTACAACCATAGAATTTTTTTTTAATTGCAATCAATAAATTCTTAGTATTTGCTTAAGAATCGAGCACAGGCGATCATAGCATAACATAACATAACTCAACTGTTAGTTAAAATTTACATGTAGTCATAGGCGGAGGGTCAGAAAAATGTTCAAAAAAATTGCGGATTTCAGCAAAGTGGTAAATAGAAAAAATGTTTATTTTTACGAGATCTACTTGTGGTAAAATTTTCTGCTAGGACTTCCATAACACTCTGTATAACCAAGGCGATCCCAAAAATGCGAAAATTTGACGGAACTATTTTCTGACGTTTCCTAACAAACATCAAAGTTCATTGTTGGACCCGGCGGAAAAACTGAAGTGATTATACCACGTCGTCAAAGAGCTAATCGCTTATCTATGCACCAGCCAGTCCAGAATGTGGTCACAATTGTAGGCGAATATACAAAGGTTTGTATAATCCGATTATACAAAGGTTAGTATATTCGAAGTTGCCATGGTTACAGCAATAACCGCTGAAATACATCGTAACTGTAAGACAACGTATTTCTAATGGTGCATAAAGTACTGAATGGTAATTTTGTAGAAAAATATCCCAAAAATTGTACAGCCAAAAGTAGTAAGAAAGCAGTTTGCCACGTATAATCAGTGAACATATAAAAAGAGTATACAAGTAAAATTTGAACAATTTATACAGTTGTCAATAAAAATTTTATAGCGTGTGTCATCCATTTAAAACGGTTTAAATATATAAAAGTTTTCAGTTTCAATAAAACCTGTGACAACACACACTGTCTTTAGCCGAAAATGCGGAAAACATTCAAGTGATCTTTCCGATTGTTAACCTGCCTTGCAACACCATTTTCTACAAATTCAGTATAATAAAATATAATAAAACATCATTAACTTTACTCTACGTCCAACACAAACTGAAGGAGTTAGATTAAGTTACCGTTTAAGCCCTCAAAATGGGTGATCTAACTTTAAGAGAGCGTTAAGGGTGGTACTACCGCGCTCGTGTCATGTTCTTGTCATCAGAATCGCCTGTGCGCAGTTTTACATACGATTACATTAGAAAACCGCATTACCGCATTATCGTGTTCCTACCGTGCTGCTGCCGTGTCATAGCCGTCTGCCATCAATCGCTTGTGGAGGCGATTCGGGACAGACAACCGGAGCACGACATGGTAGCAACACGGTATGTCTAATGAAAACGGCAGTCTGGGCGCCCACAAGGCGCTTTACGACCGCCTTTGGACTTTCATACGAGGTTCAGCTATCACCGCCAGCCGACGAAGGTGGCCGAACAATAATATGCACCGCGGGAACACATGATTTGTGAAAATTTTTGGAGCTTACGGTATGAGCACGGTATGAACACGATCGTATAGTGAAAATGGAATGCGAAATGACGCGACATGAACACGACACGAGCGCGGTAGTACAAGTGAAAACCAGCCTTTAAGCAGTTAGGATGCTGTTAGAGTGACAGTGAGAGACGCTAATTTCTAACGATTTAAGCGACGCGTAACTTTTTTAAGTCGTAGCGTTGAGATAGGCCATCAGTGTTTGAAATATTTTAAAATTGAATAACAATCAACAAGCAAAACAAATTATGAAAGTGATTTTTTTTTTTGCTTGGGGAAAACCTCCCAACAACTGAATGAAACTCGGTATGAGTTCCAACATCATCTGTTGAATGTGAAAAGGCGTCAAATTCAGAGCAGTGGCGGCGTGTTCCGTAAACAGGAGTAGATTTCAAAAGATGTCATACTACACAAAAGTGTCATTTAACTGTGAGTAGAAGGTTAAAAAATAAAATCACAATATCTAGTAGCTGCTACAGTTTCTTCAAAGAAAAGTTAGTGAATTATTATTGCTTCTTGAAACTATTTATTCTCTTATAGTCAAGTTCTGATGAGACCATTAAAATCACATAACCAATATCTGTACTACTTCCTATATAGCTTGTAATAACACCATCAAGTGATTGGATGTTAAACTACACATTATAAATGACGTCGTCACCGTACCCTCTTTTCTAGTTTCAGGGTACTCAAATCCGAAAAATTACCGATTACAATTACCACATTAATTGTTATATCTGCCGTCTGTTATATCCGTACTGATACGTTCGTTTCTATAAACCCTCCGCTTGTAGCTGTAATTCATAACTCATTACTTTAAAAATGGCAACTAGTCATTTGGTTCGAATTACAAAGTATATCGTTTGATGTTTCTTCTTTATCTGATTACTTTTGAGTCATGTTGTTTTTATCAACTTCAAGAGGTATTATATAAGTACTTGAAAATCCAATTGAATTTAGTAAGTTTAAAACACTTTCAAAATGAAGTCACAGCTGATGTTCCTATTCATCTGCTTCGCAGGTAAGTCCTACTGAATGTATCCCTTACAAACCATTTTTTGCAGCATGCACTGCACTGCAGTGTTACGATTGCGACCCAGAACAATATAACCATTGCGTGAATCCTGTTGGTGCCGATATTAGACTTACAGAGTGTGGAAATGGCAATTCTACGTGTTTTACGATTTTCTTCGTTCCGAGTAGGAAAAATAAAGTCTAGTGGAGCAAGTTAGCTCATAATTTTTGATTTTTAGACACTGACGTTGATTACCCATGGGGATTCTACAGAGGATGCGTGGAAGTAATAGACACACAAGCACCCTGTGATTATTTAAAGAATCAATTGTCGGAGGAAGGTGTTATTATAACCTGCAATACATGTGAGGAAGATGGATGTAACTCCGAGTGATAAATTTTGACGTACAAATATTGTCTATAAAATATAATTTGTTTTTAACTTATTCCTTCGACAAACATAAACTTACACTAGGTACTACTATTATTATAGGTGATATTAATAACACAGTTAATATTGTCACTTATCATCAGTGATTCTGCTCGTTCAGTTTTTGAAGTGAAAACTTCTTTAGCGGCGGTGAGCACTTTTTGGGATGGGTAAAAAATTTTAAGCTCGCGTCAGGACACGTGGCTGATCGAAAATTCGTAAGATGGGGGGAGGGTAGACCGCCGCGCCGGCGCGGCTTAGGAGAGGAGGGAAGGTAATATCCCCCTCTCTTTGTTGTTTGAGTTTCAGAAGAAATAATCGTCCAGCAGGAGGAGTAGCTATTTATCAAAATATGAACACAGTTTATTATTGCACAAATTATATGGATGTGAATGCGAAATACACCAGCATGTTTAATGCTACTTACTGTTTCTGATATCGGAGATATGTTTATAAGTCGTTGCAACTTCTCCAGATAAGTCATTGCGTGCCATACGAGACTTCTTGTATGAAAATTTATTCATTTATCCGCAAACGTCACAAAAGTGACAACTCATGTGCCTCCATTGACAAGGTAAAAGTGTCACTTTATTTGATTAGGCTCATAAAGTAGCCAACAGGTGTTATTTTATGTGCTTAATCACATAAAGTAAGTGACACTTTTACCTTGTCAATGAATTCTTTCAAATTCTTACTAAATTGTTGTTTTCTAATTTATTGAAAGTGAAACTAGCGACATAGTGAATGGGACGCGTGTAAAAGAAACGGCTAGCGTAGTAGGTCCTTCCCGCTTGGGGCCTCCTTGTTTTATTTACAGTTGCTCCCGACCAAGGAAGCTCTCAACCACGGGGGCTCACGACCAAAGGGGCCCCGACCAAGGGGGCTCCCGCCCAAAGGCCTCCCCGACCAAGGGGGCTCACGACTATAGGAGCTCCAAATCAAGGGGGCCCACAACCAAGGGGGCCCCGACCAAGGGAGCCCCAGCCCAAGGGGTCCCCAACCAAGAGGTCCCCAGCCCGAGGGGGGCTCCGCTCGATATAGCCCGCTTAAAGGGGGTTCCGCCCCAAGGGGCCCTGCCAGGGGTTTCTGCCCGAGGGGGCCCTCCCAGGGGGCCCCATCTAGGGGGGCTCCCTCCGAGGGATGCTCATCCAAGGAGGCTCAGCCAGAGACTGAGGGGGCCTTTACCCTTGGGGGCCCAGCCCGAAGGGGCCCTTACCCAAGGGGGGGCCAGCCCGAGGGGGCTTTCCAAGGGGGCTCCCTTCGAGGGGCCCATCTAGGGTGGGCTCTACCTAAGGGGGTCCAGCCCGAGGGGCCGCTACCCAAGGGGGGCACAGCCCGAGGGGGGCCTTAAAGGGGGCTCCGCCAGAGAGTGCCCATAAATGGTAGCTCCGCCCCAGGGGGGCTCTGCCCGAGGGGGGCTCATGAAATAATTGTAATGATTCGAGCTATTTTCCGAATTAGGACATGAAAATGAGTTTTGACTTGTGGCTGACATTAAAAGTCTCCCATCTATCGGATTTCCTCTGGACCAATCAAGACTTCAGTCTATTGCTTACGACTTTGTTTACTGGGGCACATAAGACTGATGTATCCGTGAAATGTGCCCCACCCTAGATTTTAAGAATTTGTTGATTTTAGATGTTTTGTTTACATTTTAGAAGATTTTTCTAGTTTTTGTTATGGAAATTGAGTCATAGGTTAAGACTATGTAGTTACTTTAATAAACATGTTCTAAATAATACCGTTTTTTATTTCACTTCTTCGAATGGTGGGGCACGATTGTCAGGTTTACCCTATTCTAATCACTTGCAAAGAGTTGAAGCTTTCCGTTGATAATATGACAAAAGATCTATCCTTCCTGGTTTTGAGCTTGACCAAAATGTGCTTCCCATCATCTTCAACATTAGTGCTGGCTAAAGACACTAATTCTTCATGCCTACAAGCTCCTCAGACTCCTAATATGAGAATAATAAATTCCAAAGAAAAGATTCCACATTTTCTTTACTTAAAATAAGGGACTTCTTTGCCTTATGACCTTCTCCTTTTTTTTTTCAAAAAAGGGATAATACTTCCGAACTTATACTTGTTTCTCAATGATGTTAATGTTAACGTAATGTTAGTGTTAATGACAATGTTAAGACTAGCGTGTTCATAATGAATGTTAACTAGCACTAGAGAATTTTTTGTTTTTATTTTTACATTTGTATTGTTTTAATATTTGAGCTTTGTAATAGACAGGTTGTCGACTATAACCTCTAAACAGTCTAAACTGAAAGTGCAAATAATAAGCGCTAAAAAGAGTTTATGTTTGAGTTTGTCAAGTCCATGTCGTACATCGTGCCTTTATTACACAAGAAGCATTAAGTAAATCACAATTATTCAATTATTGAAAAAATTCTGCTCTTTATGCTATAAAGATATGGGTGATTTTGCACTAATTCAATGTCAATCATGTTTCTTTCAAATTTCGTCTGCACAACTTGTTAAAAAACTCGCTCAACGCATGCGCGTAGGACAGCAATGTTAAGAGTGACGGTAGGATTTAAAATATTTTTGCTTTCTAACATGATGTTATGTTCAGGGTTACGTACTCTTTAACATTACCATTGGTGTCAACATCATTGTGAACAATTCCATCTTTTTATTAGGGTTCTAAATATGTATTACGTTAACATTACCATCCTAACATTAACATCATTGTGAAACAGGTATTACTGATGTCGATTCCTTCGTTTATATTAATTATTATTGTCGCACCTACGCAGCATGCTGTATTTGGTCCACAAAGTCGATGATTTATAAGACACAAGCTCAATGTTGAAGTACGCCAATATGTAATCTTTAGTTGTTTTCATGATATTATTCTTCAAGCACAATTTCTTGTAGCAAGCGTACGTCTCTTCATATAATGACCTAGACTTCGTCGGAAGAAGACACTCTTTAGCTTTTGCTGCTATTTCACTAATTCCTTCCATTTGGTTTAAAAATTAATGATTGTTTTAAGGAAAACTTTACACTCTTGAAAATTTGTGTTTGATTTTTGTAATAAACAATCTGGTAACTACGTGATTATTCACTGCAACACCCTACGAAACATATTTGTACCTTGAATTCGGTTAAAAGTAAATTTGGTACTATAGTGCTGGACATAAAGCTTTGTTTGTAATTCGTACATAATTAGGCTTTATGGACTCCCTCAATTTATTATGTACTTATTAAATAAATAGCTATTATTGTAAGGCAGCGTTTGATTCAAATTAAACCATTGACAATCAGTAATTAGGATATCCGGAGCAATGCATCTGTGAAATTGGATATTAGATAACCGATTGCATATTACATTAAAATTTGACCGCAGATATTACCTTCAGTCAATAACTTGAAGGTAAAGGGAACTTAAACGAAATACATAACAATACTCTACATACTCATACATGCCAGTGATGTTAGGTAGGCCTTTTCTGGAAGGAAGGGGTCCTAGCTAAGTTATTCGTTCAGCACGATATTTGTCCTTTCTAGCACATTTAGTGCAATAAAATTATCATGGCTGCCAGCGATGTCTGATGACTTTAGAACGAGAATCTTTTGCGTGAAGCACAGCCTATACTATGGTATATTTACATTTAAAGTACAGTTTATATTTAAAGACTAATTGTCGCTGTCGCACACTTTTTGAAAAGTTGAACGAATGAATTGTAAGACGTTATCACGTCAAAAGATAACAATGTTGTATAAAAGATACTAATTGAATTTTTTGATTTCAGGTAAGAACGCTTCGTCAGCACTTATACCCACCTGAAGTCCGATAACTATACCTAACTATTCATATAAGTACCCTAAATTACACTACTAGAAAAATGCAGAAAAGCTTCATGAGGTCACACTCGGGGGCGCTTTTTTGGGCAAAAGGGGATGAAGTTAAAAACCCAACCTGTGTTCAACAGACCTAGTTAAGTATTCATAGGTTACAAGTATAATAGATACGTCAATTATTAAACAGTAGATAAAAAACAAAAATAAAAGTTATAACTGCACTTAAAACCCAGTAATAAAAAATGTTTTATAAGTACAAAATAACGTTAACACAGAAAGGATGACTAATTACCAGTACAATCCAGTACAAAACACAGTATTTAATAATGACGATAGTATTGATGAAATTAATGCTCAAGATGATATCAAGAGTGAAGGAAATCAATCTTCCTAAGAATGTAATTTTATAATATAAGTATGTAATATATTTTATGTAACATGATTTATGTCTAATATTTTATCGAATCAATATAAATAAATATGAATAAAATTATAAACATGGTTTGAGTATTATAACAGATGCGTTGATTAACCCCCTTTCCTATTCAAAGACAATTGCACTTAAAGAGTAAACTCCAGTCGCGCGTAGGAGCTGACACGCACAATTACTTTTTTTGAGATTTTGTCACCTAAACTCCACAGATATAACAAAACTTGTTGGGAGACTTCACACATCTACGAACAACAGACTGTTGAATTTTAAACACTTAACAAACTGTAACGAAATTTAAATACTGAATGACATTATGCCAAACAACTTAATCTGAGTGACATAAGCCTACTTAAGCTTGCAGCTTCTAGTGCGTTCTTTATGCTAGTGAGAGAAAATAATTTACAATGAATATTATTATACAGGGTGTTATGGAAGTTCTAGCAGAAAATTTAACCACAAGTAGAACTCGTCAAAATAAACTTTTTTTTTATCTATAATTTTTTTCGCAAACGCTCCCTTACGGAGTTAAAATTAAGAATAGTTTAATTCATAGGGAAACTGAATTGGCGTTTTTGTTGTGAAGCCATTTAACCAAACGGAAGAATGACATTGGTATTAAATTAGCCTTTAAATTGCCAAAAATTCCCATGTTTTAAAATCATGGTTCTGCTAGCTTGACGTTAAGCTGACAGAGCCATCGTTTCCATGAAAATCGTAAGAGCAATTAAATTTATTCTTTGGCATTAAATTAGCCTTTACATAGCCTTAGTTCTAATGAATTAAAAATCATGTCGGGTAGTGTAGGTATAGATGTACGTAGTTACCTTTGTAGCCTCGCATTATGAGAGCAGAAAATACTATGACAGCAAAATTTTTATTAATTTGCTCTTGATGGAATGTCAAAAGTAACAGCTACGTATTGTTTATTAATAACTCGGAGTTTTGACAATACAACAACAGTTGGCAGAAAGCATAAGTCAACAAATGTTAACAAGTCGGTTTCACAGTAGTGAATTCGTTCATTTTGGAAGTGGATCACGTTATCTTAATGTTATCTGCTCTCGGTGCGAATTAAATTTTCGAATGAGAAATGATAAAATGCGAAAAAAAAATTTTTCACTACTAGCTCTAAAATCTACCATTATATAGTTCGTCGAGGATGTGTGAAATAGTTTTTTTTCACTACTAGCTGTAGAATGTACGATTATATAGTTTGTAGAGGAGGTGTGAAGTTGTTTTTCTTTCCTAGTAGTTAATAATTTTTTCATTATTGACCAGTAGTTAATAATGGACAGAGACCGGATTTGATGCAAAATGCATATCGTTTATTATTATTTTATTTACCTACTTAACAACAGCGCCCTTCGATTTTCACAAATTGCACCAGTTGCAAATATTAGACATTAATTAACTGTAATTTATGCAAAAAAAAAACGAAGTTAAATTACTACAAAAGCACAGGTATGCATTGTGCAGGTTTTCACGAAAATCCGGTCTCTGACGGAGATATGTCAGAGAAAAAATACATAACCTTTATTTTTGATAAAAAAGCGTCTAGCGGGTGCCAGTCACAGTTGATCCTGTCTAAATTTCGAGTTTCACGTACAGGAAAATATGACCTTCTTGGAGTAGGTTTCTTTAAGGGGTTGAGCGCGAAGCGCGAGCCAAAATTTGCAATGATCCACGGAAAAAACAAATGTTCACAGACGGCAACGTCTATTCAGGATTAACTGTGACCTGGCACCCGCTAGACGATTGTATTTTTGATGCTTTATTTATTTAACGATTTAAGCTGCTAGTAGTGAAAAAAATAATATATAAACCACGGTAGAGAAGCCCTTTCTCAGCTTCGCACCTTAATTCCCTCGATGCTTCGCATATCGGGAATTAATACTGCCTAGCTGAGAAAAATGACTTCTCTACCTTGGTTTATAATATACTATTCTTTGCTAGTAGTTAATAATCATTTCATTATTGACTAGTAGTTAATAATGAAGAGATAGTAGTTGATAATAATTTCATTATTGACTAGTAGGTTAATAATGAGGAGACCGCATATCTAATAAATATGGTAATACCTTAGGAAGGACTCTCTTTCTTCGAATTTGGCAGAAAATTCGTAAAATTGTTTATGTAATTATAAATACAAGAATAGACAGAAAAGTCTGATTTATAGGATTTAAGCTGCTAGTAATGAAAAAAATTATATACAGGGTGGAAAGTTTAACTGGAATAAATTCACTATCTTCACTGCAAATGACTTTGCGAAAAACTCCTGAAACACGTCGATTTTTGTTTTTAAATTGCCACTTTTTAGCCTGATCAGTTTTCTTTTGTTTTTACTCATGGGGCTGTAACCACCCTTAAGTTTTTTTTAAATGGGAAGATCTCATCTGAGAATAAGTACCTAAAAACTGTTTTTTGGATGCTTCAGTGTGTTCCTTTTTCTTCGTGTGGGTTTATTATCTTATCGTCTCTTTTTCTAATATTTTTTTTTTGCAAACTGTTAGTTTACATCATTTATTTGACGAATAAGTAGTGATAGTTAATAAGAATAATGCACCATTTAACAGAAAAACTTAAAATTTAAAATTTCTTTGAAATGCATTTTTTTTTTCTAACGAAAGCACATTTACATTAAACTGCGCAGTCAAATTGGCGTTATTGAGGTGACTGGATGCGGGAAACTGACACTCAACGTCCACAGAAACTAAATGTGTGGGCTGGGATAGTTGGAGATAAGATCATAAAACCAGTGTTCCTTCTTGATAATCTTAATGCAGAAAGATATCTGCAGTTTCTTTAAGAAACGCTTCGCCCACCTCTAGCGGATTAATTTAGAAATCAATTAGATCCAAACAATCCACATGAGAGAATATGGTATCAACAGGATGGAGCTCCACCGCACTATACTGTAAGAGGTGCAATAGAATCAATCATTGTCACATTGACAGTTTTCAACAGATTGATTTTAGAATTTAAAAATCACCCTTTTCAACTTAAAACTCCATATTTGATGATATTTGTGACCAACACAACAGAGCATTTTTCACTCTTTTATAGCAACGCGGTACCACAAAATATTTAGTAACTTGATTGTTTGATATTGATTTCACTATTGATATGACTCCCGATGAAAGTTTATTTGAAGCTTTCCGTTTCTCTTTTGGAACAATTTGTCATCCAAACCCCAAATATCCTGTCAACAAACATTTAGCATAAAATATTTATGCAAATCCAAGATTATGTAACAGCACATTGTTTCGGCTCGAGCGGAAATGATCTACAGCTGAACCTTTAATATGGTTACTTTCTCGTTTCATAATAAATCAGCATTGTTATTTCCATTAAACGGAACCCGAACACCGATATTTCAAAAAACGTGTACACCCGGCAATAAAGAATTGATTTTACCGTTTCCCGCTCACCAAATCCCCCATCATGAATACTATTCACCGCCACAGATGCAACTCCTAACTTATAATTTATCAGCAAATCTAATTATTATCTGCACTGTTATATGGGCACCCACCATCTGAATTATCGCGGTACTAATCTGATTTAATGACAATAATATCCCATCTCGAATGCTTGGTTGAACACAACGATTTTTGCCAGATCTTCGAACCATCAATTATAGAAAGTCACCATGACGTTGTGGGTACGTATTTTTATTGTTCCTTGCACAACCTGTGTGACCCTTGGACGCGAATTGCTCTTGACCTTTAGGTGCACATTGTGCAGCGACCGAAAACGGGATGTGTTTGTATCATCCGAGACTTTCACTTATGAATTTATGAAAATCGGAAGGACGTGGGGGTCGAAGAGCGTGTTTCAGTCACGGGACTGACGTAACCGATATTGTGTGGACTGTTGTTTTGTCGTTGGGTTTTCGGGCGCCTTTCAGTTTGAAAGAACATGAAAGTTGCGACCTTTGGCGGTGCGTGAAGGCTACCACTTTTCTCTTGTTGTCGTTTAATAGATTTCTTTATGATTTGTCATTTGTTGTGGTTTAGTCGAAAAGCGTTGATTGTGGTGGCGTTAGGTTCAGATGGACACGTCAGTGCATGGCTAAGTAGAATATGCCCCGGTGTAAAGGACAACGACGGCCTTGTATTGTAGAATTCATATTAAAATGTTTGGTGTATTATCATGAACTTTTCACTGTCAAAAAATGTAGAAATTTAGAAATTACAACATGACTTAAAACATTACACTATTGTCGAACTATCGAAATAATTCCACGATACCGAACAAATCCTATTTCAATAGTAAATCAGCTCACTCGAAATTTAATCTCAGACACAAGTATGTCAGAATTCATAATGGTAGTTTATTGTTCCCATGCGAACAGGAACAGTATTATGAAAGTGAGAAACGGATCCTTTTTCTCGCTACGATGGCCACAGAAGATTGCGGAAAATAAAGATTGTTTGCGTTCTCGATTGTGAAGTGGAACGTTCGTTCGGTGAATACTGTGGTTATTTTAGAGGTTGTGTTTAATACGAATAATAATTATCATCAGAGTTTACGTGCCTGTGACTAGTAATAATTTGAGTAACGTCCCCACTTGAAGGGAAATGAAGTAATTATACTTTGTTTATTGTAGAAAGGATTGCGGTATTATTGTGTATTTAATGCTGCTCTGGTTGTGGATATGTCTGTTCTCTCTTGGTAAAAACTATGGTTTTATAGATCCAAAACTGAAAAAAAAAACAATTTTTCATTTACGGTGGACTCACAGACCACAGCCGATAAACGTAGGGTTAAAGTGTATAATATTAACTTTAATTAACGTCGACTTTTGATTTCAATAGGTCATTTTGACGTAAAATTGTGTGCCTCAGCTCCCTTCAAATAAAGCGAGGCAGATTAGAACAATATAGGGACAAACAGCCACGGACAGAAATTCTTGGACGTCATTCAAAACAGACACGGTCCAAATGCGGACTAAGTAAATGTACTATTAAAATATTTTTGTATGTTTAGTAGGCGGTTATTAGGACATTGTTTCAGTTCCCCAAGCCTTACATAAAAATGTTTTATAGTTCGACACTGTCAGAATTTTAAATTTTTCGTGTGTAAACACTCTGTCATACAATAATAAAATGTCACACTATTTTTATGGATTTTAAGCAATTTAAAGACTTGCCGGGGTTGTGTCGAACTATAAAACGCTGTATTACACTCGTTCCTGTGTAAATTGGATCACAGGAACTTGTATAATAATATACTATTGTGAAAACGTTCAAATTTGTTTTGAGTCTTAGAAAAGTACTTTACAGTCCAATGCGTTTACGAAATCTTTTGGGAACAGGACGGTGTACGAGAGATACGAGATACGAAACGTGACGTGCTGCACGCGACCCGTTTTTAGATTGGTGAACGGCTAAAAAACATCAAATAATGAGTAATTGTTAATCTCTTGTGCGACTCGGTGAGCTTTGCGGTAAAAATGATGATAAAGTACAATGCATGTATTTTGGTAACAGAAAGAAAATAATAAAATAAAATAGATAAAATAAAGAAATTATACAATTAAATTATATAACTACATTAATAAACAAAATGACGTTGCCTATAATCATTTTTCAATTAAATACAAGCAAGATACAGCGTGGTACAAATACAGAATGGTTTGAGAGCTAGGGCGGCGGGCGGTAATTTATTATTGTACATATTTCACTTTCGTTTCTAAAATTGTGTCAATGTTGTGTGCATTATTAGTGTTTACCTGAAGATTTACCTCGAAGGCGCCAGTTTCGTGAATCGGAACCAGGAGCCAAAATTTTCTATTTCTTCTTTTATCAGCTGTTTTACCAGAGAAGGTATTTTCAACTTAAATAATACGCATGTATGGGCAGACGAAATCCGCATGCTATTAGGCCCCACAATGGGGTCGTCCCCCTCAATTGAATTTGACCAATTCAACTACAGCATCTCATAGACTATGTAACATGAGGCCTTCTGTTGTTTCAGAAAGTTATTTTGTAAGATAACAGACCGTATCAAAAATCAGAATTTCGGCTAGCAATTTCAAAAGCTGTACAATTACCGCCTCTTGTGACGTCATTTCAAGAGAGCATTCTTATTGGTTCATGCGCTTCTCATTAGTCGGCACGTCAAGTAACTAGATTTTTGTCTGGTGAATGTTGTCCCGTGTTGACGTCACAAAAAGGCGCGCGTTTCAAATAAGACGAATGTTTCGGATTTTTTTTACCTAGTAAACGCGTGATTTCGTATAAACAAAAAAATAGGGGTATAATATTTTTTCGTCTAGTTTCTAGAAAAGTTGTTTTTGAAAATTGTAGGGCGACCCCATTGTGAGACGGTTGGTTAAAATAAGATGTTTTGGCGGCTCGTAGATAAAAAGAAAAATAAAGGATACTAGTTTTGTTAGAAACTAAACGCACCGAAACTAAATACAGCAACAAGAACACGCATGGGTTTCTTTTGTTGAAGTATTTATTATTAAGTAACAAAATAAAATCTTTGCAATATACAGTCGTCAATTTCTTGGTCTTGGTCATTAAAAATTCATTTCCTTGATTCCCATTTAGAGGTTTTTACTGAAAACTTGGGTGCTGTAAACGACGGGCATGGGGAGATTTCATCAAGATATTATGGTGATGCAAAAGATATCAAGGGAATTAGTAATGAAAAAGGCTCGCAGACTTCTTCTATTGAACATTAAAACGAAATCACCCACGAGATTTTTATAAAAGACAAGGAGAACGTTCTAACAAGTCACCAAAATAATAAAACAATAAAAAATTGAATAACTGTTAGTTAATTATGCAACAAGTGTAAAAAGTCCCACGAGACCGAAGGCCGAGTTATACAACATGTCACGTCACGTGCCATACCACTTTTTACGAAACTGATAGCAAAATTTATATTTATTGTTTATTTATTTATAATTAGTTTTTGTTGCCCTAGTGTAGTAATTAAACATTTTTTTTACCCAAAATGGTGTAAAAATTACCTGTTTTTGCAAGATTAAAGGATGTGGAAGTTTTTTAATAAACAGATTTATCTCAAAAAATTTATGATCCTATTTTTGAAGACATACACTTCTCTGATGCCAAGGTATAAAAAGCAATTAGAAGCACATATACATATACATTTATTTTTTGTTGAACTAGTGTTATTATGATTTTCTGATTAGTAGTTTGTAAATATTTATAGCATAGGTACATAGTACTTTTGATTTTTGTAAATTTTGAGTATCTAATAGCTATTAACATACCTAGAAATGTTATGAAGTTTATTACAGCCGCAGATGTTAGATTGAAATCCGAGCTCGTAGAGGAGGATTTTAAGACATCTAAGTTTATCGGTTTCAGGTGTCCAGCTATACTCATTTATGTGAATTTAGTGAATATTTAATTTTGTGAAAACTTTGCAATTTTTTCCGTTGGATTAAGATGGCAAAGAAATGTTTCAGTGGTTTCTGGTACTTCTAGTTCAGCGATTTCAGCATTTTCAGCTGAAATTATTTTCAATGACCACACAAGAGAAATAGTGCAACAAAATACATCTTCTTACATGGAGTCTTCATCAGTTTCGAATTTGAATTTGCCAGGAATTATAATAATATAATTATAATTATTATAATTATAAGGTATAGTTTTGTGTTCTCTTATGCTATTTTAATTATTATTCGTTTCTTATTATGAAGTTGTTAAAGTTAAAGTTAAAGGGGTAAATGCGTTAAGAAATTTCTGCCAGGCTTGCTACTTGCTTCTTGCAGGCGACAATTTGTACTAGTACAATTATCACCGCAATTGATTTTGATTGGCCAAAATTTTGAAATTCTACATCTGCTATTGGTCGAATGTCACAGTTTGACAGGTGAAGCGAATAGTCACCGCTATTGACTTTGATTGACCAAAATTTTGAAATTCTACGGCTGGTATTTGTCGAATGTCACAGTTTGACAGATGAACTGAAGAGTCACCGCAATTGATTTTAATTGGCCAAATTTTTGAAATTCTACGGCTGTTATTTGTCGAATGTCACAGTTTGACAGGTGAACTGAATAGTCAATTTAATTTTCGATCTCGAACGACGTTTAAAAATTCAAGAAGAAATTATTTTAGTTTGTAAGCAATTATTCTAATCTACATATTCCTATTAACGAATTTGGAATTTTGCTATTTTGTGGGATACAATCTATAATAATTGTATACTGTAGAAGTATATCGAGCGATCAAGATAATTTGTAATCGAATCATCCGTGAATCCGAAAACGTATGTCGTGCCACTTAAACTGCACTTATAAATGTCAAATAATGTGTCAATTGAAAGATGAAATGTTGGAAATTCTCAAACAAGATTTTATTGCCAACAATACGAAAAATTTTAAGGAAAGTACATTTATTTCATTCAACTGTTATAATAAATGCTGAAAATGTTCTCCATTTTGGTTTAAGCACAAATGAGCCCTTTGTTTAACACCTTGAAATACATTTCGTAACATATCTGGATTATTATTTATTTCATTAATTTTTTCGGTGATTCTGAGCTTTACTAATTCTTGTAAATTATGAAGAGGCGTTCGGTAAATGGAATTGTTTAAATAAGGTCACAAGATCTCGGAGTCCAGATATTTTCTGTGTTCCGACTAATAAGTCTGTTATCAAAGAACTTTCGTAACATAGCTACTGTGGTCCTTTCTGAATGTGCTGTAGCCCCATTTTGTTGAAAATAGCCAAGTACCAATTCGTCATCATGAAGTTCGTTAATAAAAGTTTCCAAGATCAGTTGTTGATATGCAAGTGCAGTTAGGTTACCTGAAGGAGGATTAAAATTTTTTTAGGTTTAAATAACTAATAATGAATGAGTTACCTTAAAAAAATATTGGTCCTATTATACGTCGTCGGCTAATTGCTGCCCAAACACCATTTTTTTGTGGATGTAATGGGGCCTCTACATAAACATGAGGCTTTTCACTGCTCAAAATTCTCATATTTTCTGTATTAACGTATCCACTTAGATGAAACTATGCTTAATCTGAAAAGAAAATTTTCTCCAACAAATCATCGTCAAACGTATTCAAGAATCATTGACAATATGCAGCCCTTAATGGAAAATCATCTTGATGCAGTTCTTGTACACATGTTAATCGATATGGATATAAAACTAAATATTTTTTTAGTATTGCTTGACATGTGCCATATGATAAATCCACTTGCTGTGCCAATTGCCGAATGGATGTTCTAGGGGCTTCTTCCATTACGTGTTGGACAATCTCAACGTTTTCTGGTGTTCTCTTATCCTTTGATCGACCACTTCCTGGTTTTCTTTCCAAAGTGGATGTTTCTCGAAACTATTAATGTATTGGAGACGATATTATTGGGAAACTGCTTACGAAATTCTGTCGATGTATCTTGAACAGAATATTGCCACACGCCGTCTACTTTCTGCCCATTTGGAAAATACGACTCAACCATAGACGCTTTGTGTTCTAATGAAAATGCCATTTTTAAGCACTAGATCTGGCGAAAATTTGAAATTAACATTAAAAAACTTGGTTGTGGAGGCTACATTTTTTTGCATCTGTTTAAAAATGTATTTCCAAAATTTTTTAAACGTCAAAATTAGTTTTTAAACTTCTTGAATGACGAAACTTTAGATGCCACAATTAAGCATAGCAATCGCGAAAGACACGGATTCGAATTCATGGATGACTCGATTACAAATTAACTTGATCGCTAGATATACAGGGTGGAAAGTTTAACTGGAATAAATTCAGTATCTTCACTGCAATTGATTTTGAGAAAAATTCTTGAAACACGTTTTTGTTTTTAAATTGCCACTTTTTAGCCTGATCAGCTTTCTTTTGTTTTTACTCAGGGAGCTGTAACCATCCTTAAGTTTTTTTGTTTTTTTTTTTTTCAAAAGGGAAGATATATTTTTTTTACTTTTTCAGCTAATAATGTAAGAAGAAATAAATAAAAACAACTTTAATCTATTTCTTTTTTGGTAGGTTTACTGTTTGAAAATTGTAAGACTTGAATTTAAAAAAATCTCGTTTTAGGTAAGTATAATGTTTTTCGTGTATTTGATAAAAATGTAGTACATTGTTCAATTCAAAATCGTAAAGAAAAGTGGGACTTTCATCGCTAGCAACACTTTTCTTTACGATTTCAGTTAGCAACACTTTTTTTACGATTTTGGATACTTTATTTAATGGTCGCTAAGTATACAAAATCGTGAAGAAAAGTGTTGCTAACTGAAATCGTAAAGAAAAGTGTTGCTAACGATCAAAGTCCCACAATTATATTTTTTTCATTTCTACATCTTAGTCCTTTTGGTCAAATACACGAAAAAATAGCAGGTTCAAGACGTTAAGAAAAGTGATTTTTCCTTTTTCGTCTAAATTTAATCCTTTTACACTCACTGGAAAACAACCACTTTTCTTAACTTATAGAACAATTTACTATTTTTAATGTACCAGATGTTCAATATGTTTACCAAGTCTTTCTTGACAAAATGCAAGACGATAATAAAACTCATTTCTTACATTTTACATTTGTGGAGTGATTTGCTGAATTTCATAGGTAATACGTGCAAATCTTCAAGATTATCGGGTTTTGACTTTACTTCTAAGATACCCTCACAAAAAAAGTCAAGAGGGGTGAGGTCTGGTGGTCTTGCTGGCCATTCTATTGCACCTCTTCTTCCGATCTACCTATTATGAAAAATGTTGTCCAAATAACGCCGAACGGATGCAGCATAGTGCGGTGGAGCTCCATGCTGTTGATACCATATTCTCTTATGTGGAATGTTTGGATCTCATTCATTTCTAAATTGGTCGCCAGAGCTGGGCGAAGCGTTTCTTGAAGAAACTGCATATATCTTTCTGCATTAAGATTATCAGGAAAGATCAATGGTCCTATCCTAGTTTTCCGCATCCAGCAAGGACTATGGTCACCCCAATAACGCCAATTTTGTCTGTTGACTTCGCCGTTTAATGTAAATAATATGATTTCGACAGGAAAAAATGCATTCTAAAGAAATTAAAATTTTAAGTTTTTCTGTTAAATGGTGCATTATTCTTATTAACTATCACTACTTATTCGTCAAATAAATTAATGATGAAAACTAACAAAGGTTGCAAAGAAAATTAAATTTATTAGAAAAAGAGACGATAAGATAATAAACCCGCACGAAGAATAAGAAACACACTGAAGCATCCAAAAAACAGTTTTTAGGTACTTATTCTGAGATGAGATAGAAATACATGAAACAAAACACATCGTTGTATTCCTTTTTTTATAAGCTTTCCAATGATGTGGCGGTTGACATATCTTCCCATTTGAAAAAAAAAAAACAATTTTAGGGTGGTTACAGCCCCCTGAGTTAAAACAAAAGAAAACTGATTAAGCTAAAAGTGGCAATTTAAAAACAAAAATCGACGTGTTTCAGGAATTTTTCGCAAAATCAATTGCAGTGAAGGTACTGCATTTATTCCAGTTAAACTTTCGACCCTGTATATATATTACAAGAAGAAAATTATTATTTGAGAGAGTGCCTCCGAGAAACCTAAAATCCACGAGGTCATTATCTGGAAAAAATACCAAAGCTATAATATTAAGGAGCCAACTACCGATAACAACAAAGTTAACTGGTTAAAAGAAAGGACAAGAATGATAAATTTACGATTAATACTTCGGATCGGACTCGCGATAAGAAGAGAAGAACCAATTCAAAATCCAGAAAGCGTTTTTAACGTTAAATTTTTAAGTTAAGAAGTTGATCCAGAAACATTATTGCTATTCTCTATATTCCTGCAGGAGATATTGCCCATTTCATAAATTATTTTACACTAACATCAATGAAAATTTATTGTGGGATAGCCATTTCTACTTGCTAAAGGAAGTAGTTCGGTGCTGATACTATCCTACCGCCGCCACAGTATACAAAGTCGCAAATTCAAGGTAATTGACACCATTAAAACACGATATTGTCCTACAAAAAATCTCCATAAGCAGAGAGGAAATGACTTTTTTGTGCATCCATTATTTTACAATGATTACTGTTTTGTAGTCGTGGAAGCCAACGAGCAAACAATAACGATGAGCAATCGTTGGCATTATGCAATTTGTTCCATATTACCACACACAAAGTAAACACTTGCTGGAGTAAATGAAGCGTTCAGACTGCTATTTACACGGGCGCTTAAAAACTGTGCTTTTCCCAATTTAGCAAAAACTCCTCCATCGATCACGCAAGGAGGAGGACCGAGGAAGTAACAGTTTGCCCCGAAAAATCACAGGGTCGGCCCGTAACCACCGTAATTAAATTAACACTATCATTAGTAGTAAGGCTATAGAATTTCGTTACCGGCTAATTGGGTGTTGAAAGTAACTTGCAATGGATCTCCAGCTTAGCGCAATATTCTATTATTATCATATTTTGGTCCGGTTGGATATCTGCGCATAAATTTAAATAAATCTGCTCTCTGTTAAGAGAGTTATGGTGTTATGGGCGACAGCTTGAGATGTCGCCCACGGGAGGATTAATGCTCAATTAATTTATAGATGGGCAATTAAAATCTGCTCTGAGAGATGGTCAAGGCTTGAGGAGGCACGATCTTGGTAAAATATGGCTTGACATTTGTGCAAGGATGCAGCGAGAATGCGCTATTGTTCGATGCAGGGACAAATTGAAGTTTGATCTTTATTATTCCATAGAGATGGAAAGTCTCATTTCACTGGTTCTCCGACTGGTGTCAAGCAGTTGTGAGGGGTTACACAACCGTTTTTGCTGCAATTATAGATGTCATTTCATAATATCGCAAATTAATTAAGCGTAGACTTCAGAGTAGACAAGAGAGTGGTTCTAAATTAATTCCCAACTCAGGACGCTCTAGTCACTTAATCAGACTTTTACAACTCTAAACTGGGTTAGATTCTTGTAAAATAACAGCACTGAAGCAATTTCTCACGACTAGGAGCATTAGACTGCCACAATCCAAGGGAAGAATTACATCGATTAAAAACAAAGAGGTTTAATTGGGAAGCTTCACACAACATCCTTGCAAAGTGTATAAAAGAACACTTTCAGATTGCTTTACGGTAACCCATTGCATGATGTACTGTTATTCTTTAACACCGTACAACAGAACTGTGGGTATTCTTTGGTGTATTCTGTGTTCAAATTACAATACCTGCATGTGGCGAGGTAACTGTAATAGATGTAACATGAAAAAATATGCAGTGTAAACAATTGTCCTATCGGGGTTATCGGTACAATTACAGCTAGTCGATGCATGTATCTATTGGAACTGATTTGTGGTTGAAATGAATTTGTGACAATAATTGTTTAGACGTGAATATACGGGAGCTAAAAATCTATAATGAATGTTTTGTCAGTTCGTTCTTTTTCCGGTTTCAACTGGGGTCCACAACTTTAATGTCTCATCTTTGTTCTTTTTTTCAGACAACTTTATTGTTATCGCTGGTCGCCTTCGTGACAGTGTTTGTCATTTTTTCTTTTCTCCGGTTAAGACCTCGTCGATCTCAGGTGTCTTGAACACACTGTCATCAACACTTTCATCTCCTCAAGGTTTAAGGTCGTGATTTTCGGAAGGACGATCTATTAAGCTCCCACGACCTCACACAACGAATCCTTTATTTTTATTATTTACACGCCTGCCTATAGAGGTGAGAAGATTAACAGCGAAACGCGCCATTTTAAGCCGTATTGATTGGACAGGCAGAAAAACTGCAACAACATATCTCCGTATTACCTCCATAAATACATCACACAGGACGGAATATATCCCAGACGAAAAATTCCTATGATTGACCACTCGACGTCAACGCCTGCCCCATTCTGTCCTACACACTCCACCCACCGTATAATTTCATTCCAAGCATTGTTTTTAGTCTGGGGAAAAATTTTATGTACATATAGCCAATTAAAATTCTGAACTCGTGTAGCGATGTTAATTGCTTGCGTTAATGAACGTGTAATCAAATTAATTTAGATTTAGTGTGCGGTTTCAATTAAAGGTGAAATTGTGATTCTTGGTTTGGCATCGGATGGATTAGGTTTTATTGGCGGACCAATTAAGGGAATGAATTTTAGTACTTGGGGGATTCGGCTTTATTGGCGCCTTTAGTGAAATTGATGAGTTCGTAGGAAAATAATAAAAGGATAGTTTGTATTCAGGCGATAAGGTCGGGTTGCGAGAGCGTAAATATTAAAATAACAGTTTGGGTCTGCGAGATATGTAAATTCTCACGGAGTCAAGCACTCTCTTTGAATAAGCTGCTTAGGATGTGGTTTGCTGTGAATCTAGGCCACATGTAACTGCAAAAAGTGGTTTGTGCGAAATGATTTTAATATACGTAACTTGAGAGTGTGAGCATTCAGAATTAGGATTAATGTTAATGTTGGGTCAACCGCCTCTAAGTCAGAATTGGTTAAGAAATAATATTACTGGTCATTTTCAAACAGGATAAGTTAGAGTGTGTTGAAAACCTGGTAAAAATAGTTACAAGTTTCCGAAAAATATGAGCGATAGCGAGAAAGACGTTTTTCTGTTTGTTGTGCAAATAAAAATTACAAGGGTAGGAGAATAAAACAGGGAATGTCACAAAATGGGCGAAATCGTGCCACGTATGCAGTTCGCTGTACTTTTTCTTGCTATATCTACTGGTACTGTTCAAATCTAGATAAAGCAGATGATGTCCTAGATAACAGCATTTAAAAAATTCCCGTGTGTGAAAAGAATTCTCTGTTCATCAAAAAGGGGAAAAAACGACTACTGTACAATGATTATCCGATTGGTTCATCATAGAGATACATTAACAGGATTTTGGAATCAAAACCCTATTCTCCCCGCAGCAAAAGCAACAAGCAGGAAAGTTGATCTGCCAGATAGTCAAATAGCTTTTGCCCGCGACTTCGTTCACGTGGAAATTTTGATGTGTATGTTTGAAAACTGATGGCTTGATCATTATGAAAAACCGTATCATTATGGTGCTGTGCGAAACAGTCTGATACATGATACAATTGTTATGATATCCCATAGGAACCGTGCATTTTTCCGGGCTAAAAAGTAGTCTATGTCATTCTCTGACCCCTAAGCTACCACGATGCAAAAAATTATGTCGATCCCTTGGTCTGTGAGAAACATTCTATCCCACGGGAACCGTAAATTTTTCCGGGATAAAAAGTGGCCTATGTGCTATTTCAGACTATAATCTATCTATGTGCCAAATTTCATCCAGATCCGTTCAGCCGTTCTGGCGTGATTGAGTAACAAACATCCATCCGTCCAAATTTTCGTATTTATAAAAGTAGTAAGATTTAGGCTTCCCGATCAAGCTTATGATAGAAATACTTGTCGACTTCTAACAAAACATTTTTTTAGAACGTATGCAGATAAACGCTTCTGTGGCCCGGAGGCCCAACAATATTTTTCAACTGTATGTCATCAATGATAACAATAAATTAATTATTCATACTTGCAAACAAAAATTAAACTAGTTTTGTGACATTACTTGTTTTTATCGCATTAATCCTGTACCTTCGACCCATTTTTTTATTTTTTATTTTTTTTTTTGGAATTGCAATTAATGCTGCGCTTGATGTGTCTACAGATGATAGATGTTTAACCTATAAATGTTCATACAACGAAGAAAATTAACATTTTTTTTAGGTTATATGTACTACAATTCAATCAACCCTTTGAATATTCAACCACTCTTCATGTAAACATTTGTAGTGCAATTAATAATGCAATTGGTAGGGGTGATTCCTGAACCCCCAAGAGTAATGGGCTCAGTTATGGACTGTGCTAACGGTGTCGAATGTGTAGTTTTACTTCGTGGAGAATCGTCTACGTAACGTTCGGCGACGCATGATGACTTACAATTAATTGGTCAATTGTTATAGAAGCCATGGCTTGTTTTGTTTCATATTTTGAAGTCTAATTGCATATTAAATCAATTTTAATTTAATAATCGTGGTAATGTTCGTTTTAAAAAATATTGTACAATCCTCATGCGTGAACAATTTTCTTGCGTTCAGGCGGGAAGACTGTGTTCCCGCACTTGGTTTGTAAATTACTATGTCGTCTTTTTATATTTCTGATGTTGAAGTAATTAGTTAAGCAATCTTTTTTTAAAATCATTGTTAGACCAGAATTCGAATTTAAGGTTGGCAGCGTTACGGAACCGAAAGAAGTTACCAGACGATAGCGGACAATGGGGAAGAGGGCGCGAAAATAACCAGGTTGCTTACAGAATGTATTTTGTGAAATCTATTTTTATTTGTGGCATCTCAAACTGAATAAACTTTTATTTTCCTTATATAACATCATTATTTGCATTTCTTAATGAAATACCAAAAAAAAAAAATTTAAAATTTAATTGTTTATTAACAATGCAATTTGTTATAAACAAATTCAAACATTTTAAACTTCTAAAAAGTCCAAAAACAACCATATTATTATATAACAAGTCTGGAAAAAAAATCTACTTTTTACAATTCTTATATCTTATAAAAAAAATCTAGTTTGTTATAAAATACAGGCTGTTATGGAAGTCATGTACATGTAACCACATGTAGAACATTTTGTAGAATTTTTTGAACATTTTTCTAGCCCCTTATTTCACCCTCCGCCTATGGGTTCATGAACTTGAACGAAAGAAGTTTTTGTGCCCTCGGTGTAAACACGAAACTTTTTTGGGACAAAGAATGTGTCGTTTCGATAGCTATCTTCAGTCGAGTGTCGGGCTATGTGTTGTAGCTTCATTCGATCCTTGAGCAAAAATTCACTGGTTTCGCAATCCTTGCAACCATCGGATACATTGGAAATGATAATGCTATTAAATAAAACATGTAAAATAATATAAACTTACTCTACTAAATAACACTTTCTCACTCACTCACTCACTCACTCCACTCACTCACTCACTCACTCACTCACTCACTCACTCACCTCACTCACTCACTCACTTCACTCACGCACTCCACTCGCTCACTCCACTCATTCCCATTCTATCAGCTCCCAAGCACACATATCGCAATGTTACTCACAGCTATCCCCACTTACTTCTAGGGTAAGCGTGACCTCGACACTTTTATGTCGCTCGGACTGTTGAAAATCTCGTAATTCTGGGTCTAATATGCGATCCCATAAACATTTCCAATGTTAATACTAATAATAATTATCCAACACTCGTTTATTATGTAGTCATAATAACGCAGATTTTGAATGAATTATGAGGTCTATAAGACACATGTGATTTATGAAAAAATAATTCAACGGTTTTCTAATTTGTCATAGCAACCAGTTCATAAGCCAACAGTTTTGAACGTCAAAATTTTTTGGGTTTTGATGAAGGTTCAAGAACTGTTACAGGAGGGGGTGTTAGATAATAGTATATTATGATACGAGTTTTATAAGTATTTTGTCGCACGCACGATATTAGGGCACGAAGAGCGTAGCGAGGAGTGCCCTAAAAGAGTAAGTGCGACAAAATGCCCTATAAACAAGTTATCATACACTATTTTTTCTACTTTGCCACTTTTTATACAAAATAATCAAATTTCACAATCTATGGAATTTAGCGGCGGTTGGCCACATTTTTGAGGTGCATTACGGCGGCTATGAAAAAGAATTAATTTGAAACGTCAATAAATGAGTTCTGGGTGACTGTCGGATAAACGACCCAAAAAACTATAAGATTTTCTATAAAAATGATCATAACAAAATATTCTACACATTTTTACGAAAGGACTGAGGTACGGATGAACACGATCCGTTTGTTCTAAATATTTTAAAACTTAACACAAAATCTGCACAGAAGTTTGACGTTTTGAGGTTGTGAAATCTCCCCATCCACAAAATGTTTAGAATCAAATTTCGCCGCACAAACAAGTGAACCCCCGTATCCGCGTCATCACTGACTGGAGACACAAACCCCCTCAAACATCACAATTATTATAGTGGCATCACAGTCTTTGGCAAGCGCCATCAGTGCACTTGTTTGTGTTACGAGCTTGACCACCACCATTCAACAAAATTGCATGCCCCAAAAGCACGTGAAGCCACCCCCCAAACAAGTGCAAACAATATAGTAATGCCAATTCCCATCAACAGCTGTTGCTGTTGTTCCCTCTGCCAGCCACTTGGAGTTGACACCTTGACAGCGAAGTATTATAGGTTAGGATTGCCCTGCGATTGCCAATATTAAAAAAATAAATTATACTATTGTTAGTAGAATTATTATAACACCGTTTTTGTCTATTATGACACCCAAAACCGTATCGTAATAGCCTCAGTACAAACGCAAAGTAGAAAAACCTATGTATTACACACGTGTCTTAACAGCAAATAAGTCACTCAAGAAAAAATAGATACTCGAGCAAGCTCTCGTGGCTAAGCATTTCTTTCGTGACTTATTTGCCTTATAAGACACTACTATAATAAATAGCAATTTGTTAATTAAGTGTTGGAAGTTTCAGAAAAAAACATATTACAAATTTTGGAATCTGTTTATAACAAATTGCATTGTTAATAAACAACAAAATGTTTTTTTTTTAATATTAGACTAGTCAATTTGTTTATAAACAGTCTATAAATAAATAACGTAAAAACATTTTACCCACTATTATTAAGCGCCTTTATTGGACGAATGAACAACTATAGCATAAAATATGTTCGATAGCATATTATTATGCGAATTTCTGTGTAAATTGGGCGATTTCCAGCACAAGGGGTTTAAAAAAGCACAAGTGAAACAAGTGCTTTTTTAAGCCCCGAGTGCCGTAAAGCGCCCAATCTATAGACAGGAACGCGTGTAATACAACGTTTTATCGTTCGACACAACACCGGCAAGCCTTTAAATTGCTTAAAATCCATAAAAATTGTGTGACATTTATCTGACATTTTTATTACTTCATGACAAATTTGAAAATTCTGTGTCGAACGATAAAAAAAATTTACAAAATTCTTTCGATTTTATTTTTTTTCAACTTTAGACAATTATTATAAACAAAATAATTCACTTTTAAAAACTTTTAAAACATGATCTTGAGTACATAATATATAAGAAAAGCTCCAAAAAGTTAAAAATTTATATGTCAATTTTTTAAATATTGTTTGGTGTCTTCAATGAAAGCCGAGGTCCCATAAAATTTTCTTAATTAATAATTGTCTAAGTTATTAAAAAATGCAGTTAAATCGATTTTTCCAACGAGATCTCATTCCATCAAGAACACACCATAATTTATTCAAATTCATATTGAATACAATAAAAAAAAATCTATGTGACGTACTCTCTTCAGAGTTATGGCTACGTGGAGCCCCATTTTTATTGTTAAAATAAAATTATTAATCATGGAGATAGAACTCCGGGAGTTGGCTGTTTTTCATCGGAAATTTCTTCCTCTTTTCAAATCTTTTTTCCGATTTTCGCTATCACTTATAACTTAATAACAATCGTAATTTTTATTTGCGTAACAAACAAAAAAAACGTCTTTCTCAGAATAAAATCCCGAATCGAATGAGCTGTCGCTGATATTTTTCGGATCCTTGTAATTTTTTGTAGGTTTTCAACTTCTTGTCTAGACTAATAATAGATTTCCCCCATAAGTGTATTTCTACCTAACAAAATAGCAACCGAGGAGTTTCAATTAACAACTGTAATCTTGATGATTTAGGCGTCGTCACTATTACACCAAATCAATAATAATAAATAATCATCAATTTCTTTTTGAGGGATTAGGCACCAATCATTATCTCTGTGACGGTTTAAATCCAACTTTTAGGATCGTTCTGTCCCATTAAAAATACTCAACAATTTTACTCCAGTTAATAATAATGCAGGCTATTACCTAGCCCCGTGTTCGGAGACTTTAATTAAACTAAGTACGCTTAATGAAGAGGCTTCTTAGGCTGCTACACCTGAATTACGATTTCTAATTATATTGCTAGGTCTATTTTAAAGGCAAATTACGATAAAACAGCATATATCTCCATACAAAATTGGACCGATAAGAAAACTAAAATTAAATACACAGGTGTTTACTATTCGTGTGACTCACACTACATCAAAACAGTTTAGAAATGAATCAGTAAACGCAGATATATCGTGATAAATTTTGAATTTATCGTTATGCCACATTATGTGTAACAAATTTAGAATAGTGTTTGACGATAAATGAGTTTCTAATCAATGCGAAAGTGGTCCGAACCATTATATGTATCCTACTGTAAATGAAATGGTGTGATTTGATTCAGAGAGGTTTGAAGCTTTTGTCGATTTGATTTTTGAATTTGAATGTTGCTCGAAGGACCATGTATTGATTTCGATTGAAACACTCGCGAACTTTGTACTTATGTATTTAGAATAATTGCGGATAGTTCTTGAACGTTTCTTCTCCCGGTGGTTTCTACTTAATTTGAATGAGAATTGAATTGAATTTGAGTTCGAATGCGACTCGTTTGAATGAATGTTGAATGCGGCTTGTTTGAGTGAAAGATTCGTTTCGACTGGGGAGCGATCGTGAGCGGTGCCACTCAGGTAAACGGTTTTATGACCCCTTGGTTTTTCCCAAACTGGCAGACGCGACGACCGCTGCAAATATTACTCAACATACTGGCCCCGGTTGAAGAAACGTTCTTCAAGATTATTACAATAAAAACAATTACAAATAACATAGGATACAACTAAGAAAATGATGAACTAACATAATTAATAAAATCTATATCTAACTATCTATGTACAAGTAAGCTGAATTAATAAAAACATACGAAATAATCTGATTAAAAACAAAAAACATAAAGAAATAAATTTGTCAAAAATACTGCTTAGTTGAATGTCAAAGCCATATTTAGTCAGTTTCAATGGGTAGTACGCACACTTTTTTCACGGCTCTTTTAACCACACCACTCGCGGTTTTTACCGTCACTACGCGCACTATCTCATCTTCACCTGGATGAACCTGGATGACTCGCCCTAAGTGCCACTGCAATGGGGGAATGTTGTCCTCGCGAAGTACCACCATCGTTCCTTCGGTGATGTTAGGTTGGTCGACGCATTGCCTCCTGGGTCTCGGTTGTAGTTGGGAGAGGTATTCGCGGTGCCATCTCTTCCAGAAATGCCCTTGTAGCTGTTGAATTCTTTCCCAACGGCTCAGACGATTGATGGGTACGTGCTCCAGGTTCCTCTCCACAGGGTTTGTGAGAGGTTCCCCGATTAATAGGTGACCAGGCGTGAGCGCGGTCAAGTCATTTGGGTCAGAGGACAAGGGAGTGAGCGGACGTGAATTTAAGCAAGCTTCAACACATGTTACGATCGTATAAAATTCCTCATACGTGAGGGAAGCATTGCCAATCACTCTTCGTAGGTGGTGCTTTGCGCTTTTTACAGCACGTTCCCACAATCCTCCAAAATGCGGCGAACGAGCTGGAATGAATCTAAACTGCGTGTTTTTTGAAGTCATAAATTCAACAATGTCCGATTGAAATTTTTGATTTTTGAACATTATTCTTTCTGCCCCGACAAAGTTTGTGCCGTTGTCGGAGTATAGTTCGGCAACATTTCCGCGACGGTTAATAAACCTTTTCAGAGCGGCGATAAAACATTCGGAAGTTAGATTAGAGACGAGTTCTAAGTGTACTGCCTTCGTGGCGAAACATATAAACAACGCCAAATACGCTTTCACCTTTTTTGCCGTTCGTGTATTACCGTTTTTTATATAAAATGGTCCCATATAGTCGGCGCCCGAAATGTAAAAAGGTCGGATGGATTGGACCCTTGATGACGGAAGGTTCCCCATTTTATGGTTTGCGGACTTCGGATTTATACGGGCGCATTTAACGCACCTATTAATAATTTTCTTTACAATCTGGCGGCCAGAAATGGGCCAATATTTTTGCCTAATTGCGTTGAGAGTTGCTTCAACGCCTGCATGGAGTTCCCGAGAATGAAACTTTTTTACAATGAGCTCTGTTACGACATGTTGTTTTGGTAGGATAACTTGGAATTTGCTGTCATATGTGATATTAGCGTGTTTTATCCTACCCCCGACGCGAAGTAATCCATTTTCATCCACGAATGGATCAAATTTGCATAGACGATTGTTTTTGGATCCTTTGGAAAGGTCTTTTAACTCGTTGAAAAATGTTCGTTGTTGAATATATCGTATAATGACAACATTTGCAGAATTTAGCTCCGCAACAGATAACACGCCTTTTTGCCTTTCGCTCTTTTTACAGTTGTTTACAAAACGCAGGCAGTAAGCGATTACACGTTCTAATTTGATGTACGAAGAAAATTTAGAAAAAACTGGGAGTTCTGGTTCAAAATTGATCGCATTTACAATCTTGGATTTTCGTTCCGCGGGATCTTCTGCTTTTGAATAATTTGTTACTTCTAGCGGCCATTCACTAGGTTCTTTGCTTAAAAATTCGGGACCATGCCACCATAAATTGGATTTGCTTAGTTGTCGCGGAAGAGCGCCTCGCGAGACAATGTCGGCAGGATTATCGCTTGATCTGACGTGGTGCCAGTCTTTCGGGGTACTAGCGGCTTGAATTTTGGTGACGCGATTTGAAACGTACTGTTTCCAGTTGAGGGGATTTTCCGATATCCAGGCTAATACTATTGTGGAATCAGTCCATAGAAATGTGCGGTCAATCTTTACGTTTAAAATTTTGGTGACCTTTTTTATTAAATCGGTTAATAGCACAGCAGCATTCAACTCTAAGCGCGGAAGAGTTACTTGTTTTATAGGTGAAATGCGAGATTTCGCGCACAATAAATGAACGTTTGAAGTTCCGGATATATTTTTACATTTTATGTATACAGCAGCACCATAGGCCTTCATGGAAGCGTCCGAAAAGCCATGAAGCTCTATAATTTCTGGATTTGGCAAAATAACTTTTCTTTCGATGCGAAAGGTGTTAAGTTTCGGTAATTCTTGAAGAAATTCTGCCCACACGTTGCATAGATCTGCAGGTAGCGGATCGTCCCATCCCAACTTTAAAGACCATATTTTTTGTACAATGATTTTTGCCTTCACAATTATAGGATTAATAAGCCCAAGAGGGTCGAAAACTCTCGATATTATTGATAGTATTTCCCGCTTTGTGGTATTTAGATTAATGGGCGAGATTGAGTCTACCTTGTACTTAAGGTGATCCGCAGTACAGTTCCAGAAAAATCCAAAAACCTTGACTTCAAAATCTTTGTCAAAGGTGACGCACGTGTCGTTTTGAGGATTATCATTCAAGAGTCGCGAGTCATTGGACGCCCATTTACAAAGATCGAAACCACCTGCCTTTAACGTTTTTGTAAGATTTTCTTTTATGAATTTTGCCTGTTTGAAGTCGGCTGCACCCGTTAACAAGTCTTCGACATAAAAATCCTCAATAATTATTATGCTAAGTAGAGGATGCTCCTCTTTTGCATTAATTACTAATTGTTGCAATGTTAACAAAGGCGCCGGGGTGGTACCATTACTGACGGCGGTCAGTTGGTATGTTTTTATGATATCCGGCTGAAAGTCTGGGTTTTTCGGGTTTATGATGCCCCTTTTATAAATTTCTGTGTTGTCGGCGGTAAGGACAATTGGATCCTGCAATAAACCTCGGTTCAAATACCTGTGACCGGATGATGCATTAAAACCGACCCCTATTATTGGGTTTTCCAGAGTTCGCTTGTATACCGCGTGATGGGGGAGGTAATAAACCGGACATGAATTTATTTTGTTTTTGGGAATTTCCTCCATATGATCCGAGGATAAATAATATTCGTTAATAAAATTTGTATCAGCAACCTTTAACTTATGGTCACGCTGAAAGTTTTTCTCAAGTGCCGAAACTTGTGAATTACATAAGGTGAATTCACCCTTAAAAGGCAGGCTAACAACCAATTTCTCCTGCTCGTTTCTGAATGAATTTTTAATAAAATGTGCTTCACTTTTTTTTTGTTCTTCTGCCCATTTTTGTTCCGTATCAACTTTTTCTATACAAAATTTGGAAAATTGCTCATTGAGATTTTTGTTACTACTTACGTTTACCAATGTGTTCCGCGAGATTGTATTTTTATGTTCGTTAAATAAACTTTTTGCTATTACGTTGTCAGATTTTTCAATACGATTTCTTAATATCTCGATGGCGTCTTCATAATTTTCTTTGCAACCAGGTAATGACTCTACCGTGTAAAGTGCTTCGTCTTTAAGGCATCCGCGCAAATAATGAAATTTGTTTATACTTGGCATAGTTGCGTCATCGTGAACCAATGCCTTAAACGAATCAAAGAAAACAGACCAATTACTATGTTTTCCGCTAAAGGTAGGTAATGTTAGTGGTTGTAAATTTACCAAATTGAATGAATTTTCGGGAAAACTGGACTCATTTTCCGTGATATTAGTGATTGTTTGTTGTGCGATTGTTTGTGCATCAGATGAAATTTGATTTTGAGTTTTTTCTGACAATATCAGCTCCGTTTCATCAACGATTTTATGAAATTGATTTTGATTTTTACTCTCTTCGTCAAAGAGCGCGTCGTTTTGTTCTTCATTTATGTTGATATTAATTATTGTTTGTTGCGCGGGTGTTTGCGCCCCAAATGAGTTTTGATTTTGGGTGTTGTTTTCTGACAATATTTGCTCAACTTTATCAACGATTTTATAGAATTGAATTTCGATTTTCACACGATCGTCATTTTCTTCGTCAAGGAACGAGTCGATTCGTTCTTCAGATGCATTTTCCGCTAGCATCTCCTTTATGATAATTTTTTCTATTTCAGATTGGATTCTTACATATTCAATAAACGTTTCTGTGATCACTGATAATCGTCGTTTTAAAGCCCAAAAGTTATCGTCCTCTTGTAATAATTGATTGATTGCTTTCTGATGTCTGGTTAGAGCGGATTTTGCTTGTTTCTGACTAAATTTTAAGTCTTCGTATTCAGACATTGTTGAATAATATTATGTGAAATGTGAATAAATGAGATTGAATAAAGATACGAAATGCAGTTTTCTTAAGAAGAATGATTGAATTTTACTGCTGTTACCGGATGATCGCGTATGGTTGAAGCTTACTCGTGAGAGAGAAACAATAAATGAGGAAAGAAAGGAATGACTGACCTTTGCTCCGGAACCTCTCTGCCTTGGGGACTTCGTCTTGGGATGTTCGATTCCACTTCTGTGTCCTGGTTTCTGCCCTTGAATTGCTGGCTCGATTGGACCAATGTATTGCAGTGGTAGAACGCCTGGATCAGCTGAACGGGTCTGAGTAGAACGCCTGGATCAACTGGACGATGCTTGATTTATCGGGTCTTGATTTTCACTCACGCACTTCGATGTGGTTGTCACTGATTTTATATCCGGCTCGAATTGACCAATGTAAATGAAATGGTGTGATTTGATTCAGAGAGGTTTGAAGCTTTTGTCGATTTGATTTTTGAATTTGAATGTTGCTCGAAGGACCATGTATTGATTTCGATTGAAACACTCGCGAACTTTGTACTTATGTATTTAGAATAATTGCGGATAGTTCTTGAACGTTTCTTCTCCCGGTGGTTTCTACTTAATTTGAATGAGAATTGAATTGAATTTGAGTTCGAATGCGACTCGTTTGAATGAATGTTGAATGCGGCTTGTTTGAGTGAAAGATTCGTTTCGACTGGGGAGCGATCGTGAGCGGTGCCACTCAGGTAAACGGTTTTATGACCCCTTGGTTTTTCCCAAACTGGCAGACGCGACGACCGCTGCAAATATTACTCAACACCTACATTGGAATTAAATTTGAACTATGAAATGGTGGATGAGTAATAAAATAGTAATAATTATAAATATTATCTCAGCCATCTTATACATAATTTATTGGAATCGGATTAACAAGATATCTATTATTCTTTAGAATGCTCTTGGTAAAAAAGTGTAATAACAACTTCTCCCTCTTTTTTTGAATTAATCAGGAAGAACACAATAAAATTGGTGAAAATTAATTAGATAGAACTGTAAGTCCACTTGCAGAACAAGAGGCAAATGGCGCCCACACATTGTTCATTGCAGAAATAAAAGATAACGCAGATCTATCTAATAAAAAAGCAAAACCATCGCATACATCAAGACAAGGTGAGAAATGGAATATGACTGATACCACAATCGCAACCCACTTTTTTTAAAACATTGACCAATTGAAATTACATACATATTGTTAAGAACACTAAGCTGCAAGAAACCAAACAAGAACTGAACAAGTCCAGAACCAATCAGAAGAGTCGACTAGGAGTTTTGAAGAGGAAATAACAAACAACTACAAATATTATATAGATATAAAAAAGTTAAAGTAAAATATTTAAAGGATTTTGAATAACTGGTGAATGCAACAGGTCCAATTGTAACAAAAATAATATTTTATTTTTCGATATAAGGTCCATTAACGGTACAACACTTATTCCAACGTTTTTCCAATAAGGCTATACCTTCCAAAAAAAAAATTCTTTCGGAAGAAATTCAAAAATGCCTCCACCGCTTCTTTCTCGTTGATTGCTTCTCGGCGAGCTTTATATACGTCATGAAGGAGCATAATTTTTAACTCAGAGTTCTGTGGCCTTTTTTGCTGTATGACAGTTTTCAACTTCCTGATGGTTTCTTTCTTTTTGATTTCCTACCCCATCGAAATTGCTTAGGCCAAAATTTAACCGTAAAATATGAGAGCACATCTTCCCTATACACGTTAATCATCCTGTGATTAATATATTTGGGTTCACTTCCTTCCTTCATCAAGAACTTGATCACGCTTCTATGTTACAATTTTTTTTTAGCTAAGGTTTCATAAAAACAACAAGACCTTTTGGATCTGCACCAAACTTGGTCGGTATTTTATTATTTATTTTTTCATATAAAAATCTCCCCTCGTATGAACCTTGCATCGGTGAAAACGTTTCAAGAATATAATGAGTTTCAATATCACAAGAGCATAGCAAATAATAATCGATTACACTTCCGTGTCATGAGACGTATTGCGCTGAAACCACGACAGCACAGCTGGAGTGGTGTTTCGGCGGAATACGTCGAATGACGAGGAATGCATTACTTCTAGGCTTCTCTCTTCTTAGTGTGAAAATTTAAAATTTTGAAAATCGGTAGTTGTACGTTGCCGTTCTGAAAAAGTTTTCACGATAATGATTTCAGAAGACCACCACCACAAAAGTATTTTTTGGGTATGACTTTGGATAATTATGTTCCTTTCGTAATTATGTCCGATGGATTAATCAGAAGTTAATGTTCCGACACTAGGAGTCACTGGGAATAGGATCATCCCAGATTTTGTTTCCCTAAAATGTACCATAGTATAGGTCGAACCTTTGCATGTATGCCTCACGCAAAATATTCTCGTTCTAAAGTCACCAGAGAGCGTTGCCAGCCCCCGTTTTCTTGCGGTTGGGTTCTTGTAGCAACTAAACGTCTTATCTAATTTGAAAATTTCTGGTGACAGTTTACAACCAAAAATCATAAAGAACAAACTCTCAAACATGTGACTTTCCAACCGATAATTTAATTGCATTGCGATATGTTCTATGACGATAGAATTGACAATCCTACACACACCGAAATGCGAATGTATCAATTGTGTTATAATTTGGTGTCTCATCGAAATGCAAGTCGAAATGCAAGAAGTAACATCGATTATGATATAAAGTATAATTAAATACATAGAAGTATCTAGAAAATATATTAATGACATTTCAATCCTATACATCACAGCCGGACACTGCTCTCAGCCAAACGGCCAGGGTTCTACTTACCTTAAAACTATGAAGATGTATAATTTTGTTTCATTATCTATAGGGGTTGTCACGTAAATACTTACGGCTGTGTAAATGAGACAACCCACGTCTTCTTTTTTATTTACTTTGGAATAACATGTGACTTCTCTGTAATCTTTACATATAGATAAACATATAGATAATTACTTTCTATCAGCATTTTAGAGCACCTATTCTAAATATTCAAGTCTGTCATGTCGAATAAGCATTTGAAACTTATTTGTAAATTTAATTGCTTTTCTGAAACGAGTGACGAGTTGAAAATGGAGCATTTTTTTTCTGCCTAGCAGTCGCTCAAAGAGATTTGAATTAAGGGAACGTTTGCTGGCAAGAGAATTTCACATAAATACAGGATGAATCTTATCAAGGAAATTAAACCCCAGCAAGAATGATTCAAAAACAAAGACTGCCTTCTGACGCTTGAACAATACAAAAGAATATAATTGGACGCTATTTCGTCTTAATTGACTTATTGATTTGGAAACCTCGATACAAAGTTGCAATTATTTTAGGAATCTGGATATCCTCGATACGAAATAGACAAAACAACAGTCTTTTGTGAGAAAAAGAAAATGTGAACAATTTTGAGCGGTTAATAAATGACGAACACAAACCCCAACTTGCGAACAAAAATAGAAGAAAACACTTTTATTACCACACAGAATTAATTTAAATACTGCCAAACTTTCCTCTTAAATATTCTTCCGCATTGCCTGCGAACTTTTAACGGAGATTTCGTTATACATTTTTTTCCCAGAAAGAAATATGCAGATGAGCCTCGAAACAGTCGAGATAACCCGGATCTCATTCAACAAACAAAACTTTAACAATGCACATTCCTATAAACAACAGTTAACTACTGGCACAGTTCCAAACCGCATAAAACTCATAGAAGAATCTTGCATTTCTCTACAAAAAAGCCGATAGCTCCTCGGATAAGACCAAGTAACTGTTTTACGGCTCCTCTGCTCACGTCGCATTATTTGCGAAAGGAAAGTGAACCAGTTCTCCAATTTCCTACAACTGCAAGTGACGGTTTTTTCACAACTGATTACATGGCAACTGGAACAGATCTGATTTTTATCGATCTCGCCCGGGCTTTCTTAGGAGTGTCATTGTATCAGTATTATATTTGTTTTAATTAAAGTGAGTAGAGCTTTGTGCTTTTAGCACCGAATCTTCCTGTTGAATGTGCAGAGGTGAAAGCTTCCCGAGTTTGTAAGTGAAAGACAAGTTTGGAACAATAAGTTGTTCTTTCAACTACATAGTTCCATTATTACGACACAGTCGAGTGACCGAATCAAAATGGCAAGGCCATCGATTCGGTCCTGACATTAAGCAGGGGCGTAGGGGAGATCCGGGCCGGTATTACAAACTGATAGAATAGCAGAGTGAAATCGATCTTTTGTGTGTTGGTACCTTTTGTTGCTAGAAAAAAATCGTTATTGTTTTTATGGCGAGAGGGGCTCCTATATGCCAAAATAATAAAACCATGGTAAGTACCCCCGATATCCCAACAAAGGGGTTGGAAGTTCTAGAAATAGAACAGCTCTGTCGGCAAATTCTTCTTCCACCTCGAAAATACATTTTGACGCATAACCATTACGTATATGGCTTATAATAATGATCATTATTACTCCTTTGATATTCACGTTCCGTAAACCAGTAGCTTACTCCTGATTAAAAGGATGGGCTGCTACGAGGTCAATGAAAACACATGCGAAATTTTAAAGTTTCCGATATCTTTATACATCTCTTTGCTTTGGAAGTCAAGCTCCAGCATTCCAAACGTCCACACCAGTTGGACAAATACAAAGCAACAACTTTCATTTAGTGGTACAATGCCGACCCATTATCATGCAGTTCTATATAGTGACTCAATTCAAATAAATCCACTGGACCTTGTATCCCTATTTAGCGTCCCATTAGCGTATAGTGAAAAACGGCGAAACCAAGTGCAACAACAAATTCAACATTATTTCAGCAAGTTTGTGGTGCCTAAACACCAAGATGGAAGCTATAGTAACTGAAGAGGTTAGAAAATGTATATTGCGGACGCAACAGTAAAGAAAGCTAGGGGTATCACAACAATCCGGAAAAATCTTAAAAATAACATTAGAACATTATGCCTCGAGTGTAGATACAAATCGAGAGAACCACTACACGAAAGACGAATTTTATAATAATAGGGTGATTGGATACTAACATATATCACTTAGAAATCAGCAAAATCCACATATTAAGAAATTCAAACAAAGGGAAGAAAATAATTAAAGTAAGAAAAATATTATAGTAACAAACGAAGACAACCCACTAGAAATCTATGCTCAATAATAATTCATAATCGACTATGTAATTAAATGATTAAATCAGCTGGAGTCATAGTATATGTTTTTGGATCGCATTGGTTATATAATAGTAACGAATACCACTCGAGCAAACGATTATACTAACCTCCTCATTTGACGTACGTCTCCTGGCTAGGAAGTATAATCAATTATTTTCTCTACTCTTGTGATATTCAAACTGATGATTTTACTGAAGTTTCGACCAATAACAGAGCTCCAGTTTTTAAACCATAATGATGATCTGATAATTTTCAATGTCGGTAAATGTCGAATCGCTTAGTTTGTCGACAATTTTATTCATAAAATAATCTTACTGGATTATAGTGCGAGCTCCCTAAGTTATCGAAGTTTTTTACTTACTGTTACAATTTGAATTTTTGCCGCATATTCACCATCCAGGTTCAGGAACCAATCAGCGTTTAGAGATAACCGGCACGTAAAAAGGCACAAGTCATCAATTTAGCACAAATTTTCAGTTATATCGAATTAAAAATAAATTTTCGAACCCAGTACCGAGGACGCGCCGAACAAACCCGAGCATTTGTGACGTCACAATGTTCATTTCTACAGGTTTCTACTAATTATCAGAAGCAGTTGTTACACTGTTTCACTTTGACATCTTGTCGGACAATAATGTCATGCAGCGTCTTTTTAAAGTTTGCGGTATGACAACGTATATCTGCGTCCTCACCAAAGTAATTTAGTTTTTACGTCAGTTATATTGCAAATGCATATAAGCCTGTTGCGTCTGTCCCACTTTGGTGCACGTGGTTTCCAAAATGCAACGATTTTGTTTTTGTGCTAAATTGTAAGTATAATTATTGATTATAACATTTATTCAATAGGATTTTCGATGTCAGAAACACATAGTAGAAGAAGTAGAAGAAAACAAAATGTACGACCCTTACGAATCTGTATAAGATGTCTTTAGATGAAGGTGAAGGCGAGGGGGTAATCACTCCATTAAAGAATGTCCCAACCGTGAAATACTTTTTATTATTTCTTGATATTGCAAAATATTTCAATATTTTATAATATTGTCAAATATTTCATTTTATTTTCAGATAAAAAATATTTCATAGTTTATTCTTCTTATTTCACGATATTTCAAAATATTTCATGATATTGCAAATAAATTAATGCACGTCAAATAGGATTTTGGAGGATTTCATTTTGCAACAAGTGAAAATTTGAAAAAATACATAAACAAAGATGTGCGGATTCCTGGATTTCTTAAAACATTCTTAGCGCCGCGCCGGCCAAATTATACATTATGTAGTGTTCAAATTACAAACTTCATTTAATTTTAAAATATTGAGACGACGGCGCGACGGCACGGGAAGCGAATGATGTCATGATGATGTCACCACGTATGGTAACGTGATTAATCTAGAACAGTCTACATGAGAACGTCTGGGAATAATTGTTCACATAGGATACTTTCATGAGCCTAGAAAATTCTGTCGCGGTGATCTCATACTATACCACGCTCGTACAAGAAAATGATCTCATTCTTCGGGAATAATCGATTGCGCCGAAAGCATGATCTCATGATTGCCGGAATAGAAGGAATCGAGAACGCCAGGAGGGGTATAAGAAGGGATCAAAAGACGGAGCAAGTCAGTCGATTGGGAGCATCGTGAACAAGTGGTCAGCGCGTGTTATTGTGAAAGTTTGTACATAGTGAAAAGTTAGTCTATTAAATACAAGATTAAGAAATGTGTTAGTTGAAAATTTACAATTTAACTGACGCGATACTAAAAAGAACTAGATGAAATGTTAAACAAAAAAAAAAGAACTATTACTGCCGGTTTCAATGGTTTCTGCTGGCTTTGGAGCTGCCATATCCTTACAAATACCTCAACTTGTGATTCTGGGAGACAACCCTATGGATTTCCTGAGACCACGTGTGGATTACGTCAGTCTGGGAAAGTCAGGTGTGGAAAATACTCAACAGCTATTTCAAATGAATATAAAACATGAAACAATCCTACGGTGAATGCTAGATAATAGTCAATATCTGCGCGCAATAAAGTAGTTTATCTTACCCTTTTCTTCTCCCCAAATTCAACACAATCGATATATCCGCTAATGCGGTTTAGTTAAAAATTCACTGAACATCTCTATCGTTTATTCCGTACTTGACGATATTTCCTAAAATTTACTCCTTACCTTGTTAAGATGTCTATCGAAAAGAATGCCGCAAGTTCGTCGCGTGGTATGCAAGAAATTTTTGGTGCTTTTTGTGCGTGCGGGTTATCTCTAAACGCTGATTCGTTCCTTAATCTTCGTCGGAAAATGGGCGGCAAAATCAAAATTGTAACAGTACCTATTTATGTACCTATAGGTATGAACGTACTTATACCGGTCAAACTTGGTCGAGAACATGAAAATAATTTACCTTACCACAAGTCCATATCATATCATAACATAGTTGTTATTAATCTATGGTTCATACTTCGTCAAGTTTCGTAATAATTCGTGAACACGTAAACCTAGAATAAATATATACCAATCAAAACACAGTCGCAAGCTAAAAAAGTAGAAAAAGGTTTCTGGACAGGTTTCAATCTGTGCGTGTTTCTAATATTTCACCGATAATCAATTATTTCATAATTTTTAAAGTAATTATTTCACGATATTTCACAATATTTCACGCTATTTCACGATATTTCATACTTTGAAATACTTCACAATATTTCAACATATTTCAGATATTTCATCATATTGCATTATGATGTGACATGTATTTCCAAATATTTCAGGAACAGCTGTCCCAACATTTCACGTAGTGATTACCCCCTCGGGTGAAGGGGATCCTTATGTTGATTGGACTGGAGAGTATGGATCAGACGAGAATTATATTCACCAAGCGAGGGTTCTATCACAACATCGGAAGAAAGCGAAATGTCTCATTCAGACGAAATTGGATCTTCAAATCCAGAATCCGTCAAAAAATGCAATTCCAAAATGATGCAGCTCAATGTACACAAGTCTTGGATATTTCACAAAGTATTGAACAAGGCACATCCGAGCATCAGAAAGAATCGGATGAATAGATACTTTAATTTTGAAGTCTACAAACAGTAAATCTTCGTGCCAATGCTAGTCCTCGAAATGTTTTTTGAAAATCTATTTACGGAAGATATACTGCAATTTATAGTTGATTGCACAAATGATTATGGAAAAGCTTTAACTACAACAAACAGACCTAAGACTAAAATATCGCGAGATGCTAGCTTTCGTCCTGTTACTCCTGATGAAATAAAAAAAAATTGTAATATGGCAGATTCGAGTGAAAGTGATGAATTTGAGGTGATGAGTGATGAAGAAATTGACAATCCTTTGTTATTTGTCCAGAAATTCATTCGTTCATACTCACGCCTCTTATTTCTCTTCAATCGTTGAAATTTTTATACTCTTATAATGTAATACAGTTCCCTCGACTTCCATGGTTTTAAATTAAATGAAGCTTTACCAGCCTCGAGGATAACTTGAAGCGGTATTTCCTGTAAGCTGACCAAACGTACTCTTTTTGGGTGTTTTGTACTTATATTTTAGGAGCTGTACTCCGGAGAATAGTCGTACTGCAAATATACTTCCTTTTTATTCGAATGTACTACCTGCACTCCTTCCTTTCTTTCGGTTCTTTAATTTTTCGCCTGGCATTCTCGTTTTGTCTCGGTTCTACTAGTAAGGTTCAAACGCATAGGCGCATGCGGTACGTAATTTTACTAGTTTAGCAACAGTTTCTTGAAAATTTATTCTCTACTTCATTTAATTACATAAAAAGTTACTTACTTCAGTTTTCATATGGGTATTTTAGAAGAAAAAAACTAGTGATGGATGTTCAAAAGGGCAGTCGCCGAAAAAATTATTTTAACGATAACTTAAAGGAAGAATTTCCTTTTTTGATGCTTCCACATAAATACCACGAATCAGCTACTAAAATGTACAATTTGTCGAGCAAAATTGGGAGACCAAACAAATACACTCGTAAATACATAAATTCAATGGAAATGTACTGATTAATTTTACAAGATCAAACGAACTTACCTAAGTGAAGTTCGATCTTGATTATATGAAGCGCTCCGCCCGAGATGATCAAATAGATGTAGTACGTCTTCTGTGTTGGTACTGTCACAAATTTAAAGCAGAGCTCGAACTTCCGGCCTAGCCTGTTGCTACACAACGTGTGCCCTCTGATTTGCCATTCACTTTAAAGATTACTTGTCGCGACGAGATGATCGGGTTGTTTGAACTAGGGTCGGGAGGGAGTGATCATCTCGGGCGGAGCGCTTCATATAATAAAGATCTAACTTCACTTAGGTAAGTTCGTTTGATCTTGTAATTATATTCGAGCTCCGCCCTCCATGATCAAATAGATGTAGATGTTTAAAGATGTCGTGACAAGAACAAAATTGTGCATCTTGAACAAATATAATTGGTCATAAGAAGTAAACTGTAGTGCAACAAGAACAAGAACATAAACATATAAAAGAAACAAAACGAAAGTAACTAAAAGTTAAATACAAAGATAACTAACTAGTGATGCTACCCAATACAGCATCTGTAAAGGACTTTTGGGTTCTAACAGGTCTATTATAAAATTTAGCGAAGGTTTCTGAGGTAGCAGACCATCCCGCTGTTTGTCTAATGACATCTAAGCTGACTCCCTTCCTGCACGCGGCCGAGGTACTTGCGTGTCTCGTAGAATGCGCTGAAAAGGTGTCAGTATCTATGCCACTTTCCCCTAGGACCCATTTGATCCACTTACTGAGCTTCTGGGCATTGGCCGCATGATATGGTCTTTTATTGGTAATAAATAGGGCATAGCAGGTTTTGGGTCTAAGCTGCCTCACCCGTTCTAAATATATTTTTAGGGTGCGGGCTACACATACCTCTGGCTTTTCCGCAAAACTCGGAAGAAAAAGAGTAGGTTGAGCAGCATTTCTCCTGGTGGTCAGGTATTTTAATTTCTATTGCGTCATCCCTTGATGTTATGTTTCTTATATCTATAAAAGAAAGGGTTTGCACCCTATGTGCGGTAATGAGTGCCAAGAGGGTCGCCAATTTTTTGACTAATAAATCCAGTTCAATTTCCTGGCTGTTCAATCCTTCCAAATAGTTTAGAACCACCGCAGGATTCCAGGTGTTCTCATATCGTGGTTTCGGTGGTTTTAAATGTTGGACCCCTTTAAAAAAACGCTTAATTGTTGGGTCGGAGCCGATATCTGAAGAAATCAAAAGGGATAGAGCTGAACGCAGGCTATTAAGGGTGCCATACTCAGCTCCCTTTTGAAATTCTTGTGTAAAGAGATCCAGGAGGGATGGAACATCTTTGAGGAAAATGTCAAGCCCGTGTTGGTGGCAGTACTGCCACCAACGTCTTAGCCCGGAGTCATACTGCTTGAGTGTTGATTCGGTAATAGATGACACCATTATTTTGCTAATTGAAGAGGAGAATCCCCTGCGTGAATACGACTGCTCGATAAGTAACCTGCCACCAGGGTAAGACGCCTCCAAAGTGGGTGGTGGGGTGCCCTGATAGAACAAAACAACAAATTAACGTTGGGGTGAAAATATATAGGTTCTCTAGATAACAGTGAGGTGAAAATCGGATACCACAGTTGTGTCGGCCACAACGGAACAACCACTATTCCTTCTGCCCCATCATCGATAATTTTTTGAAGTACCCGCAAAATCAGTGCAAACGGCGGAAACGCATAGAAAAACTTTGAGCTCCATGATATTGTAAAGGCATCAGCTGCCATCGCACCTGGGTCACGTAACCACGATACAAAAGCATTACATTTTGCGTTATTTCGATTTGCAAAAAGATCGATATCCGGCTCTCCAAATTTTTCTACAATTTCATTAAAGGCATAGTTCGCTAATTGCCATTCCGTTTCCGGTTTCAACCTGCGAGATTCAGTATCAGCCTCAATATTTACTTCTGACTGGATATAGGATGCAAATATATAAATACGTCTAACTTCACACCATTGCCAAATTTCTTTTGCCAAATTATTCAAACTAGGAAATCTGACACCACCCATACGATTAATATAGGCTATTGCCGTAGTGTTATCAACTCTCAAAAGTACATCGGCATCCCGTAACTCATTTGCGAAGCATTTTAATCCGAAAAAGGCTGCGAGAAGTTCCAGCTGATTGATATGGAACGATTTTTCACATTCGCCCCAGTGCCCGTGAGTCTTTTGGTTTGCGCAGACCGCACCCCATCCCGATCGCGAAGCATCAGAAAAAATTTCCATCTGATACTCTTTCGGGCGTAAACTCTTTCTTGTGTTAACAATGTGAGTCTGAAACCATAATAGGTCTGTACTAAGAACGAGAGGAAGTCGCATTTTCTTTTCGTAATTATTATTATTCGCGGCGAGTGCCAGAAACTTTTCTCTTTCCAACGTTTTAGTATGAGCCCAATCATATTCCATAGCAGGACAAGCTGATGATAACAACCCTAAAAGGTGGGCGAAGGCCCTTATGGTGCAAGATTTTAAGTTGATGAACTTTTGAATTATAGACAAAATTTTCTGCTGTTTTTCTTCCGGTAATTCCAAAATCATATCCTTGGAATTAAAATAAAACCCTAAAAATTTGCAGCGTTGTTTAGGAATCAGATTACTTTTTTCGTAGTTGATTACAAAACCGAGTTTTTCCAAAAGAGCAATCGTTTCTGTGATATTATAATTACATTCGGCATATGAAATACCAAAGAGAAAAAAATCGTCTAAATATACACATGACAAGAGATTTCTCGCTCTTAGTAAGGCTATCACTGGTTTTGTGAGCTTTGTAAAAACTAGCGGCGCTGTACTGAGCCCAAAAGGTAAACAGGTAAATTGATATAACTTGTAATTAAATATAAATCTTAAATATTTTCTATGAGATTTATGGATCGGAACTAAAAAATAGGCCTCCTTAAGGTCTAATGTGGACAGAAAGCATCCTGGGGTTAAAAGTTTAACTGCTATGTCCCTACCTTCTAGCTTAAAATGTTCCGGTTCCAAAAATTCATTTAACTTTTTCAAGTTAATTATAAACCGTTTTTTACCGTTTGGTTTAGGAACTAAAAATACGTTAGAAATAAACTCTCCTTCGCTATGTGCACATCCCTCGATAGCGCCAATTTCCTCTAGATGAGCTATGGCTATAGATATGTCTTTTTTTTCTGAAATGGACCATTTTGGTTTTCGTGGAACACAACGTTGTATAACTGGTCTAGTAAACGGGATACGGTACCCACGAATCCAGGATAGGATTCGTGGGTCTGAAGTGATCTCTGTCCAGGCATGATAAAAATGATAAAGTCTGCCTGCGTGTCCACCTACCGAATTTCTATGGTGGTCCGCTATTGTCGATTCGAGGAGGACTGATGCCTCCAGTGGTCGCCTCTTCGGTTGTCCGGACGAGAGCGCTTCAGGGGATGAGGCTGTCGATAACCGCCTCTCGGTCGGTGCCCCCCCCCCTTCGGTTGTAAATAAGTGTGTCCGCCCACACGAGGCTGTTGTTGGTAAGGACGTTTGTAGTTGGACGGACGCGTGGAGTTTAAAGACTTCGAAGGTCTACGTTGGGGAGGTTTTTCTCTTAGTTCTTGAGCGGCTCGATCAAGTGATGTGGCAGTTTTCAGACGCTCCCCTAAGTCCTCACCGAAGAGCCACCCGTCTGCGGGCGTCTCGGTCACTGCCGACTTGAATCGTTGGTTTAGAGTCCCCCGAGTAATATACGGCGCGACTCTGATTCAGAAAAAATCAAATCCGCCATTAACCTGCCTGCATCGCCAGTGAGTCCAATAAGTCGACGGATGATCTCGCTTTCTTCGAGTCCAAGCAGGGTCGTTAGGACTCCTCCCATGGCCGATAAGCACGCCACCATTTGGTTTTGCTTGTCGACAAGGCGCTCGTCTCGTTTGAGAGCGGCTTCAGAGACAGCACGTTTGACCTCTGGGTTGATTTTTGGGGTCTGAGCAGCTATACAATTAGAAATTGGGGGGTACTTGGCAACAAGATTTTTCCTGGTCTCCGTATCAAGACCTTGTCGCAAAATCCCGTCCCACCCACCTGGTAGCAATGTCTTGATGTATCGGATCTCCAAGCTTTGGCATTGAGGTTTGTGGATCTCCTAAAAGTAGACTGTCGTATGCATTTCTGGTTCAAGTAGCGAAGGAATGGTTCTAGTAGCCGACAAGGTCCTCATCTAGTGAAGGACACGCCTCAATAACTTGAGTAGGGCTTTTCCAAGGAATACATTGTCATTATTTACTTAGTAAAGTGACATAAGACTGTCATATGCATTTGTGGTTCAAGAGGCGAAGGGATGGTTCTAGACCATGGAGGGTTTGTACTAACCTCTGGAGTGCCCCGGCTCTGAGTCATGTTCAATGGAGTTGTGCCCCCCACCTTGGGGTAACATTAAGGGGCTGAGACTCCGCCGAGAGCGCATAGAGATAGCCCTGCTAGAGTGGCTTTGATCTCGACTACGAGATCGACTCCGTCGTGGTGGGGAGTAACCATCATAATATCGGCCGTAACGATGACATCTGCGACTGCGGCGCCTTGCGGAATGTTTTTTCCGTTTTTTACGATCTTCCAGCTTTTTGATTCGATCTAGGAGCTCCGCAATGGTCGCGTGCGCTTGGCCCTGCTCAGCCTCAGAGGTCGGATCACTTTTTCCATTCTCCATTGGTATACAAATGTCACTAAACTAAAGCTGGTTTCAAACAACACAAAGAAAACAGAATGGCAAATCAGAGGGCACACGTTGTGTAGCAACAGGCTAGGCCGGAAGTTCGAGCTCTGCTTTAAATTTGTGACAGTACCAACACAGAAGACGTACTACATCTATTTGATCATGGAGGGCGGAGCGCGAATATAATTGTTATTCTAAAATTCTTTAATAGTATATTATGATACGAGTTTTATAAGAAGCATTTTGTCGCACGCACGGGTTTAGGGCACGACGAGCGTAGCGAGAAGTGCCCTAAAAGAGTAAGTGCAACAAAATGCCTTATAAACGAGTTATCATAGAGTATTTTTTCTACTTTGCCACTGTTTATACAAAATAATCAAATTTCGCAATCTAGGGAATTTCGCGGCGGTTGGCACGCTTGCGAGCTGCATTAACGGCGCATATGAAAAAGAATTAATAATTTGAAACGTCAACACTCGTATTTTTGTTCTTCCAAAAATGAGTTCTGAAGTTCTTCAATGTACGCCCCCAGAAATACGGGCTTTGGCGAAAATACGATAGGCAGTTTGCTACCTTCAAAGTCACGCGAGGTATATGGAAAACATACGCCCAATTTGAAAATTGGCAGAAGGAGAACACGTTCTCTACGATCTCCAAAAACATTTTCCTACCGTATGTATTTTGAGCTGCAACACCACAATGTTGTCTTATACTATTAAAAACCTTCCTGACGGCGTCCACACACAAAGTCAAGGCGAGCCATCCAGGACATGTAAAACCTACACACCCCCGGCCTACACCAATGCGCCAAGAAGGCGACAAGTGTTACCAACTTCTTGGAGACCTCCCCCAACAAAATCGCTTGCCCTAAATGCACGTGAAGTTCCAATACAAGTGGCAGAAATAGTAATGCCAATTCACATTCATACATCATCGACAGCAAAGTATAGGTTAGGATTGCCAAGATCAGACAGAGAGATTACCAATATTAAAAAAATAAATTATACTATTTTTAGTGTAATTATTATAACACCGCGTATTGTAATAGCCTCAGTATGAACGCAAAGTAGAAAAGTACAGTTAAGATTTTCTTATAACATGATGAAAAGACTCAAATAAATATAAGAACTCACGTGTATCAAAGTCAGAGAATCAAAGTTGACTGTTCAAGCAAATGATGCAGGGGTCGACTTACCTTACAAATTCATAAGCAATTGCCACAATAGAAAAAGCAATTCCTTACTTTATTCATCAGATTTTAAGCATATGTAAGCAATTGCTTCCATTTTTAAGGAAAAACCTTTGACTAGAAGCAATTCCTGCTCTTTTAAGCAATTGCTGGAAGCAAAAGCAATTACTTCAGTTTTTATTCATCGGCTTTCAAGCATTTACTTCGATTTTATAAGAACAAGCAATTGCTAAATTTTTATTCATTAGGCTCATTGTCTGTGAAATTTTACACATTTCCGAACAAATCGTATGAGAAAGAAAATACGACACCGTTACGTTCCACCAAATTAAAAACATGACCACTTTGCTTGAGATTTTTTCCTTTACTCTCGTTACCCGCAGTTTTGTGCGAATAACAAACAGGTAGGAATCCAAAAAAAACTTCGCGTTGCATATTTCTTATTAATAATTCTAATTCAAACCCTTCGAACCGTAGATGATTCAAAACTAAGTTCAAATAATTGTCGACGTTTTCGGGTTTTTCCCATTTTCCGAACATATTCCGAACATATTCCGAACGGTATGACCCACAAATATGATGCAAATTGGATGCAAAGGGATGCAAATATCTGACAAATATGACGTTTATTTGTTTTACCCACGGCTTCCTAGATTAGAAAGCCGTGGTTTTACCACTAAAAATGCCAGAAAGGCCGTTGGAGGCGCTGTAAAACGCGCGGAATTTAAAATGCGCACACCGCCTATAGTACTACAATATTCGATCGTATTCTAAATCTTCGGTAGTCGTATTGCAGATACATCAAATTTATATACATAAATTAACAAAGCTAGATAATACGGTTCTTTAGTAAATTGCCGTTTATTGGGATAATAAAAATACAAAAAGATTGTAAAATTAATTATTATTATTGAACATTTTGCATTTGATTTAAATAAATTTTCTATTTGGAACTTCTAGACTAACAACAATTTAAATTTATTGTTCCAACTATAAATGATCTAATAGATCGATGCTCGGCACATGAATGGAGACTTTCGATAACAAGTAATAATAATGAGGATCTGTTTCATTAATTAAAAAATTAAACTCGTGTAGATTAAATCTCGTCACTCTGACGCCTCATGATATCAGATTTGGTTTTTAACAAATGGTTTTGATTTATATCGCTTTTATGTATGAATATTTGTAGAAGCTCGACTTCAATATTTGATTTAAAATAGGGGTTGTAATGGAGGTACGCCCGAGTGGAGTCGCCGCCACTGACAGTGCCGACGCCACTAAATACTTTTATCTTACAGGTGTGGTTTTTCAGGTACCTTATACCATTGTTTTCGGTGACAGAAATCAAATCTTAATCACAAGAGAGATAAAGCTGTCAGTTCTACTCACAAGTGAGTAAATCTGACAGCTGTCAGTTGTAATTATTAATTGTAATGTAATTACATGTAATTTAACGTGATTCTCTGCCTTCCACTTCACGAACAGATCATACTCTTTCTCGTACATGTGTCTCGACCTTACCGGAAGCAAACTGGAAACAGTGACTTCGACGTTTAGTTGAATATCTTTCGGTAGAAAGTCAATTTTTATTACTTTAGTGAAAATTGTGAAAAAAAAACGAGACTGTTTATTTCATAACTATATCAATCACAGGTCACAACTGATATTAGAACCATGCTAATGTTACAGGCGCATATTTACTTGAATAAATATTTCGTGGATTTTTATACAATGCACCTGTAAGATAAAACGTCGTATATCACACGTGATCGAAATGTCATTATAAAACTCGTCAAAATCTCACTCGCTAATAATGATGCATTTCTATCACTTATAATATAATGTACTATAACCCCACAGGGTAAGATAAACATTCAGAAAGTTGGGATGTTCCGGACGTATCAGTAAACTGAATCCAAATTACACAAAGTAGTAATTTTCTATAAGAAATAATTATATACGTAACTATATACTCAGAGGATAGAGAAAGGAAGATGAATATGTTAGAGCGCTATGTTAATTTAGTGATATAAATGGTTCCATATTTCTATAAATTGCATAGAACTGTAAAAATTCTAGAAAAGTCACGCACCACGAAAATGTTCGACAATTTTCTATAGCCTTTTACATATTTCTGGTTCTTCCAATTATTGTAGGCTCTATTCACTGATCAAAACCGAAAACGGAAATACAGACAATAGAGAATTAGGACACCAAACCTTAGTAATTGTGCAGTTTATTATATAAAAACAGAAAATGATGAGCTTTAAAATTTACCAAGTGATCAATTTGTGAGGGTCCAGCCCACGACGTTACATCCGTAGCGGAATTGCATGTTCAGTTTCGTGTTGACCCCTTGGCCTCCGCGTTGATCAGATTTAGCAACATGTGATTTCTACTTGCCCAAAAAGTTGTATTTTTTATTTGTGTTCTTCAGTAACGGCAATAACTTTAATCACAATACCCAAAAAAAAGCTGTCGCCACTCTCCTCTACAAGAAAAAAATTCAGATTGATATCGGGCCGGCACTCTTACTCCGAACGACCTTCCGCAGAGAACGATCGGCCTTGAATTACTTTTTATTCAAGTAGCGGTATGACATGAATATAGCAGTCGTTTATTCCATGTCGTACACGTATTGAATTGTAAATCTCTCCCAACAATGGCCATGTGTAAACGCAACTGATTAGGTGCATTGTTTGCATTCGGATCTGTGAACAGGACGTTCCACTAAACGTATTTTTCCCTGTTTCCGTGTGAACACGACGAGTTATTTTTTAAGGAGCCTCCAAATGAGACAAACATTCATGTTTGCGGTATCGAATGGAGCGGCTAACAAGAAGAACGTTGTCGGGGAATAGTATTGGCTTTTGTTGGCTTGTTGACACGTCTCGGTCGATGGAACTAATTTGATTTCGTGTGTGTGTAGAGATTGGGGCTGAAGCTTGTTTGGAGTTTTGTTTAGAAGGTTGTGGTTTGTATTCGAAGTGGACTTATAAGGCCGCAGACGATGTTTTACAAGCGTTGTTGATTTGTTTTTCATTGTTCATTCCTGGTGAAAGCTGAAGATATCGCCAGTTTAAATTGTATGGGTATTTTTAAAAGCTTTATGGTAACGAGATGGACAGTTTCATTTCTGTAAGCCCTAAATTATACTCGGTCACTACTGCTACAGGAAAGGTCTTTCGCGAAGTATGGGGTCACTTTGAAATGAGAACCAATTGCTTTGGGAGGAAAGCAAAGCTGACGCAGCTCCTTGCGTCGTTTGTTCTGAAACTTGGACACAAAAACAAGGAGCTGAAGCTATCATTGCACCGATATTCGGTGAGATTGGGCTTGAGCAACTCAATAACGATATTTGCAGAAATTAGTGTCAGTGCTCACTTTAGATAGAAACTGCGAAAAATTTGTAATTTTACGGTTCGTATTATACATATTTTTAATTCAGAATTCGATTCAGAAAATCTACAAAATCTGTAATAATTTCTTGTTTTCTTGTTTCAGGTAAGTCTGACACAATCTCAACATCAACATGATATCAAAAGAGTGAGTAACATTTAATTAAATCTTCCCCATCCAAGAGACCCAACTTTCTCATCCAATAAATCCACATCTTCCCCACCTCGTAGAATTAATTTCTTTGTGCAATTTCGATTCAGACCATCATCTAAAACCACGTAGACATTTAATATCATGTCATCGGTCAATAAATTCCGCCTTAATTAAAGGGCAGGAATTTTAATACACTCTCCGGTATTTAATCCCTCATCGATACCACCACGACGATTGCTCATCACTTGATTCTTGCAAATGGAGCAAAAGGTGCAAGAGCAAACCGTCAGATGTAAATCACTGTCAGTGTCGAGAGGGATTAACAGGAGCGAGCGAGGATGTCAATCCTACAACAAATGAGTGTGACTAGAGCGATTTGTTATACTGGAAGCGGCTGGGACGACGGGTTAAATTAGTAAAAATTTCTTGGAGACCGGAAAATAACAGAGGTCGTTATGAATTAGTGCTGCTCGTAAAGAGGAATGAAATAGAAAGTTTTGCAGTAAATTCAAAACGGGCGCCTTAAGGAGCTTTTAAATTTGGATAAATGGACTAAGTAACTTGATTTGTTGGGCGCAATGCGGATTTTACTGGGCATGTGTGCGGATTAAAGTAGATGAGCTAATATTCAGATTTCCACATCTTTGTTGTTGAGATTGAAAAATACCCAGAAGCTAAAAATCACTTTTCCTGTGCGTATTCATATGCCACGGGAAATGTTTTATTCAGATTTCTTAACTTGTGGAAACATCTTTCTTCATGTTACAGAAATCGTGACATCGTGAAATCGCAATATGGAAATACGAAAACGGGACAAAATTGTTTAAAGCGTGGGTTTACGCTAGATGATGGATTTTCGAGCTTCTCGCACAGAGCTGCTCTTAAGTATGCGGTTCCTAAGATAAATTTGGTATTGAGCCTTGAATTTTAATAAGTGGGATAATTTAATAAATTGTAGTAAAAAAGTTTCGATGGTTACATAACGGTCTGGGCAAGACAAAGGTTTGTTTACCAATGTTTGAGAAGGATATTAATTGGAAGGTTTTTCTTTCGAAGGACAAGCTTGTAACAGAAAAAATACATGGCTGTAACTATTGAGTCCGCAAGAAACTACAAGCTCACATAATGCCTAAAACATGTAAATTCTTTACCATCACATTCACGTTTTAATAAGTGTGTTGTTTCGAATGTCTGCACGTAGAAATTTCGTGTCATTAGTCAGTTTTGGTACTCAATTTATAATAATAATCATTTTCATTTCAAACACTTAAGTTGTTTTCTTCATTATTAGTAATTATTGTTAATAGGCTGATGTTCGTGTGAGCTTTTGCTAGTGAACGTACAATCAACTTGCTTTTTAACGCGTGAACTCGGTATTCAGTCTCTACACTTATATTTTATGTATTTTTTTATTCCTTGTTATTCTGTCTATGTATCTATACTATTATATAGAATTTCATATAATTTCATAGAGTGCATTCATTACATTACATTCTATAAATGCATACTTTGTATGGTATATCTGTTTAACTGTGTAGTAAAACTAAAGTTTTCCGATATTTTATAGCCATTGATACAGAAATTTAATCAAAGTTTTATAGTTCTCCTGTTGCGTTACATTTTCTGTATACAAACACGATTTACTCATATTTATTATACGATCATTTATACGCATAACTTTGTAATATTTATGTACATTCTATTACATGTAGTCATTACAAGCATGTCAGTGGAATCTGGTGAAGCGCTTCGTTGTGTTATTTGGTTACATAGTTGAGTCTATAAATATATTTATTTCAATATAATCTTACAATGAAATTAGTGAAAGTAAAAAGTTGTAGAAAATATTAAGTTTCTTTTATTTATTTAGTGTTATTGTTTTTGACAACATGTTGATTTGATAGAGATTAGATTAACATAAATGTAAAAATATCTCATCAATGGAACTAAACTCTTAGTACAAACTAAATACATAGGTACGTCAAATTTGACTTCAGGAAAACCATTTTGTATCAATAATAATTTATTAGTATCGGTTCGCCAAAACACATTTAGATAAAAAGTTATAAACCAAAATGAATCGAATATTTTCACGTAAAACGGCGTCAAGCTCCCTCGTTGTCCGCGCTCTTTTCTCCCATGTGTGTCTAAGTAATTTCCGAAACTTTTACTTATCCGATTTAAAAAATTATTTCACCAGTATTTGGAATGGACTTTCAGGGGGGACATAGGCTGTATATTATCCCGTAAAAATAAAAGGGCTTTTCGTGGAGATCACTTTTGCAAAGTAAGTCGACGAAAAAACGTTTGAGCGACGAACGCTGTCTTAACGATAAGAAATATACGAATGCTTTCTATGCTAAAGTTGTAGAGCTTAAAAAGGTCTATAAGAAAGTTCGCGACGACATAAATATCTATATTGTTATGTTACGGTTAATTCACAAATTGATAAAATATTACTATTCCTATGTGAAAACGATTACACACTGAGCGCGTGAGAAACCGAATTTTCGAAGTCTTCTATTATTGTTTTCAAAAGAACATTACTATCAGTGGGGCATGGACACTAATAATAATTGTAAGAACAGAATTGTTCAACACTGCATACATTGTTTTCAAAAGAACTTTTTTGATCTCTCTTTTCTTTTAGGTATTTGAATTACTCTACTTGGTCAACTTTCCTTTCAGTCTTATTTCCTGATTCTTTTTTTGTGGTAGCAATTATTATTGTTTTTTCCAAAGCTATGTCATCTAGTTGAGTTTTTTCTTCTAAAAAAGATTCAGCGTCCTTAGTTGAACCGTGTGTGTAGAAGAATACTTTGAAAATTTTGTACTTTGAAAACTGTTCGAGAACCACTAGCAACCGCAAGCATTATAATGTTAATTAACATTTTTTTGTTGACCGTAAGGCCAATTGTCTAAGATATCATCGTTCGTTTTTTACCCGAATTTCAGTCTTTTACTATCAATTTTATTTCAAGGCAGCTTGTACGTTTAGTGAACAAACCGATATGATTATGCTTTACGGAGAAGCTCCAGTGCAAAAGTGCAAGTGTATTTGGAGCATAGAAAATCCGCACGCAATGTAAGAACATCAATTTCAAAAGCAATTTTCAGTTAATGTTTGGATGGGAATCGTGGACGAACATTTGATAGGTCATTTTACGTTTTACCTCCAATACTGACATTTCTCTACAAACACACCGCACCGTGAGATGTAGTACCTGTTTGCAAGATGGAGCTCCTCCACATTACGCTGCTATTGTGCGGGAGTGGTTAAATGCTAATTATTTATACAAATAAATGCATAGGACGTAGTGGACTTGTGCCCTGGCCGCCTCGCTCCCCAGAGTTAAATCCTGGTTACGTCGTGTTCGAGCTATGCATAAACAAGGACGGTACATATTTTGAACAATTTCTATTAATTAGGTCAATGTTGAAAATTGGATTAATGTTAATCACTTAAGAACTGTTCTATTTACGTCACCGACATGGACGATTTGGCAGCGCCTCATCGATGAAGGTGATGAACACACTCAACTACGTTCTGACATATATGTACTGATACTCATCAGGGCTGTGTTCAAATACGACAACGGTCACTATTGGTTTTGCCGCATTGTGCAAAAGCGCGCCCGCGCTATTTAAATCGAATCCCGTGACTACACTATTTTCAAACGCCTAATTTGGCGGCATTTTAGGGAAATTTTTCCAACTAACATTGCATAACTAATTAAACGTAGATATGTATCTGACCCACTACTTGTTTACCCCATTGTCGGTACTGGGCGCGACATAACCTTCATTGGACGTATTCTCAGCATCGCAGCAAAATAAATGTGTCGACAACAATGCCTAATAGGAGCCAATTTTTTTGAAGAAACCTTAACAACGGCACGCTATTTAGAGTTCTTACGTTTTGAGTGTGTTCCCGCTCTTGAAGCTATGTTTCCAAACCACGAAGATAGTGCTGTGCCTAACGAATGAATATGGTTCCAACAAAATGGATCAACTCCGCATTTTGGCTTGGAAGTCAGAGCGTTCCTTGACAAAATTTTCTAGGGCAAATGGATAGGGCGACGGACGGGGGGGCAGTTTGAGTGGCCGGCTCGTTCGCCAGATTTAACATCGCTTGATTTTTTATTTTTTTTTTAATCAAGGTCTACATTAATAAACGAAATAATGTGGACGCTCTCAATAATCGAATTTGAATAGCAATGAGAAATACCACCCCAAATACCATTGGACTGGCAACACAAAGGTGTCTATACACGTGCTGGTATATGCAAAGAGGTTAGTGTATGGCAGTTTGAACATTTAGGGTGGTTTGGTTATTTTACTGTAGAATTTTGATTCAAATGTATCAATAAATCGGATTGTTGTTCTTATACTTTATTATAAATTTCTCCGGAAAAATGCTTTTTTCCACGACAATTTATCTAAACAAAAGTTTACCAGAATCTGAAAGAATAGATTAGCGTTGCCATTTAAAAAAATCGTTGATGACGCCACTCTCTTTTGGTATATTTGCCTTTTTTAGTATCTATTTCATTAATTTTACCATTTTATCTCTTCCTTTTGTTCCCATGTACTTTATCATTTCTGCGGCGATGTTGTCCTTCTCCGGTACTTATTCTAGTTTAACTTTTAATTGTTAATTGTATGTTTCTATTTCTTCCTCTTGGTTTGTTATTATATTTCCGTCCTTGTCTTTTATAACTGGCTTTGTACGTTCCCTTTTTGTCGGAGTTATTTTAGTGTTCCATAGAAAAGTTGTTGATTTTATTGGTATTTTGTCGTCATTTTCGTTCCAAATTTTTTGCCATGATTTCTCTTTCTCCTCTTTGATTACCTTTTTGGTTTCTTTTCTTTATAGTTGTAGTCTTCTGGTCTTTAATTTTTTTTGTTCTTTATTTTCCCGGGTATTTTCTCTGTCCAGAATTCTATTTTCTTCATACTGTTGTTTCTTTAATTATATTGCGACGACGGCCGCGCCGGAAGTCGTGGTCAACTACCTGCTCAAGTATTCACAGTGGATGATGTCATCACTCCAGAAGGTTCTCTAGACGACGGTCGCACCGGGAGTCGTATTGTGTCGCGACAACTACCTGCCCGAGTATTCACAGATAATGGTATCATCATTCCAAAAGGTTCTCTAGACGACGGTCGCACCGGGAGTCGTATTGTGTCGCGACAACTACCTGCCCGAATGTTCACATAGAATGATGTCATCATTCCAGTAATTTGCGCCGTTTTTCTTAAATGATGACCTCATCCTTCCAGAACAGAAGAAATCGACGCTAGGGGGATATAAAAGGGGGCGAACGACGTAAAGATGAGAAGTGTACTGGAAGAGCAGTGAACAAGAAGTCAGTCAGTGAAAAAAGTAGAGCCGGATAGTGAAACATTAACCGTGCAAATTGTACATGGTTTAAATTGTTAATCTTCTATCTATATCGGGTGTCCCAACTAAAATTTGTACCCCCCAACAATTCCAATTTCCAAAGACTCGGAAGAAAACGCTCGAACAGGTCAATTTTGTTATCAAGGGGGGCCTAATTGTACCAAACTTTCAAGTCCTAGACCTCACCCCTTGAACCAGGGGAGCCACCCCTTTAAAAAACTTAAATGGCATGGGGGGTCGTGTAATACATCATTTTAAAGCTTATTAATTCTCTATCCAAACCTACATTTATCGATTCCTTTCTACAAAAAAAGCATGAATTTGATATTTTTAAAATCTACATAAAATACTTTTTTTTTGTACCCCCCAACAATTCCAATTTCGAAAGACAGACGAAAACGCTCGAACAGGTCAATTTGGTCCCCCTTGATAACAAAATTGACCTGTTCGAGCGTTTTCTTCCGAGTCTTTGGAAATTGGAATTGTTGGGGGGTACAGACTTTAGTTGGGACACCCTGTATAATAAAAATGAATCGCAAAATGTGTTTCTAAGCGCAAAATTCGAGAACGGCTGGACCAATTTAGCTATTTTTTCTTTGAAATATTCCTTGAAGTTCGAGGAAGGTTCTTATGAAGAGAAAAATTGTAAAAATTGACAGTTTTTGTCAGTTTACTGAATCAAAAGCCGAACTCAGTCAAAAGGTGTTCCCAGACGTTGCTTGGGGTTATAACTCAAGAACGGCTGGACCGATTTTTATGATCTTTAATTTGTTGGATTTGTCTCCGCCCCGAATAGCAGAATAACTATTAAAACTTCGGAAACACAACAGGGGGCGGAGAGCTTGGTACAGGGCAACGACAATAACAAAGCCCTCCTTATACAGGGCAACAATAACAAATAACGCCGGCCGCCAAAATTTGTCGTTCCGGGCTTTAAAAATGAAAATCGATTTTTAATGCGTAAACTCCAAAGTTTCACTTCTGTTGCGCGTGGACTCCACACACAAATTTTTTCGTCGGCGAACAACTATTAAAACATCGGAAAAATAAACGAAAAAAATTTTCTCATACATTTTGTATGGAATCCGCATATAACGCCATATTTGATACATGACAGAAACAAAAATGAACATGCCGTTGTATGCTGATTCCGGTAATGCCAGTAGATGGCGCTGTGTGCATTCCTTTGATAAAACAACTGAATTTAATTCAGCTAAAAAGTTAACACAACATTTACTGATTCTGAGGCGGTACAAAGTTCGCCGGGTCAGCTAGTTTTTAATAAAATTTAGTAACTGCGGAGGTGCACGTATTCTTTAAATACGCATGAAACCGCCAGGCTCTTAGGCCAGGCGACAGAGCGAAAAAAAGCCTCAATAAGGAAATAATTCCAAAGCTGGAAATGGCCTTAATCTCTGTATTTGGACCCACTTAAGTTTTAAGTCTTAAGTTTTCCCCCTCGAGCGAAGTCGGCGTTGGCCCTTATGGCCTTAAGAAGGTACAATTTTTCAGTTTGCAAATATCTCTTAAAACGTCAACTTTATCAACAAAATACTTATTAGCAGAAATAATCTATAGTAAATTTGCAACAAAAAAGTTCTTTACCGTTTGTTTCTAAAGTTAACCGTTACGATGATACGGCCATTCAAAGTGGAGCCCTTTTTGGTCCTTGCGGAAAAGTTATAAAAATCACGTGCTATATCAAAGTTTCTACATAATTTCTACTACTTTTGAACGTAGCACGTATACAAGCTGTTAACTTGTTATAATTACAACTGCTATACAAAACTGACAAACGCAAATAGGTGTATTGTGAGAAGTGCGGATTCACAACGGATAAGAGTTCGAATCCCGTTAAGGCAAAAAAAATATATTTATAAAGTTTAGAAATTTTGGTTATGAACTCCCAGCAAGGACCCAAATAAAGATCCGAGGTGTTCCCACCCCTCCGGAGGGAGCTTCATCCCCTTTGGCGCAAAAAACCGCCACATAGCGTGACCTCATTAAGCTTTTCTGCATTTTTCTCGTAAACGGTAACTCCGACGAGAAAATGTTATGGGGATTATGTTCTTCATTAAATTCTGCATAAATTTGGTCTTATGAAGTTTTTGTCTATCTCCCACTCAATGCTCCTGAATGTCGTTGGAAAATGAGAAACTAGTTTGTTTTCTATACACATTTCAACCATTCTTTCACCATTTTTATTTAGCTTCTCTTCACCTTCCTTTCCCATGAATTCTTCCATTCCTCTGTTGCTGCATCCGACTCACCCGACTATTATTTTGCGTTCTTCTTCCTAGTTTATTAATTTGGTTTTGTCGTTTTTCACAAAGTTTGTTTTCCCCTTTTCTGCCGTCCTTATTTATCCCAATGCCCTTATGATTTTCCATGTTTCTTCACCTTTTAGTTTTCCTGTCACTGTTAATATTCTTTCATTTATGTATTCTCTAGTCTGTTGGGGGCAATTATTATTAGCCCTGTTCCGGCTTTCGCTTTTTCACTGTATTCCTCCTATTCAGTTTATTCAATATTCTTTGTGTACTCTCTTAAAAACGTTTGCTTACTTCTTTGCTTCTGTAATTCCTAAAATTTCTATTTTTTTTTTATCATCTCTTCCACTAGTTCTTCTTTTCTTTGAACTTGACTACTTCTTATCTTCCATTGCCCTAATATGTTTTCTTACTTGCTCTTATTACCACATTCAAGTGCATCTACTTGGAATTCCCAGTTTTTAAATACATAAATATTGTTTTGGTATCCGCTAATACCAAATTTGATGTAAATTGAATTGTTGCCAACTCAAATTTATAATCCTGATCACTCCGTATAATGCCACTCTAAACCCTATTTCACGTAAGTGCTTTTAAAGGTGATTTTTTACGACTAGCATCTTACCTCTAAAACAAAGACTCCTTCTTGAAGTAACTTCGCTCTATCTACTTGAATTTCAAGTCTCCCAAAAACTATTTCTATGCAGGCAATATCGTGAAGTCATCGATTCACTCAAAAATTACTTTCGTAAATTCCAGAATACATTATTCATGCACACACTCCCAATAATACTGCATTTCAATACACGATTTTCCCAACAACTCTTCACTTTTCCACATTTCACGCCACTTAATTCGCGTGACGAAAATAAGAGCGAAACAGCCGTGGTTCTAACTGTACAATTTCAGTTACTTTCAACATTCTCCAGTGACTACTACAATTTGTTAACAACCGGGGTAAGAAGTGTATTTACCTCAGGAATGGTGTGTACGACAATGAATAATTACGAGCGTGTTTGGCCGCGAGTAACGGGAAATGGGGAATTGAAAAACACCTACTCGAGGAGTCTACTCTGTCAGGAATTGAAGTAATCAATGATTATTAGCTGGAGCTTTTGACGTCTTGGCTGGAAAACGCTAAACGCCGTATGGTATTGTAGAAACATATCTAAGAAAAACCTGTTTAAAAAACAAGGAAAACCGGCAAAACAATGCAGACGTTTACTCTCGGAAAAGAATTTTTTTCCACTTTCATTCATTTTAAAACACAGAGGTCGCGTACATAAAAGCTCACAGGATAATAAACTTGTGCACATAATGTATGTTCGTTTTTACTCGCAGCCAACAAACTTGTGTTTGAGCAGTTTTTGTTGTATTATTATCGTCGACAGGTTCATAATAACATTGTTACTGGCTTTAAATCCTAAGAGTTGGTGAGAACATCATTAATAGTACGTTCCTAGAACGTCATTTTTCTAACGCTGAACGTTAAATTTATTATTACATTAGAGTGATGGCAATTTTATTATCTATTTGATTATAGTGTTGTGGCCAAAAGATGCGTTATAATTTGTGACTATACGTTACAATGTTGTAATCGTTATTTTGCAGAAACAAATCCGAATAAGGTGAGATCACTGCTCAGCCATCCATAAAATAAAGATACATCATTCGCGCGTTGACACGAACACGCGTCCAGATTAAGCTATTTTCATTTTAAATGTACTTTCCTTTCGTTCTTCGTGTTCCTGCCAAAAACGTGTAAAACACGAGCGATATTATAAAAACATAAATCGCTTCCCATGTGGGTGGTATAAACCGCTCAGAATTGTAGCCCGACAGCAACAAGGAACTGCTCTGAATAAAACATAACACGTAGCAGGAATACGTCTTGTGCAGCAGGAAAAAAACGAACGGCTTTTCACGCCGGCAGGACGATAATAATCTCACTGGAGGTATTTCCGAAGCTAAGATAAATAGTCGTTGTTTATGCAACAAATGACATAACTTTAGGTATGCACTGCGCAACAAAGCTGCACAAATTTTTTCTTCAGTTTCTGGTGACTACTGACTTCCAACTTCGTTAGAGCTCGACAGAACCAAACCAGTACAGCAGTCTGCCCTTAAACTTGTGCTTTGACCCCGTTCCTAGACACAGCCAGCCGGCTTTTCTCGGAGATTTACACCGCGAAAGATACAAGATTCAGACACAAAAGAAGATAAACGATGCGAATTTCTCCCAGGATTTGGTACGAAAACTAGCCCGAGTTAACTTATCGAATCGGATGATTTATTAGACAGTCGTAACAATGAGACCGTCGAATTCGCCCTGTCAGAGGTTTTAACAGGTAGGCGATTTACATCTGAATAGCGTGTTGATTTCGTATGTACGGTAGACAGCACAAGATGTTGTCTGCAATTTAAGCGGGATTTCGGGACAAAAAGGCAGCAGACTGAACATTTGGGTTTTATGTTCTAATTTTCAGCGATAGTTTCGAACAACACTTGTCAATTATCGTACAAAATCTCGTCACATATGATGTAATAAAATCGAGGAAGTGTAGTTTCATTAAAAATGGTCGTTGAAGTCAATAAAATAAAACCGTTCCACTTTGTGGGCAAGATAAAGTCATTCTAGCTAAATTGTTCCGCATATTGAGCAAGTTACTTGGATGGTGTAAAATAGCTTTAAACTACAGTCAATTAAAAACGTGGAACTGCTTGAAGTTGAATCAATACAAAGATGATTTTATGGTGTCTTCGCTGAGAATTTCGTCAATTTAAGAAACTGTTCTATTTGGTAACAAAACTTTTTGAACCAGAAGAATGTTCTTAAATCCAGGTGGAGTAAATTTAAATTAAAATTTAAATATATCTAAGTCGAACTCCACAAACTTTAATAACTGTAAAATTACTAATGGAACATGTTTCGGCAGAACACTTCTGCCATCATCAGCCCTTAAAGAATTATTTATAAAGATAATTTTTTATATTCTTTAAGGGCTGATGATGGCAGAAGTGTTCTTCCGAAACATGTTCCATTAGTAATTTTACAGTTATTAAAGGTTGTGGAGTTCGACTTAGATATACATATTTAAATTTTATTTTAAAACTTTTTGAAGTAAAACTTCTTTAGGGACACTTGACTTGGGGAGTAAGCTGGTGAATGCCTGACGAGAGCGTTACGAAAAGTGTGATCGGGCGAAGCGAACTGAAGTTTTTAGAATAATTAATTCATAGAAAAAATGTTTGCTTTAACGGGATTCGAACCCGCGTCCTCTCCGTTGTGATTAGGCACTTCACACATTACAGCCATTGGCGTGTGTCAGTTTTGTATGCAATTGCGCTACTTATCCTAATCGCTACACATGATTGCCAAATTTTCGCTGACGACAAACTGAAACATGAATTATCCAGTACTGCAGAGGGTATTAATTCAGGATTCTCTAGCTCCATTTATAAACTTACATAAATTAAGAGCACTTTCACAATGGCGAACTGAAATTTTACTTCAGTCGTGTGGTCTAAAGCACACTTGTATTTTTGAAGTAAAACTTCTTTACGGACACTTGACTTGGGGAGTAAGATGGTGAATGCATGACGAGAGCGTTACGAAAAGTGTGATCGGACGAAGCGAACGGAAGCTTTCTTTAAGGGTGGGATCCTTCCGTGTTATTCTTCCATAAGAACTTTCAGAACCAATGTTAGGAAAACGACTGAAGCAATTCCAATGAAATTTTGACACAACAAAGAACAAGACACACTTTTTACTCTAGGTTATTTTGAAAATCCTAGTGCTAGTGGTTTTGCAAAAAAACAATTAAAAACTAGTCAAGTTTGGAAAAAATTGATGAGATTGAGACTTAATTTATGAAAGCCGTTATGCTGATTCCGAATCCGAAAACCAAAATAAATTTTGACCCCTGGTTTTACTTAAAATGGAGCTAAAAAATAAGGATCGGGAGGCTGTTCCAATAGAGACGTGTGTGTGAACTTATTTTACTGGGTCAACCAATCGTCTTTACTTTATCGGTCTATCGGTACCTACTTTTTATTAGGGGTTCGCATAAATTATTGAGATTCAGGCAACTTCCTTTATTTGTTACCCTCTTCATGATTATTATACATTGTGTTGTTTGCATACTATTATATTACTATCTTCTGGATTTGTAAATTTGTCACAGGTATACCTATTTTATTGCTTTGTTATGTTTTTCTGTTTGCCACCACCCTCAACTTAGGTACCTGATATTTACCCTTCCGAATGAAGCTATTATGAATACGTAATTTTTGGTGATTTGCGACGAAGTCGCAGAATATAAAAAGGCGTAATGAGGGAGGTCTATTTACAAGCACGTCCCCACAAAACGTGCATAATGTGTTTGATGTGCCGACAACAATAAGAACAGACAAAAACAGATTATTTGTTCAGAGGCGTTTGCCTTTTCATTCAGGATTTGACGGTTTTTACAAATTTTGGTAGTGAGCAGGTACAAATACTATAATTAATAATATGTTTTATTATAAATGTTATAAAAAATGTTTACTATGAAAGTCTAAAATTATTTTTAGATTTTTTTATTGGAGAATTTTTATTTTGCAAAAATGGTGTAAAGCGGTATGTATGTAAAGCGTTGTTTCTTTATGTACGCTTAAAACTACTAACTCATTTTCCAACGTCATTGATGAGCGGTGGGTGGAAGATAGACAAAAACTTCATGAGAGCAATTTTATGCAGAATTTAATGGAGAACATAATTAATTCCTATAACATTTTCTCATCGGAGTTACCGTTTACAAGAAAAGGGCAGAAAGGCTTCATGACGTCACGTTCGGGAGCGGTTTTTTGGGCAAAAGTGGATGACGCTTCCCCCGGGAGAGTAGGAACTCTTCGGATTTTTATTTGGGTGCCTTCTGGGAGTTCATGACCAAAATTTCTAAACTTTATAAATTATTTCTTCTAAAAAAATTAATTTGCTTGGACTAGATTTTCATCGGTACATATCTCGAGAACGATTCACCCTAGTAGCTTCTTAGGCTATGGTTTTTATAGCAAATTTTATCAGCTTTAATTTTTGTTGCAATAATTTTTACGTAGGACACACAGTTTTCATGTTATAAGCGAAAAACCTATAAAAGTCAGAATTTTTCGACTTATTTTAGTGTAGGGAGAGGCACATTTAAAAAAATCATATCTTTTGTAATATGCAACCAAATCCATCAAATGAGACATCCACAAACTCGGAAAACATTGCTCTTTCAGAAAAAAAAAATATTGCAAAATTATTTGAGATCGACCTTCGTTGTAATCCGCGCTGAAAATTGATTTTGTTGGATTTTGCAAATCAACACCCAAATTTGGCGCCCCGTAGAACGGAAACTGTTGGTCGCAAATAGAAAATGAATACAACCAAAATATATTATACAACCACAATTTTGTTCTTATTTAAACTTTTTTTCGATAGCACTTACAACAACGGCGCTTTTTTCCGAAAAGCGTCGCGGTGCTGTGTAAAATTGGTAAAGTTTTGCTTCTTTTCGAAAAGAGTTCATGATCGTTGATATCTGCAACAAAATTTAACTCGAAGCGGAGCAGCGTTTCATCGTTTCTAAAACTTTTTCATCTTGCTAGTTCTAGGAACCCTTGTTTAACTAGTTTCACAAGTATATAAAGAGTAGATTATTATTATATGAAAATGCTTTATTTAAAATAAGAATAAAAAATAAATAAAAAGTATAAACCAAATTAAATAAAACTTAGAAACTGTGAAAATAAGAATATCTGAAAATTACTCCTCAGGATTTCAAACAAATTTTGAAACCTTCTTAATTTTTAGAATTCTTTAAGTTTCCTCAAAAGTATTGAAAACTCCAAGATACCTTACTACTCTTCAGGTCACTACAGGACTCTAAAATTGCACTATTCCTTAATTTTTAAGGACTTTGAATTTCTTTTCAGCGCTCTTCGAATTTTCAGGTTTCTGACTCAGGGATTCACTATTCAGGATTCTTTAGCAGCTTGAACATTTTTTTTAACTCCAGTACTCTTGGCATTCCTATAAAATTTTTGTTGTCTGAAAATCTACCTGTTGTAGAATTATTTTAATTAAAAATCCTTTATTTATTAAATTTGTATGTCTAATTCTACTTATTGTTAGACAGAACGCGTTTTGTCTGGACAAAAGGAATGAATTTTGTATTCCACTTTGGGCTTTGTCTAAAAAGCTTGGTCAATTGGCGATTTGTCTAGACAAAACGCAAATTGTCTACATTTCGTGTTTTGCCCGTAACATCTATATTTTATAGTTTCAAAATGTTGAATCTGCATGATGATTTTGAGGGACTAGAAAATACATTAGACTTTGACATCATTTATGATAATGAGATTGAGAATCATTTTAGAGAAAAAACGAATGCATAAATATTAATATTACTTAAAATTGTTGATTAAAATTTTGATGAAAAGTTTCCATGTCATTACTAAGAAATTTATTATCTAATAAGAAAAACGTTGATAATAATCCTGTTTTTATTTTTAAATCATAAACCTAAAATACATAAAATACACATATCCATAGTCTTGTCGGTGCGGGGTGCATCCTTGTGATTTGTGCGGGGTGTCGTCTATTCGACAAGACCAATCCCCAAGCTGAGGACTAAGACTCGACAGATTGCAACGTGGAACAATTGTACGCTACCGAGTACAACACCCTGCCCTGCCAGGGACGAGTTCCGACATCGAATTACAAATTGCCCATGAGCGACCGTCAGGTCTTGTCGAGGACAGACCCTTCAATTTTTAACACGGTTCAAGGGTTTTATGGCTCACAACAGGAGGAGACAAATTTAAACAGACTAAAAGTCCAATTTAAGCGCCATCTACAGGCGCCTGTTAGGTTTATTCAAAGAGGATCCCATCCTTAATGCACGATTTTACAATAATTAATTCATAGATTTTTTTTTGCCTTAACGGGATTCGAACTCTTATCCGTTGTGAATCCGCACTTCTCGCAATACACCTATTTGCGTTTGTCAGTTTTGTATGCAGTTGCGCTACTTATCTTAATCGCTACACATGATTGCCGACTTTTCGCTGACGACAAACTGAAACATGAATTATCCAGTACTGCAGAGGGTATTAATTCAGGATTCTCTAGCTCCATTTATAAACTTACATAAATTAAGAGCACTTTCACAATGGCGAACTGAAGTTTTACTTCAGTTGTGTGGTCTAAAGCGCACTCGTATTTTTTTTTCTTCTATTTATTAGACTACGCGTACAATTAATGGCCTTTGCCTCAAACGTAGCAAACACATTTCGCATCCCTAACCACACAAGACACATTCGATTATCCACCACTGCCGTGAAAGCACCTGTATTTGCACTACCTTCCACTTAAGCATAATGAAACTTGCGACGAAGTCTTCCCTTTAAGAGCCTCGCAAATAGACAAAATAAATCACCTCGAAACGTCCACAGCTCGTACCAACTGACAAATATACAATCAATTAAAATTCAATCAGCAATTAATTCATAATTATGTAAATACCGTCTAGAAATTTAAGCAGCGCGATGAAACACAGCGTGAAAAATCGCAGATAGATTACCGGAGATATTGAACGTTAAAGTGTTTCATTATCCATAATAACAGCCGTGTTTAGGTGGAAAAAATCGAACCAAACAAGTTTGATTGCCTATCATCTATTCTGCTACTGCGGCCGCAAAAAACTCACCGTAAAACTGTGTTTTAGATACAAAGTCGTGTCGCGACCGAAAACCGAATCGATAAATCATGTAACGAAGATGGCTCAGTCGGTGGGATAATTATATTTATTTAATCACTTGGCGGAAAAAATTAACCTGGAGCTCTGTTTTAAGTAAATTTTTCCAGTCTGTTAGTCCAGCCAGCGGTGAATACAAAATTTATTCAGATACACAGGAAAGTGTATCGAATCGAAATAATAAAAATTCCTGGCTGAAACGCGCATATGAAATGTACCATTTAGAAAGCGAATGCTATTGTTATACATACATGGAATACAAGCATTGTGCCGCCGACGTTAAGCGAGTAGACCAAATGCTTCCCAATTTTCGAGTAATCAGTAAGATTAACGAGCAAATGAAACTGCTATTAGTCCAGAGATTGGAAGTCGAATATCGAGCGATAAATTAATCAAAAATTAAGCGTGAAATAGTTAGAGATTGAAGCGACCGCTCCTATCAACAAAAAAACGAAAGTTGAATGCTGCCAATTTCTGTTTGAAATGTTTGGGGTTCTTTGCCTCCGTCCATTATGGTGGTCAGAATGCAGTGTAAGTCTTCTTCCTGCGACTACAAACTGATGGGCATAATCAGGAGAGATAATCACATATACCACGCATTCGTAATAAAATTAGTAGTGGTAGTAAAAATTTTATTGTTGGTTGTAAATTTCCAGGT